>JBBGZY010000693.1:0-113252 GCA_037952925.1 Lithobates clamitans | reverse complement strand
GTGACCCCCCCTCGGGAATTACAGGACAGTGGTGACCCCCCCTCGTAAATTAAAGGACGACGGTGACCCCCCCACTTCCAGAGAATTACAGGACGGTGGTGACCCCTCTCCCAGGGTTTACAGGACAGTGGTGTATCCCCCCTCGGGAATTACATGAGGGTGATGACTCCCCATGGGAATTAGAGGACGGTGACCCCCCCCACTTCCAGAGAATTACAGGACGGTGGTGACCCCCCTCCCATGGATTACAGGACGGTGGTGACCCCCCCCCTCGGAAATTACAGGACAGTGGTGACCCCCCTCGGGATTTACAGGACAGTGGTGACCCCCCCCTTGGGTATTACAGGATGGTGGTGACCCCCCCTCGGAAATTACAGGACAGTGGTGACCCCCCTCGGGATTTACAGGACAGTGGTGACCCCCCCCTTGGTTATTACAGGACGGTGGTGACTCCCCCTCGGAATTACAGGACGGTGGTGTCCCCCCCCTCTCGGAAATTACAGGACAGTGGTGACCCCCCCCGGGAATTACAGGAAAGTGGTGACCCCCCCTCGGAAATTACAGGACGGTGGTGACCCCCCCTCCCGGGAATTACAGGACAGTGGTGACCCCCCTCGGGAATTTTCAGGACAGTGGTGACCCCCCCCTCGGAAATTACAGGACGGTGGTGACCCCCCCTCGCGAATTACAGGACGGTGATGACCCCCCTCGGGAATTACAGGAGGGTGGTGACCCCCCCTCGGGAATTACAGGACAGTGGTGACCCCCCCCCCAGGAAGACTTCCTTTCAGAGTTGCGATGAACAGTTCCTGACGCCAGCGATGTTCTTCTGGTTGTTGGACTCATTTCATTAGCGCTGAGCGACTGTCAATTAGAATAATTAATCGGCTTTTACGGACGCCGAGCTTCACCGAGTGATGCGTCGATTTGGAAGTCGTTTGGATCAATTTATTTTTAATTTTAAGATATAATTGTGAATGCGTTCAGAGCCGTGCCCATAATCTGATTGGTGCGTTACAGCGACACTTCAAATAAAGAGTAACGTTCCTGGGGAGAAAGTGATGCCTGAAGGTCCCTCCAGTGCCGGTAGGGGCCGGGACAAGGGGTGGGCAAAAGGGGGAGCTGCCCTGGGCACAGTGGTATCATGTGAGGTTGGGGGGGCCTCGAGGAGATTGGGGGGGGGGGATTTGGAGGGTGGCAGGGGGTATGACTTTGAGGGGAAATTAGGGGTGTGTGCTAGGAATGGTGATTTGGGGGATTTGCTCTGGAAGGTGGGGGGCGGGGAGAGAATTTGTGCTAGGAGGGGTTGTGCTAGAAGAGGTGATATGACAGAGGGGGGAGGGGATTTTTGCTAGGAGGGGACATTTTTTTTTTGTTGGAGAGGGAATTTGTGCTAGTAGGGATAATTGAGGGGTATTTATGTTAGGAAGAGACATTTTTAATGGGGGAGGATTTTTGGAAGGAGGCAAGATGGGGGAGGAGGGGTAATTTGGGTGATTTGTGCAGTTTGTGCTAGGAGGGGATTTTTTTTTTCTGGGGGGGAGGGGGGGAGAGGATTTGTGCTTAGATGGGAAATTTGAGTGGTAGAGGATTTGTGCTAGTAGGGATGATTGGGGCTAGGAGGGATAATTTTGTGGGGTGGGGGTGGGGGGGGATTTGTGCTAGGAGGGGGGATGGGGGAAGAGTAGTTGTGCTAGGAATGGGGATTTGCAGGGGTTGTGCTGGAAGAGGTGATGTGATAGAGGGGGGAGAGAATTTTTGCTAGGGGGGGTATTTATGGTAGGAGTGGAAATTTTGGGGGACTTGTGCTAGGAGGGGGTGGGGGTGGGGAAAGAGGATTTGTGCTAGTAGGGATAGGGACTTTTTTGGGGGGGTGGAGGATTTGTGCTAGAAGTGGTGATATGGTAGAGAGGGTATGGAATTTTTGTTAGGAGGCAAAACATTTTTTTTTTGGCGGGGGGGGGGGGATTTGTACTAGGGGGGGAGATTTGGGGGTTTGTGATAGAAGAGGGTATATGGTAGAGAAGGAGGTAGTTTCCGGAGGGAGGTTGCATTTTTTTTGGGGGGGGGGTCAATTTCTGCTAGTAGGGATGATTTGGGGGAGTTCTGTTATAAGGGGAAATTTGGGGGGGGGGGGTGGTATTTCTGCTAGTAGGGGGGATAGAAGGAAGAGGAATTGTGCTGGGAGGGGTGATTTAGAGGGTTTATGCTAGGAGGGGGTAATGGGGGGAAGAGGAATTGTGCTGGGAGAGGGGTATTTAGGACCCCCTCCTAGCACAAACCCTCTGAATCACCCCTCCTAGCACTATTCCTCTTCCCTCCATCCCCTCTTTTAGCACAAATCCCCCCCCCCCACCCCAAATTTCCCCTCATAGCAGATGGAGGGAAGAAGATTTGTGCTAGTAGGGGTATTTTAGGGGGATTTCTGCTATGGGGGGAAATTGGGGTTGGTTTCATGCTGGGGGGGAGTATTTGTACTGGGAGGGGGGATTCGGATGGGAGGAGAGGATTTGTGCTTGGAGGGGTTATTTTTCTTGGTGGGTTGGGGGGATTTGGAGAGAGAGGGGATTTGAGCTTTGGGGGGGGGGGGGGGATAGGTGGGGGGCAGATTTGTACTGGGAGGAGGGGGAATTTATGCTTAGGCATTGGGTCACATGACCTGTGCTTAAGGGGAGGACCGGACTTCTGATTGGCTGAATCGTGACCCAATGGGGGGGATTTACTGAAACTGGAGCATATAATTCCATTTTGGCTTGACATTGATTTTTA
This sequence comes from Lithobates clamitans, assembly GCA_037952925.1. Taxonomy (NCBI): domain Eukaryota; kingdom Metazoa; phylum Chordata; class Amphibia; order Anura; family Ranidae; genus Lithobates; species Lithobates clamitans. The sequence continues at coordinate 110,483 of JBBGZY010000693.1, read as the reverse complement.
TTCATCCAATTCTGATTGTCGCTCCGGGTTCCCGCACCCCACTATTTTGTATCAATCTGTCTCTGGCTATGGATGTGATGACAAAGTCTCCGCCTCCTGCGAACGTTTTTCGGGTCGTATCGGAGGACGCCGCTGTGTTTGGTAATAATATCCATCTCTGTAATTATTCCTAATTGCTGTTCTTCATGATTAAAATGTATTTGTGATCGGCGCGGGAGGGGGGAGGGGCCGGCGGGCTCATCAAAGTCACATCTGCCGGGAATTCATCAAATTGTTCGCTCGTTAGTGAGCGGGTGGGAGGGGCTACTGACCGCCAGGATGTGCCGGAGACTCCAGAAACATCATCATCGCTCTACATACCTCCATCCAGATGAGGATTGGGGGGGGGGGGGTTCAGAATAAAGAGGACCTGTCCTACCATAATAGATGGGGGCCTGTTCTATCATTATGAACGAGCGTACTTCCCTCCCAGAACGATCGGGGTGAAAGGAAAGGGAGCCCTTCCTCCCCTTACATGGAAACGACATACCCCCCATTTCTCACCCCCCCCCATTTCTTTTTCTCCCCTTGTATCTTTCTCCCCCTTTCATCCCCCTCCCTCTCTCTGTATCCCGCCCTTTCTCCCTCCCTCTCTCCCTTTTTCTCTCCTCCCCCCATCTCTGTTCACCCCCCCCCCCCCTTTCTTCTCCCATTTTCTTACTTTCCACCCTCTGCCCCCCTCCTTTCTCCCTCTCATTCCTTCTTTGCTCCTTATTAAAAAATTTTTTAAAAATTAAAAATTAAAATTATCACCCCCCCTCCTCTTCTTCTAGTCCCCCCCCCATCCACCACTTTCTCTATTATATCCCCCCCTCTTTTTCCCTTGTCCTCTCCCCCCAATCTTTCCTCTTCACCCCCCCATCTTTCAATGGTTTTGCACAGAGCGGCCCCCACCCTCCTCTTCTCGGGTCTCCCGCCGGAGCGCTTGGCTCCTCCCCCCTGCTGGGCGCTTCCATACCAAGCCACTTGCTATGGGGACACTTGTGTGCGCCCCCCATGCATGAAGGCAAAAAAAAACCCTTCAGCCTTTAGAACCACTTCAACCACTTCCCGCCTGGCCTATAGCAGAATAACGGGCGGTGGCTTTCCCATTTTGAGTGGGCATCATATGACGTCCTTTGGAATGGGCCGCTCATGCGCCCCCCCCCCTCCCCGGGGGCACACAGTGGGGTGATCCATGGTGTGGTGTGTCCCATATTACCAGTCACGGAAAAGAGCCTATGACCTAGTGATGCCAATCAGTGCCCATCAGTGCTGTCTATCAGTGCTGCCTATCAGTGCCCATCAGTGCTGTCTATCAGCGATGCCTATCAGTGCCCATCAGTGCTGCCTATCAGTGCTGCCTATCAGTGCCCATTAGTGCTGCCTATCAGTGCCACCTATCAGTGCCCATCAGTGCTGAATATCAAAGCCCCCGATTTGAGTGCCCATCAGTGATGCATATCAGTGCCGCCTATCAGTGCCAAATATCAAAGCCCCCCATATCAGTGCCGCCTATCAGTGTCCATCGATGCCACCTATCAGTGCCCATCAGTGCTGAATATCAAAGCCCCCCATATCAGTGCCGCCTATCAGTGTCCATCGATGCCACCTATCAGTGCCCATCAGTGCCAAATATCAAAGCCCCCCATATCAGTGCCACCTATCAGTGCCCATCAGTGCTGAATATCAAAGCCCCCCATTTCAGTGCCCATCAGTGTCGCCTATCAGTGCCCATTGATGCCTCCTTTTGGTGCCCATCAGTGCTGAATATCAAAGTCCCCCATTTCAGTGCCCAACAGTGTCGCCTATCAGTGCCCATCGATGCCACCTATCAGTGCCCATCAGTTCTGAATATCAAAGCCCCCCAAGACCAGCCAATCAGCAGGTCCGGCGGACATCGATTGGGTTGTCGCGCGTGCGCGCCCCCGGACCCAGTGGTGCAGGATCACATACCTGTACATGATTGTGCGCACAGGTGCCACTGCCCTGCGGTAAATGTACGTGGGAACGGTCGGCAAGAGGTTAATAATGTTGTCATAATATAAAATATCATTATTATTATTATTATTATTATTGCTACAATTATAACCTTTATCTAAATCACGGCTCCCTAGTAGTCCGACTGATCAGTGACATGTATGGTCACAGTGGGCCCTGTCAGTTGCTAGAGTTAGCCCATAAAAAGTTTAATATGTTATGCCCCTGCCCACCTCTCTCCCCTCTCCCCCTCCCCCCACCCCTACCAATCTCGCCCCCTCTTCCCTGCCAGCCATAATAGGGAGTATAATAATATCAGTGTAATAGAGTGGGATCTGTGTGGCGGGGCTCTGTAGGGTAATGAATGCTTTATGCGTCTGAATATCTAATGACAGCTCCGCCAGCGAAATGACACGTTTGCCGAGTCGGAATTCATAAAATCGGAGATTCCATGTAAAGAGATGACAGTAATTCCAGGCGCTTTGTAGCTGAGGATGGATCGCTCCTCTCTCAGCTGCCGGAGAGAAATCGTTTTCAGGTTTTGATCCCGAGCAATAAAAAAAGGCGTTTTAGATCTGACGCTTGATGGAGGAGATGGATAAAAAAGCTGAACCCAGGATGCGGCGCGCGCGCGGGGGGGGGGGGATCTTCGCCGGTAGGAACAAGTCACATTTCAGAGTTGGTTCGGCTCACTTGTGAAAACCGTGGAATCAAGTCGCTAAAAGATGAATTCTGATTGGTTGTTACGTGCCATCGCTCTTCATCATTTTTTTATACAATAGGCTCCTCATTCATCATTAACTCAAAGCACACTAATGCTGGCCATATATTATACAATTTTCTTGTACAATCCTCCTTAGATTAGATTTACCAGTGGCGCCGCCCCTCTAATCCTTGCTCCTGTCCCCTAATCTCCATGCAGGGCGCCGGACACATGGATTCCAATAGGGTTTTTTTTTTCTTTTGAAGCTCATGATTAGAGCCTTAGGCTCTAGTTGGCTTCAAAAAATGGTGGGCTCGGGGCGCAGACCACTGTGCCCCGAGCCCACCCACTTGTGTGACATTAGTGAATTAATATTTGCTAATGTCTTCCTGCTTCTCCTCCCAGCTAATCAGGAAGAGGGCTCTGAGACCCGATTGGCTGGGAGGAGATGCAGGGGGAAAGCCGCAACCTGGATGCAGGGCTGGTGGGTGACGGGGGGAGGGGGGAATGATTGTAACAGCTTTGTTTGCCCCCCCCAAAAAAACATTGAGCACCAGCCACCACTGAGATTTACCAAAACCCTTATAATGTGAGGTCACACCTAAACCAGATTTGGTGGCGGACAATCCCAACTCACCTGCTGGCACATCTAGCTGGGCCATACCATTTAAGGTGGCCTGTAGGCAGGACATCCTCCCCTCCTATGCTAATTGGTGGGAGGTTCCTCTGCCGGGTCTTTATGCAAACGCAAACCTGTTTCCTCTGTGTGCAAATATAAAGCATTTAACAGATTACAGACTCTTTCCCTCATTTGGAGGACCAAAGGTTCTTTGGTGGGGGGAGTTTTTTTTTTGCTGTAGCGGGTACCTCGCCAAGCTGGCCGCCACCACATGGGAGAATTTGCCAGCCAGCAGCTGCGAGGAGGATTTTATCCCCTCCCTTTCCAAAGACACACAAACATCAGCCCTCTCTGCTCTTTCTATCCTGTCTCACTATTGGCAGGAAGAGAGAGACAATTGTACAACTTCAGCAGTGGAGGACTATGAGACATGAAGTCGTATCACAAAGTGATCCCACTGATTCTAAAAGAGGCAGGACTACAAAAGCCAGGCTGCACTGCAAAGAGTCAAAAGTCAAGAGAATTGACCCTGCCTCTCTTGCTTCCTGGATCTGATCAATGGGCACCATCTCACTGCTGTGAGAGGGGGATTGCAGCCTACACGCCCTACAGCTCCAGCTCTAGAGGGTCCAGACGTCACCCGCTTTCCTGAGGGACGCTCTGCAGCAGCTGAATCGATCGCCCTCTCTGCTCATCTATGGCAAGGAGAGTCGCTCGGTCGCTCGGTCGTCCTCACCCGCTGGAAACTGCTGAATGCTGTCAGGATTGATGAGGGGGCATTTGCCCACAGCTTACTATTGTTGTTTGCCACCCTTTGAACACTGTGCACAGACAACTTGTACCGGAATCACACAGAGGAATACAATAAGACAGAATGAACTATTTTTTGCCTGGTTAAGGAATTCTTGTTTATCAGCTCCAACTTGCCGGTGAAGATAACGAGGCCTTGCACTTTGGGACACTGCCATTTGGTTGTTCTTAAAGGGGACATGCTTGCTTAACGATTTGTTTATTACTGTTTAACACTGTACACATTGGTGTTAATTATTTGTTGTTGCTAATTGCCATTCAACTGCTTTAATAGAAATTGTTTCAACCAAGTCTTGGCTACATATACAGGACTTGGCTGACTAATATCAAGTCTCTTCTCTTGACTAAGTAAATCTGAGAAAGCTGAACTTGTCTGAACTGTGTCTGTGTGTCATTACTGTGCTATTCTATTAACCACATTGCTAGGTGTGCCAGTAGGGGCTGAGACGCTTCCTGGGGTTGAAGGGCAGAGTAACGGACTGAACAAACTTAAGCAGGTCCCACTGGGGTAGCGCTACACGTGGGGGCTTGTCCGGGATATTTACCGCTACTCTGCAGTCACGTCCCCCTAGCAGCACCTCCACAAGACAGCAGCATTGACCCTGTAGCCGTGACATAGTGATGCAGGGAAGAAAACAGGCAAGTGGAGCCTAACCACTGGCCCGGTCCTGGCCTATGCAGACCCAACCAAGCCCAATGAGCTACATGTTGATGCCAGTCGAGAGGGGTTAGTCGGGGTGCTATATCAAGAGCATGATGGACACCTAAGGGCTGTTGCCTATGTGAGTCAGAGCTTGGCACCTTCCGGGAAGAACTACCCCACGCACAAGCTGGAGTTCCTGGCCTTGAAGTGTGAGGTGGAGGGATTATCTGTATGGAGCGGAGTTCGTGATTAAGACCGACAATAATCCTCTCACCTACATCCTCACAACTGCCAAGTTTGACGCCACGGGTCACAGATGGTTGGCTGCCCTGTCAGGGTTTACTTTCAGCCTGAAGTATTGATCGGGTGTCGAGAACAAAGACGCCGATGCTTTGTCAAGAAGGCCCCATTGTTCCAGAGACCCCCTAGAAGAATGGCTACTTATTCAGGGCTTGGCTGACTAATATCATTTTAAGTCTCTTCTCATGACTAAGTAAATCTGAGAGAGCTGAACTCATCTGAACTGTGTCTGTGTGTCATTACTGTGCTATTCTGTTAACCACATTGCTAGGTGTGCAAGTAAGGGCTGAGATGCTTCCTGAGGTTGAAGGGCAGAGCAAAGAACTGAACAAACTTAAGCGGCTCCTACGGGGGTAGCGCTACACCAGTCTTAGTCCATAAGGTTCAATATTGAGTTGGCCCACCCTTTGCAGCTATAACAGCTTCAACTCTTCTAGGAAGGCTGTCCACAAGGTTTAGGAGTGTGTCTATGGGAATGTTTGACCATTCTTCTAGAAGCGCATTTGTGGGGTCAGGCACTGATGTTGGACAAGAAGGCCTGGATCGCAGTCTCCGCTCCTATTCATCCCAAAGGTGTTCTATCGGGTTGGGGTCAGGACTGTGTGCAGGCCAGTCAAGTTCCCCCACCCCAAACTCGCTCATCCATGTCTTTATGAACCTTGCTTTGTTCACTGGTCAAAATGATTTGGGGGAGGGGGGATTATGGTGTGGGGTTGTTTTTCAGGGGTTGGGTTTGGCCACTTAGTTCCAGTTAGGGGAACTCTTTAGGCGTCAGCATACCAAGACATTTTGGACAATTTCATGCTCCCAACTTTGTGGGAACAGTTTGGGGATGGCCCCTTCCTGTTCAAACATGACTGTGCACCAGTGCACAAAGCAGCAAAATAAAGCATAGAGACATGGATGGATGGGGGATTGGAAGGATGGATGGAAACATGGATGGGTGGGGGAGTGGAAGGATGGATGGATGGAGACACGGATGGGTGGGGGAGTAGAAGGATGGATGGAACCTTGGATAGGTGGGGGAGTGGAACGATGGATGGATGGAGACATGGATGGGTAGAGGAGTGGAAGGATGGATGGAGACATGGATGGAGACATGGATGGATGGGGGAGTGGAAGGATGGATGGAGACATGGATGGGTGGGGGAGTGGAAAGATGGATGAAGACATGGATGGATGGGGGAGTGGAAGGATGGATGGAGACATGGATGGGTGGGGGAGTGGAAGGATGTATAAAGACATGGATGGGTGGGGGAGTGGATGGATGGATGAACACATGGATGGGTGGGGGAGTGGAAGGATGTATAAAGACATGGATGGGTGGTGGAGTGGAAGAATGGATGGAGACATGGATAGATGGAGGAGTGGAAGGATGGATGGTGACATGGATGGATGGGGGAGTGGAAGGATGGATGGAGACATGGATGGATGGGGGGGGGGGGAAGAATGGATGGAGACGTGGATAGATGGAGGAGTGGAAGGATGGATGGTGATATAGATGGATGGGGAACTGGAAGGATGGATGGAGACATGGATGGGTGGGGGAGTGAAAGGATGGATGGAGACCTGGATGAGTGGGGGAGTGGAAGGATGGATGGAGACATGGATGGGTGGGGGAGTAGAAGGATGGATGGAGATATCGATGGGTGGGGGAGTAGAAGGATGGATGGAGACATGGATGGGTGGGGGAGTGGAAGGATGAATGGAGACATGGATGGATGGGGGAGTGGAAGGATGGATGGAGACATGGATGGGTGGGGGAGTGGATGGATGGATGGAGACCTGGTTGGGTGGGGGAGTGGATGGATGGATGGAGACCTGGATGAGTGGGGGAGTGGAAGGATGGATGGAGACATGGATGGGTGGGGGAGTGGAAGGATGGATGGAGACCTGGATGAGTGGGGGAGTGGAAGGATGGATGGAGACATGGATGGGTGGGGGAGTAGAAGGATGGATGGAGACATCGATGGGTGGGGGAGTAGAAGGATGGATGGAGACATGGATGGGTGGGAGAGTGGAAGGATGAATGGAGACATGGATGGATGGGGGAGTGGAAGGATGGATGGAGACATGGATGGGTGGGGGAGTGGATGGATGGATGGAGACCTGGTTGGGTGGGGGAGTGGAAGGATGGATGGAGACATGAATGGGTTAAGGAGTGGAAGGATGGATGGATGGAGACCTGGTTGGGTGGGGGAGTGGAAGGATGGATGGAGACATGGATGGGTTAAGGAGTGGAAGGATGGATGGAGACGTGGATAGATGGGTGAGTTTGCTTTGAATATTAAATGTTGAATGAAATAGTGTTTTTGGTTTGTGGTGCTCAGATGCCGTTAAGATCCACTTTAGAGTAGCAAACACCAGTGAGATGACCCTACGGGTCCAGCGCTATTTTTCAACTTTCTGCAACCACTAAAAATGTTGGATTCCCATTTGCCTGCCAAGCAGCAAAAAATGGTGCACGTCTATGGATGCACCAAGTAGAATTGGCCTTGGCGGTCATATCTGGTTCTGGCGGTGCACCGGGCTGGCGGCTGCTCTGTTGGTATTTCTATGGCGGGGGAAGACACAGGGACAACAAGCCTGATGATAGACCCCCCAGATGAGGACAGACAGTCTAAAGAGAGACGTGACACGGGGTAGCCGATCGCTTTTCTCCTTCACGTGCTCCTCGTAGTTAAGCAATGAAGACAAATAGTTAGCCGGGGGCTGGCGACTCGGAGAACAGAAGGTGATTGGCAGCTCACAGATAAACCTCCCGACTTCCTGTCTTATAATGGATGGGATTCTATTAACTATGAAGGTGGGGGGGGAGGGGGTGCTGCACTGTGGACAAGGCCCTAGAGAGAGAGAGAGAGGGTGAGATGTCACAATGGCAGCTCTCGAGCAATCAGGCCTCTATTCACCCGCATTGTCTCCTTCTCTCCGCTTCCCTTTATCGCGGCCTCATTTATCTCGGCAACCATTGTCAGAGCCGCCACCGCTCCGGGAACCCGCGATGAACTCCCGCTACGGCCCCCCCGAAAACAAATTAAAAGGCGAGTTCACCTTAAAGCGATACAAAGGCTTTCTGCTTTGGATACATATTCTGATGGGATCGGTAGGGATGGGTGAAATGGAGAATTTTCAATTCCCCCAAAATCTAATTTTTTTTTTTTTATAAATTACGAGATTTTTGAAAAATTTCCACTTCTTGAAAACGCGATGGGGGTGGGGGGCTGGAGATATAATTTAATTAGGAGGCTGAATTTATTTTCCTAAAAAATATCAAATTTGCACCCTGAATCGTTATCAGTTCATCTAAAAATCTGCAGATTTTAAAATGAGATTGAGTAAAAAAAAAATAATAAAAATAAAATCAGATCAAGAGAAAAGCAGCCATCTAGACAGGAGCAGAAACCATTATGTCGCCTACATAGACAGGAGCAGAGGGCTGCCACTCTAACATTTTCAGGCACTGGGGGCTGGAGGGGGGGGGCGGAGTTTTTGAAGCTTACAGAAAAGAGGGAGGGACTTAGCATTGTACGATGCTCATTTATCGTCCAATAAGGAAGCTGGTGACACATGAAAATCTGCAGTCTCTGAGCAGCGGCAAAACTTCCAAAATTCCATCGGTTAGTATTTCCCGCCATTTCCCCCGGAGTGCCGCATTAATTATTTCAATCATTTTAGTTTGCGTTTCGTCTTCGTCATAAGCGTAATGCATTGAAGTCGCCGGTCTTTGATCGAGATATATATATATATATATATATATATATATATATATATATATACTACATGACTGCCTTCCCATTCCATTCATAATTCCCCCATTGTGCGTTCAGATCCAAGGCCGCATCTCTCGTCGTCACGCAGAATTAACAATAACATGAAATATTGATGCTGTTTATTCCTCCGTGCGGCGGGCGCTTTCATAAATATTTATCCAAAAGCGGCGCAACCCCCGGAATGAATCGGCTTTAATTAAAACGTAATATCTGCGAAGCGCAGCGAGCCCCGTCCCGCCAACGTTTATGGAGAATAAAGATGAGAATGAAAATGCTGAAAATAAACTTCACAGTAAATTCCTTATTGGATGGGAAAATTTCCTACTTTCTTCTTCTATATATTTACTGAAAGGGTTTTCTGTACAAAGCAGAAGTATAAAATGAGAGAAATAATAAACCAGCGTGTATATAATGTGCGCAAAACCTGACGCAGCGGAAGGGGCCAGAGAGTACAATCTAATGCAGAGGTCTCCAAACCTTCCACACAAAGGGCCAATATACTGTCCTTCAGGCTTTAGTGTAGCCGGACTGTGACCTGTGGGAGTAGAAAATTCCCCCGGTGTCAGTGAGAGTAAAGGCCCCATTCTTGGTGTAGGAATAGTGCCCCATCATTGGTGTCAGTGGGAGGAATAGTGTCCCATCATTGGTGTCAGTGGGTAGAATAGTGTCTCTTCATTGGTGTCAGTGGAAGGAATAGTGTCCCACCATTGGTGTCAGTGGGGGGAATAGTGCCCCATCATTGGTGTCAGTGGGAGGAATAGTGCCCAACATTGGTATCTGTGGGAGGAATAGTGCCCCATCACTGGTGTCAGATGGAGGACTAGTGCCCCATCATTGGTGTCAGTGGGAGGAATAGTGTCCCATCATTGATGTCAGTGGGAGGAATAGTGTCCCATCATTGGTGTCAGTGGGAGGAATAGTGTCCCATTATTGGTGTCAGTGGGAGGAAAAGTATCCCATCATTGGTGTCAGTGGAAGGAAAAGTGCCCCATCATTGTTGTCAGTGGGAGGAAAAGTATCCCATCATTGGTGTCAGTGGGGGGAATAGTGCCCCATCATTGGTGTCAGTGGGAGGCATAGTGTCCCATCATTGGTGTCAGTGGGAGGGATAGTGTCCCATCATTGGTGTCAGTGGGAGGGTTAGTGTCCCATCATTGGTGTCAGTGGGAGGAATAGTGCCCCATCATTGGTGTGAGTGGGAGGAATAGTGTCCCATCATTGGTGTCAGTGGGAGAAATAGTGCCCCATCATTGGTGTCAGTGGGAGGAATAGTGCCCCATCATTGGTGTCAGTGGAAGGAATAGTGCCCCATCATTGGTGTCAGTGGGAGGAATAGTGTCCCATCATTGGTGTCAGTGGGAGAAATAGTGGCCCATTGTTGGTATCAATGGAGGGAATTATGCCCCATTGTTGGTATCAGTGGATGGAATGGTGCCCCAAGGGCTGGATAATGGCAAGCAAAGGGCATTCGGCCCCAGGGCCGGAGTTTGGAGACTGCTTCTCCAAGGGATGAGAAAAAAGAATGATTTATAATAAACATCACCAAAAAATTGATACAAAGGTTTGGAATTTTCAGGATTCTTGGGAACACACGGACACTCACTACCCAGTGGGGCCAAGATATTTAAAGTATATTTTTTATGTAGAGAATACAATGTAACTGGTATAATATATCACGTTACAGATGGTGCGGTGAGCCGTGTCTTATGTTGATGACCGGCCTTGCGGCATGACATTCATGGCCGGGGCCCGGTGCCGCCGCCGTCGCTTGTCACATCCAATGTTCAGCTTTGTCCTGAAATGATTTCTCAGATGTGCGGCTGGACCTCTTCCCAGCCAACTGCGTCACACCATAAATCCCCATCACCACTCTGCAGGTGAGAAGATGATTTATTGAGGCCCTCAAATGAACAGGTCCTCACTACGGGGCGCGGCCCTCCTCTCCATCGCTTTCCCTCTTTATTCCTCCATCTCTCTCTATTCCTCCATCTCTCTCTATTCCTCCATGCTTTCATTTCTTTTTCACTCTCTATCTACATCTCCCTACCTCCATTTCTCACCCTCCTTGTTTTCTCTATCTCCTTCTCCCTCTCTATATCTCATCTCTCCATCACTCTTCCATTTTCTTTCTCCCCCCATCTCATTCTCTCTCTCTCTGTCCCTCCATCTCTCTTTCCACCACTTTCTCTTTCTCCCCCTTCCCCTTTATCTCCCAGTTTCTCTCCCTCTCTTGTTTTCTTTCTCCCCCTTCTCTCTCTCTAGATCTCTCCATCTCTTTCCCATTTTCTCTTTGTCTCCCTTTCTCTCTCCCTCCTTCTCTACCCTCTTCCTTTCTCCCACTCTTCCCATCTCTCTCTTTCCTCTCTCTCACTGTCTCCATCTCTCACTCTCTCTTTCCTGCTCTTTCTCTCCCCCCTCTCTCTCCTCCCCTCTCTCCCTCCATCTCTCCCCCTCCATCTCCCCCTCTCTCTCCTCCCCTCACTCCCTCCATCTCCCCCTCTCTCTCCTCCCCTCACTCCCTCCATCTCCCCCTCTCTCTCCCCCTCCATCTCTCTCTCTCCTCCCCTCTCTCTCTCCATCTCCCCCTCTCCATCTCTCTCTCTCTCCTCCCCTCTCTCCCTCCATCTCTCCCTCTCCATCTCTCTCTCTCTCTCTCCTCCCCTCTCTCCCTCCATCTCTCCCTCTCCATCTCTCTCTCTCTCTCTCCTCCCCTCTCTCCCTCCATCTCCCCCCTCCATCTCTCTCTCTCTCTCCTCCCCTCTCTCCCTCCATCTCTCCCTCTCCATCTCTCTCTCTCTCTCCTCCCCTCTCTCCCTCCATCTCTCCCTCTCCATCTCTCTCTCTCCTCCCCTCTCTCCCTCCATCTCTCCCCCTCCATCTCTCTCTCTCCTCCTCTCTCCCCCTCCATCTCTCTCTCTCCCCCTCCTTCTCTCTCTTTCCTCTCTTCCGCTGTCTCCATCTCTCTCTCCCTCTGTCTTTCACTCTCTCTTCTTCCTTCTCTTTCTATCTCTTGCTCTCTCTCCCTCCCTCCTTCTCTCTCTCCATCTTTCTCTCCCTCCATCTCTCTCTCCCCCCTCCATCTCCCTCCATCTCTCTCCTCCCCCTCTCCCTCTGTTTTTCACTCTCTCCCTCCTTCTCTCTCTCTATCTCAGTCTCTCCCCCCTCCATCTCTCTCTCTCCCCATCTCTTTCTCCCCCTCCTTCTCTCTCTTACCTCTCTCCCGCTGTCTCCATCTCTCACTCTCTCTTTCCCGCTCTTGCTCTCTCTCCCTCCATCTCCCCTCTCTCTCTCTCCCTCCATCCCTCTCTCTCCCCCCTCACCCCCTCTCCCTCCATCTCTTTCTCTCTCTCCCCCTCCTTCTCTCTCTTTCCTCTCTCCTTCTGTCTTTCACTCTCTCTCCTTCCTTCTCTCTCTATCTATCTCTTGCTCTCTCTCTCTCCCTCCTCTCTCTCTCTCTCTCTCTCTCTCCATCTTTCTCCCCCCTCCATCTCTCTCTCCCCCTCCTCTCCCCCTCCATCTCTCCCCCCTCTCTCCCCTTCTCTCCCCATCCTTCTCTCTCTATCTCTTGCTCTCTCTCCCTCCCACCTTCTCTCTCCCTCCCCCCCTCTCCCCCCCCCTTCCCCCCCTCCTCCTCTCTCCCCTCCTGTCCCCATCCCTCTCTCTCCCTCCAGCTCTATCCATCTCTTTTCTCCTCTCTCTATGTCTCCCTTTCTCTCTCCTGCTCACCCCCCCCCCCCCCATTCTTTCGAATTTAAATAACCCTTATTAGCAGGACTATTAGGGGTAAGGGATGATATAAAGGGGATAGGATGGGGGTCCAGGGACATTTTTAGTAGTAAGTGATAATCTAAAAGAGGTGATAATAGGAGGTGGGCCCATGTAGGGATGACTCCATTATTTCCATTGTCCCTCTCTCAGTCTGTGACATGCTGTAGCATATTTTTTTCTCTGTTGTCACCTATTTTCCAGCACTATGAGGAATTTCCTCTATAAAAGTGAAGTCCAGGATGAAAGCGGAGACTCTCTGGAAGTGCTCAGGCCCCCGTAGCAGGAAGGAGGGGCCCATCCTCCAGGGCCGCCTGATTACATCTCACAAATCTCTGCAGTGACGGGGAAGCAGATTGCTATTGACGGATTTTTTTGGAATCATTGATTATGTCTTTTATTTGGCTGCTAGAAGATATTATTGACATCCTGCCATTGTCTGGAGTGTTTTTCTCACCGCTCTTCATCGACAATGAATAATAAATCTTGGGCGCGCTGATACAATGTAGCAATCTGTAGCTCTGATTGGCTGAGACTCGCCGTGTACGCATTGGCTTTCAATCGATTCTTCTTCATTGTAACAGAATGATTATAATTGGGAGCGTTCTCTGCAGACAGACATTGTCACAAATGTTCATTTCTCCTCTGGATCTGAAAAAGAAAAGAACAAAAAAAATCATTTGATTTGCACCGTTTTCTTCTCTCGATTTCTTCCTGTCATTTCAAGTGAACTGCGCATGCTCCAAACGATTTCAATCCAGAAGCAGATAGGCAATCAGATGGACATTTTACTGACAGACTCCATTTTCACCGTCTTACCTCCACTTTTCTGTTCCAGGAGTTGTGCAGGAAGTCTTCATAGGACTTGTGATATTTAGGGCTCCGGATCACTATCCAGCCATCTTTGTAAAAACTGTTTTTATTTATTTTATTTATCTGCAGCATTAAATAAACAAATCAGCCCATCGCTCTGGTCCACAAAAACAAAACTTTGGCTCACCACCCATAAATGTGTCCCACAACAGGGTTTAAAGTCCCCGCCCTTTTTTTTTTTTTGTCTTTTTTTTTTGTTCCATATGAGTGTGTCTTGTTTTTTTGTTTTTTTTTCACTTGTAAATTGAAAAAAAATTCAATAAAAAAAGATAATTATTATTTTTTTTTTTTTAAAGTCTCCGTCTCCTCAAGGGGTCCAGAAAACTTCCAAGAGCCTAGGAGCACCTCAATGGTTAGACAACCCCACAGCTCCTGTTCCTTACTATACAACTCCGCATAGACACCTCCGGGCTGCTTACATAGTTAGGCAGGTTGAAAAAAAAGACACAAGTCCATCTAATTCAACCATAAAAATAAATAAAAAATAATATCAAACAATCCCATGTACCCAATCCTATGCCCACAGTTCCAGAGGAAGGCGAAAACCCCCAGCAAAGCATTATCCAATTTGCTACAGCAGGGGAAAAAATTCCTTCCTGACCCCACGAGAGGCAATCGGATTTTCCCTGGATCAACTGTACCTATAAATCTCAGTACCCAGTTATATTCTGTACATTTAGGAAAGTATCCAGACCTTTCTTAAAGCAATCTACTGAGCTGGCCAGATCCACCTCTGGAGGGAGTCTATTCCACATTTTCACAGTTCTTATTGTGAAGAAACCTTTCCGTATTTGGAGATGAAATCTATTTTCCTCTAGACGTAAAGAGAGCCCCCTTGTCCTCTGTGTTGACCATAAAGTAAATAACTCAACACCAAGTTCACTATATGGACCCCTTATATATTTATACATGGAGATCATATCCCCCCTTATGTATTTATACATGGAGATCATATCCCCCCTTATGTATTTATACATGGTGATCATATCCCCCCTTATATATTTATACATGGAGATCATATCCCCCCTTATGTATTTATACATGGAGATCATATCCCCCCTTGTGTATTTATACATGGAGATCATATCCCCCCTTATGTATTTATACATGGTGATCATATCCCCCCTTATGTATTTATACATGGTGATCATATCCCCCCTTATGTATTTAAACATGGTGATCAGTTCCCCCTTATATATTTATACATGGTGATCAGTTCCCCCCTTATATATTTATACATGGAAATCATATCCCCCCTTATGTATTTATACATGAAGATCATATCCCCCTTATGTATTATACATGGAGATCATATCCCCCCTTATGTATTATACATGGAGATCATATCCCCCCCCTTATATATTTATACATGGAGATCATATCCCCCCTTAATCTCCTCTTCTCAAGAGAGAATAAATTCAGTTCCTCTAATCTCTCCTCATAGCTGAGCTCCTCCATGCCTCTTATCAGTTTGGTTGCCCTTCTCTGCACTTTCTCCAGTTCCCCGATATCCTTTTTGAGAACTGGAGCCCAAAACTGAACTGCGTATTCCAGATGAGGTCTTACTAATGATTTGTACAGATGATATCTCTCTCTCTGGAGTCCATACCTCTCTTATACCAGAAAGAGATTTGCTCGCTTTGGAAACCGCGGCTTGGCATGGCATGCTATTATTGAACTTATGATCTACCAAAACCCCCAGATCCTTCTCCACTGCATATCCCTCCAGTATGTATGATGCATATTCTTAGCCCCCAAGTGCAGAACTTTATAATTATCAACATTAAACCTCATTTGCCACATAGTTGCCCAATTAGACAGTGCATTGAGGTTGGCTTGTAAATTGGAGACATCCTGTAAGGACGTTATTCCATCGCATAGCTTGGTGTCATCTGCAAAGACAGAAATGTTACTTTTAATCCCAGACCCGATATCATTTATAAAGGCATTAAAGAGTAAGGGTCCCAACACTGAACCTTGGGGTACACCACTGATAACCTCAGACCATTCAGAGTAAGAATCATTAACCTCTACTCTCTGAATTCTGTCTTTTAGCCAGTTTTCTATCCATTTACAAACTGATCTTTCCATGTATACCATGTCCACAGCCACCCCTCTGTCCAAGTATACCACATCCACAGCCACCCCTCTGTCCAAGTATACCACATCCACAGCCACCCCTCTGTCCAAGTATACCACATCCACAGCCACCCCTCTGTCCAAGTATACCACATCCACAGCCACCCCCCTGTCCAAGTATACCATGTCCACAGCCACCCCCCTGTCCAAGTATACCACGTCCACAGCCATACCTCTGTCCAAGTATACCACGTCCACAGCCACCCCTCTGTCCAAGTATACCACATCCACAGCCACCCCCCTGTCCAAGTATACCATGTCCACAGCCACCCCCCTGTCCAAGTATACCACATCCACAGCCACCCCCCTGTCCAAGTATACCATGTCCACAGCCACCCCCCTGTCCAAGTATACCACGTCCACAGCCATACCTCTGTCCAAGTATACCACGTCCACAGCCACCCCTCTGTCCAAGTATACCACGTCCACAGCCATCCCCCTGTCCAAGTATACCACGTCCACAGCCACCCCTCTGTCCAAGTATACCACGTCCACAGCCACCCCTCTGTCCAAGTATACCATGTCCACAGCCACCCCTCTGTCCAAGTATACCACGCCCACAGCCACCCCTCTGTCCAAGTATACCATGTCCACAGCCACCCCTCTGTCCAAGTATACCACGTCCACAGCCACCCCTCTGTCCATGTATACCACGTCCACAGCCGCCCCTCTGTCCATGTATACCACAGCCACCCCTCTGTCCAAGTATACCACGTCCACAGCCATCCCTCTGTCCAAGTATACCACGTCCACAGCCACCCCTCTGTCCAAGTATACCACGTCCACAGCCACCCCTCTGTCCAAGTATACCACACCCACAGCTATCCCTCTGTCCAAGTATACCACATCCACATCCAACCCTCTGTCCAAGTATACCACGTCCACAGCCACCCCTCTGTCCAAGTATACCGGGTCCACAGCCACCCCTCTGTCCAAGTATACCGGGTCCACAGCTACCCCTCTGTCCAAGTATACCACGTCCACAGCCACCCCTCCATCCAAGTATACCACGTCCATATCCGCCCCTCTGTCCAAATATACCATGTCCACAGCCACCCCTCTGTCCAAGTATACCAGGTCCACAGCCACCCCTCTGTCCAAGTATACCACGTCCATATCCACCCCTCTGTCCAAGTATACCTTGTCCACATCCAACCCTCTGTCCAAGTATACCACGTCCACAGCCACCCCTCTGTCCAAGTATACCACGTCCATATCCACCCCTCCATCCAAGTATACCTTGTCCACATCCAACCCTCTGTCCAAGTATACCACGTCCACAGCCACCCCTCTGTCCAAGTATACCACGTCCACAGCCACCACTCTGTCCAATTATACCACACCCACAGCTATCCCTCTGTCCAAGTATACCACGTCCACATCCAACCCTCTGTCCAAGTATACCACGTCCACAGCCACCCCTCTGTCCAAGTATACCAGGTCCACAGCCACCCCTCTGTCCAAGTATACCACATCCACTGCCACTCCTCTATCCAAGTATACCACATCCACAGCCACCCCCTGTCCAAGTGTACCACGTCAACAGCCACCCCTCTGTCCAAGTATACCACGTCCACCGCCACTCCTCTATCCAAGTATAGAAATTATTTAGACTAATTAAATGGGAAAAGAAAGAGGTTCAGGTCCACATCCCTGGTACAATATGTAAAAGAAAATTTCCTCAAAAATGGGACTTTAAAGGACCATGAACACTCAAAGAATGAAACTGATATAAAATATTGAAATTTCAATATTTTATGTAAGTTTCATTCTTAGAGTGTTCATGGTCCTTTAAAGTCCCATTTCTGTCCAAGTATACCACATCCACAGCCACCCCCCTGTCCAAGTATACCACTTCCACAGCCACCCCCCTGTCCAAGTATACCACATCCACAGCCACCCCTCTGTCCAAGTATACCACATCCACAGCCACCCCCCTGTCCAAGTATACCACATCCACAGCCACCCCTCTGTCCAAGGTTTTAATTACCTCTTCGTAAAAAGATATCAGGTTTGTCTGACAACTTCTGTCTTTCATGAACCCATGCTGTCTGTTGCTTAAAATATTTTTTTCCAGCAAGAACTCGTCTATGTGGTCTTTTATTAAACTCTCCAGTATCTTCCCAACTATAGAAGTTAAACGAACAGGTCTATAGTTACTTGGTAAAGACTTTGTTCCCTTTTTAAATATAGGCACCACGTTCGCCCTGCGCCAATCCAGTGGTACTATTCCAGTCATTAACGAGTCCCTAAAAATGAGATACAATGGCTTTGAAATGACAGAGCTGAAATCCTTTAGGATCTGTGGGTGGATGCCATCAGGTGCTTTATCCACCTTTATTCTGTCTAAATATTTCTGGACCATATCACTTTTGAGCCATTGTGGATCATTTGGGGCTGTGTGACTACCACCCCCATTATGGATATGAGCTCCCCCATGCTCCTTTGTATACACAGAGCTGAAGAAAGTATTTAATTAATTTCCCTTCTCTTTGCCCCCAGTCACCCACTCTAGATTATTGTGTAAAGGGCCTACATGCTCAGACCTGACCTTTTTTCTATTAATATATTTGAAGAATTTTTGGGGGTTTGTCCTACTATCTTTTTCAATCTGTCGCTCGTTTTGAATTTTTGCTTCCTTGATTTCCTTTTTACATATTCTGTTATATTCTTTGTAACATTTAAACGACACTAGTGTTCCTTCATTTTCATATTTTTTAAAAGCTCTTTTCTTATTGTTTATAGCCTTTTTAACGTTTGCCGTGAGCCACATAGGTTTTATTTTATATACTTTGCAGTGAGTTCACAAACAGTCTTTGTGAAGAATTCCCCTGTCTGTTCTGTGTTTATCGCTGCCAATATTCCCTCCCAGTTTAAGTCCTGGAGAGCAGTCCTCATCCTTGGGAAATTTGCTCTCTTAAAGTTAAGTGTTTTTATCTTTCCCGTATGTGTTTTTTGCTTACAGCTAACATCGAATAAAATCATGTTATGATCACTGCTACCCACATGTTCCTTTATATGAACATTAGTAATAAGCTCTGCATGGTTTGAGATGAGCAGGTCCAACGGAGCATCATTGCTACTTGGGGCCTCAATAAACTGGACCATAAAATTGTCCTGTAATAGGTTTATGAATTTTTGCCCTTTAACTGATCCCGCAGTGCCATTACTCCAGTCAATTTCCGGGTAGTTAAAATCCCCCATTATTATCACCGTCCCAGCCCTTGTAACCCTTTCCATCTGTGCAAGGAGCTGAGTCTCCACCTCCTCAATAACGTTGGGTGGTCTATAACAAACTCCAATGATTAACTTTGAACCACCCACATGCCCTTTGCCATGCCGCCTTCTGCCAGGCCCCTGTTTGGTTGCTGCGGGTTACGCCTCTTCAGCTCCCGCTTGGAGTACTTTCCACTGCTGCCTTTGCAGATCAGTCCTATGGACCAATTGACCATAATGTAAGTATGGGGTGCCTCTCTGAGGCCACGTGCTTCTCTTCTGACCATAATTATCATTGAATGTTATATCTTATCGATACCTACTATCTTCTAGATATCCTGCATATACACCAACTCCTGAGGAAGCGAGCAGAGCTCGCGAAACGCGTCGAGTACAAAAGTTGTATATGCATACTATGTATCCTATAACTGTAACCAACATATCAATGGTCAAACCATGCCTTATGATGTTTTTATGCTCATTTATAATCATGTTTTTGGAATTTCAATAAATCCTTATACTATTTGTTCTGACCTCTATGACCAACTCATTCAAAGTCCCATGGGCTAACTCGTTTTGTATTATATGTTTTACAGGGATGGAGTTGTGTTATATTAAGAGGCAGTACCCAGACCGCTCTCTTTTTACCCACATGCCCTTGCCCTTTTCAGCCCTCTCTCACACGCATGGGGGGGGGGTGTGTTAACCATTTAAGGTACAATGCACCTGGATGGGCACTTATTAGATTTTGGTGTTGGTCCTTGGGCCTATCCTAAAGTCTAGGGGGAGGATGTGGGGCCATGAGGTTCCTTCCTCCTCTCAATCAGGGGGTCTCTCTTCGGGAAAGCCCCTAAACCGATGGGTAAGGGGTCTCTCATCAGGGGAGCCCCTCACCTAGTACTTGTTGGTCGGCTTCGATTGGCCATGAGGAGAGGGGCCGCCAAGCCTTTTGGCTAGGTGGACCAAGCTGAGCCTTGCCCATGAGGAGAGGGGCCGCCACACCTTTTGGCTAGGTGGACCAAGCTGAGCCTTGCCCATGAGGAGAGGGGCCGCCACACCTTTTGGCTAGGTGGACCAAGTTGTGTCTTGCCCATGAGGAAGGGAGCTGCCATGGCCTTTGGCTAGGTGGACCAGGTTGAGCCTTGCCCACGAGGAGGGGAGCCTGCCATGTCTTTTGACTAGGTGGACTAAGCTGAGCCTTATCCAAGAGGAGAGGGGCTGCCAAGCCTTTTGACTAGGTGGTTCAAGTTGAACCTTCCCCATGAGGAAGGGGCCGTTATGCCTTTTGACTTGGTGGACCAAGTTGAACCTTCCCTATGAAAAGGGGGCTGCCATGCCTTTTGACTAGGTGGATCAAGTTGAACCTTGCCCATGGGGAGAGGAGCCGCCTTGCCTTTTGGCTAGGTGGACCAAGTTGAACCTTGCCCATGAGGAGAGGGGCCACCACACCTTTTGGCTAGGTGGACCAAGTTGAGCCTTGCCCCTGTCAGGAGCCTCATGCCAGGAGGGGGTCAGCGTAGAATCCTAACTCTATGAAAGGGGGGCTAGACACACCCCCTTAAGTGCACTTTGTGTGTGAGGTTTTCAGGACCTTTCACATCCAAGGGCCTCATAGTCGGAGTTGAAGGCTCTTTTCCACCCAAGATCTCTCTGAGCCTCCAGGTTCCAGGTCTGATATCAGGATTTGAGAAATCCTGTAAATCAATTTTCCCTCTTTCACAGACCGCCCCGTAATCCCCCCACCCTGCACAGGTGAGAATCTCTAAGTACTCCATACTGCTTCTTTGGTCATCCCTCTCAAAGGGACCACAACCCAAAAATTGGAGACACATATCTCCTATCCATTACAGACTAAGTCAGTCTTAGTTTGACCCAGAGCACTCAGCAATCAGCACTCAGTAATCAGTACGCCCCTTATCTGAACTACAGGCCTATGTGGGGGACACTTGTGATGAGGGGCGTGGCTGCTGCAATGAAAGGGGAGGGAATTTAATGAAAAAAAAAAGGAAAAAATGATCATCATCAAATTACGATTGGGAGGGGAGATATAAGACTACAGAGATTATTGATGGTACATGGAAAATAACAAATGTCCTCCAGTCTTGGTATAGTACATCCCCTTTAAATGGGGTTGACTCTATTCTCCTGGGGGGCGCTCCGTCTGTAACATTTCAGCATTGGCCCGATAATTACATTACAATCCATATGTGCACCTGAGTTCCCCTCCCCCCCATGTGATCTGCTCCCCCGGGACCCCCCAGGTATGTCTCACTGTGTGTATATTACAGGAGAGAGGCGCCAGGATGCCGGGACTGATGAACCGCTTCACCGGGGCCCCTCTGCCCCTGACCGCCTCGGAGATCAGTGCCTGTGTCAGCGGCTACGCCCTGGGGATGACGGCGTCACTTACCTACAGCAACCCCGAGAGCCAGTCTGTGGAAGGTAAGTCCCAGCATGCACTGCAGTTACCCACAGATGACATTGTATAGAGAAGTGGTACTGTGCAGAATAAGAACAGATACCGAGAATTACACCCGACATACAGGACAAGAGAAGTGGTACTGTGCAGAGTCCATACATACAGAATAAGAACAGATACCGAGAATTACACCCGACATACAGGACAAGAGAAGTAGTACTGTGCAGAGTCCATACATACAGAATAAGAACAGATACCGAGAATTACACCCGACATACAGGACAAGAGAAGTAGTACTGTGCAGAGTCTATACATACAGAATAAGAACAGATACCGAGAATTACACCCGACATACAGGACAAGAGAAGTAGTACTGTGCAGAGTCCATACATACAGAATAAGAACAGATACCGAGAATTACACCCGACATACAGGACAAGAGAAGTAGTACTGTGCAGAGTCCATACATACAGAATAAGAACAGATACCGAGAATTACACCCGACATACAGGACAAGAGAAGTAGTACTGTGCAGAGTCCATACATACAGAATAAGAACAGATACCGAGAATTACACCCGACATACAGGACAAGAGAAGTAGTACTGTGCAGAGTCCATACATACAGAATAAGAACAGATACCGAGAATTACAACCGACATACAGGACAAGAGAAGTAGTACTGTGCAGAGTCCATACATACAGAATAAGAACAGATACCGAGAATTACACCCGACATACAGGACAAGAGAAGTGGTACTGTGCAGAGTCCATACATACAGAATAAGAACAGATACCGAGAATTACAACCGACATACAGGACAAGAGAAGTAGTACTGTGCAGAGTCCATACATACAGAATAAGAACAGATACCGAGAATTACACCCGACATACAGAGAAGTGGTACTGTGCAGAGTCCATACATACAGAATAAGAACAGATACCGAGAATTACACCCGACATACAGGACAAGAGAAGTAGTACTGTGCAGAGTCCATACATACAGAATAAGAACAGATACCGAGAATTACACCCGACATACAGGACAAGAGAAGTAGTACTGTGCAGAGTCCATACATAGAGAATAAGAACAGATACCGAGAATTACACCCGACATACAGGACAAGAGAAGTGGTACTGTGCACAGTTATAGGTAGGGTTATGTCGGGGTCTCTGATTGGTGGATCACAAATTCTGCGATCTCTAACAACCATTCCTCCCCTCCCCCCCAGCTCTCTTCGTCTACCCCCTGAATGAGCACACGGTGGTTGTGGGATTTGAGGCCGTCATCTGCAGACGTATCATCACCGTCCAGATTAAGGACAAGGCCAAGATGGACGAGTCATACTACGACTATTGCAGCATGTCCAGCGGGAGGCTGCTAGAGGGCAACGGTGAGCAAATGATAATTCTTGGATGTGTACAGAGGAGCACCTGGTAGTCCATCTCACTTGAAGGACTTTTGGGTAAGAGCTTCAGATGCAATCCGACGCGTTTCGGTCGGAAAAAAAGCCTCCTACTTCCTCAGGGGCCTGAGCAGTCCATGTTAAGAAAATCAGGATAGAATGCACTCAGGGATCTGTGTTAAGGATAGATGAAGTCTATCATCTCCTGACGACACTAAAAGCAGCCGGGACCAATTTTCCCTTCGATCGGTCCAGCGCTGTCACACACATCCGGCTTCGGTCAACCAATAAAGCTATTGTAAGGTCCACATTGCCTTTTCCATGTAGTACCTCCCTGTAGCCTCTAGGTGTCGCCAGTGATAAAGCCCTCTCTGCTGTATTATCTAAAAGGACACAACTTGTAGCGACTCCTCCGATTAATGGAGACATTGTATCACTTCTTCAAACCAACAAACGCACAGAAATTACTCATATCTAATCCCCCACCGAAAAGGCGAAAGCCGCCATCGCCGCGCTAATTCCCCTCTAGGCCGTTCCCATGTTAGGTGTGAGATCATTAATACAGGTTGCGACGCTGCGAGAATTTCTGGGTCATTAAATCGCTCGGCTGGTTTTCTGGTCACCAGGAGACACCGAGGGTCGGGGGGGGGGGAGGGTTAGGTCTCGGTCCCCCGCGCTGGGTTAAACGCAATCCGTGAAACCATTAACGCGGCTCTCTAGTTGCCTTGGAAATCCAGTTCTTTCCCCCGAAGTCTCCGGAAGATAATGAGGATTATACACAAATTTCTGCCGCGACAAACAGCTGGAGACGCAGACGAGTATCCGGGGAGAAAAAGTAAAAATATCATTTCGTGCCAAAAGAAACAGATGTCAGACGGTCGATTTCATCGCGTTAGATATTCTCAGCCGCGGCGTCTGTCATTAAAGGGGCACTCCAGCTCATCCCAACAATACAAGAGTCTCTGCTGTCATTTTGGAGGATGCTTTGCTAAGCGGTTATTGTTAGCAGCAGCCTTGAAACCATCCCATTTAAAGAAGTTTAGGTCGCTCATTAAGCTGCAGTACTGAAGTGCTGATGGTGGGTGAGAGATAACATTATGATCAGTGAGCTGTTTATGCTGCTGAGCTCTCCAGCGCTGAACACAGTCATTGTGCTGATCTGCGTTAAAGTGGTACTAACAATTTCAATACCGGGCACCCCCCCCCCCCCAGTGCCGACAGGGCAGAGTGAGTACATTGTTTACACTGTTAATAATCAGGGCAGCCCCATCAGCGCCCATCAGTGCAGCCTCATCAGCGCCCATCAGTGCAGCCTCATCAGCGCCTATCAGTGCAGCCTCATCAGTGCCCATCAGCGCCCATCAGTGCAGCCTCATCAGTGCACATCAGTGCAGCCTCATCAGTGCACATCAGTGCACATCAGTGCAGCCTCATCAGTGCACATCAGTGCAGCCTCATCAGTGCACATCCGTGCTCATTAGTGCCCATCAGCGCTCATCAGTGTAGCCTCATTAGCACCCATCAGTGCAGCCTCATTAGTGCCCATCAGTGCCCATCACTGCAGCCTCATCAGTGCAGCCTCATCAGCACCTATCAGTGCAGGCTCATCAGTGCCCATCAGAGCCCATCAGTGCAGCCTCATCAG
The DNA here is from genome assembly GCA_037952925.1 of Lithobates clamitans. Lineage (NCBI taxonomy): Eukaryota > Metazoa > Chordata > Amphibia > Anura > Ranidae > Lithobates > Lithobates clamitans. Next base: position 86,177 of record JBBGZY010000693.1, on the reverse strand, counting down.
CGCCCATCAGTGCAACCTCATCAGTGCCCATCAGTGCAGCCTCATCAGTGTCCATCAGCACCCATCAGTGCAGCATCATCAGCACCCATCAGTGCAGCCTCATAAGTGCCCATCAGAATCATCAGCGCCCATCAGTGCAGCCTCATCAGTGCCCATCAGCACCCATCAGTGCAGCCTCATCAACGCCCATCAATGCAACCTCATCAGTGCCCATCAGCGCCCATCAGTGCAGCCTCATCAGTGCACATCCGTGCTCATCAGTGCCCATCAGTGCAGCCTCATTAGTGCCCAGCAGCGCCCATCAGTGCAGCCTCAGTGCACATCAGTGCAGCCTCATTAGTGCCCAGCAGCGCCCATCAGTGCAGCCTCAGTGCACATCAGTGCAGCCTCATTAGTGCCCATCAGTGCCCATCACTGCAGCCTCATCAGTGCAGCCTCATCAGTGCAGCCTCATCAGTGCCCATCAGCGCCCATCAGTGCAGCCTCATCAGCGCCCATCAGTGCAGCCTCATCAGCGCCCATCAGTGCAGCCTCATCAGCGCCCATCAGTGCAACCGCATCAGTGCCCATCAGCACCCATCAGTGCAGCATCATCAGCGCCCATCAGTGCAGCCTCATAAGTGCCCATCAGCATCATCAGCGCCCATCAGTGCAGCCTCATCAGTGCCCATCAGCACCCATCGGTGCAGCCTCATCAACGCCCATCAATGCAACCTCATCAGTGCCCATCAGCACCCATCAGTGCAGCCTCATTAACGCCCATCAGCACCTATCAGTGCAGCATCATCAGTGCCCATCAGTGCAGCCTCATCAGTGCCCATCAGCACCCATCAGTGCAGCCTCATCAACGCCCATCAGTGCAACCTCATCAGTGCCCATCAGCACCCATCAGTGCAGCATCATCAGCGCCCATCAGTGCAGCCTCATCAGCACCCATCAGTGCAGCCTCATCAGCACCCATTAGTGCAACCTCATCAGTGCCCATCAGCACCCATCAGTGCAGCCTCATCATCACCCATCAGTGCAACCTCATCAGTGCCCATCAGCACCCATCAGTGCAACCTCATCAGCGCCCATCAGTGCAGCCTCATCAGCGTCCATCAGTGCAGCCTCATCGGTGCCCATCAGTGCAGCCTCATCAGCGCCCATCGGTGCAGCCTCATCAGCACCCATCAGTGTAGCCTTATCAGTGGCCATCAGTGCACCCTCATCAGTGCCCATCAGCGCCCATCAGTGCAGCCTCATCAGTGCCCATCAATGCAGCCTCATCAGCACCCATCAGTGCAGCCTCATCAGTGCCCCTCAGCCCCCATCAGTGCAGCCTCATTAGCGCCCATCCATGCAACCTCATCAGTACCCATCAGCGCCCATCACTGCAGCCTCATCAGCACAAATCAGTGCAGCCTCATCAGCGCACATCAGTGCCCATCAGTGCATGATGGGACTTGTAGTTCTGCAACAGCTGGAGGGCCCCAGGTTGCCTACCCCTGATGTATTTCCTAATGCTGTGATCAGGTTTCATGGCGTATATCTCACTTTTCTTTCCTTTTTCTCCTCAGGGCGGATTCTGCTGGATGAAGACCTGGAAAGGATCATTTTTGTGGCCAATCTGGGCGTGGTTCCGGCTCAGGAGAGTGTGTCTGTGCTGATCAGTACGTCCTCGGAGCTGCCCACGCTCTCCAGCGGAGCTGTCAGGGTCCTGGTCCCCCCCATCTGTGTCCCCAGAGTGACGCAAAGCACTTCTGACAGCGCTTTAGCCGCCGTGACCCCCCTGAGATTGTAAGAACCCCTCCTGTATGCATTGAATGTTTGTACGCTATGGGGAAGATTTACTTAAACGGGAGAGTGCGAACTCTGGTCCAGTTGTGCGCGTGGTAGCCAATCAGCTAACTTCAGCTTGCTCAATTAAGCTTTGACCAAAAAAATAAAGCCTGGAAGCTGATTGGTTGCTGTGCAGAGCTGTACCACATTTTGCACGCTCCAGTTTTAGTAAATCAACCCTTATATGACCAATCATATGAGAGTATGTGACTCCCCTCTGTTCGGGTGTCTCCAGTGAAGGGTCCTGGTAATCCTCCATCATACAAAGACATCGTAGACAACTGTGCTCCTCCAACCTTGTGGTAACAGTTTGGTGAAGACCCTTTTCTGTTCCACCATGACTGTTCCCTGTGTACAAAGCCAGCTCCATAAAGACTTGGGGGTTATTTACGAAAGGCAAATCCACTTTGCACTAGAAGTGCACTTGGAAGTGCAGTCGCTGTAAATCTGAAGGGGGGGAAGCTCTGCTGATTTTATCATCCAATCATGTGCAAGCTAAAATGCTGTTTTTTTTTTTCCTTGCATGTCCCCCTCAGATCTTCAGTGACTGCACTTCCAAGTGCACTTGTAGTGCAAAGTGGATTTGCCTTTAGTAAATAACCCCCATGGTGTGACCAGTTTGGTGTGGAGGAACTCGAGTGTCGTTTACAGAGCCCTGACCTCAACCGTAAACCTGAACACCTTTAGGATGAATTGGAACACCAACTTTTTTTTTGGTGCCCAACATGTGAGCTAGGTCTTCTCGTCCAATATCAGTACCTGACCCCAGAAATGAGGACAAATCCCCACAGAGACCCTCCAAAATCTTGTGAAAAATCTTCCCAGAAGAGTGGAGGATGTTCTGGCCATATCAATGGCCTTTGGGATAAGGGGGCACAAATCATTATGGCCATGGTTTCAGAATGGATATCCAACAAGCTCATATACTGTAGGTGTGATGAGTGGAGGAACTTGAGTGTCCTGCACAGAGCCCTGACCTCAGCCCTACTGAACACCTTTGGGAGGAATTGGAACACCAACTTTTTTTTTTTGGTGCCCAACATGTGAGCTAGGTCTTCTCATCCAATATCAGTACCTGACCTCAGAAATTGGGACAAATCCCCACAGAGACCCTCCAAAATCTTGTGGAAAATCTTCCCAGAAGAGTAGAGGATGTTCTGGCCATATTAATGGCCTTTGAGATAAGGGGGCACAGCTCCGTAATGGCTATGGTTTCGAAACGGATGTCCAACAAACTCATATAGGTGTGATGAGTGGAGGAACTCAAGTGTCCTGTACAGAGCCCTGACCTCAGCCCTACTGAACACCTTTGGGAGGAATTGGAACACCAACTTGTGTTTTTTTGGTGCCCAATGTGAGGTCCAACATGTGAGTCAGTACTTCTTATCCAACATCAGTAGCTGACCTCACAAATGGGGACAAATTCCCACAGAGACCCTCCAAAATCTTGTGGAAAATCTTCCCAGAAGAGTGGAGGATGTTCTGGCCATATTAATGGCTTTTGGGATAAGGGGGCACAACTCCATAATGGCCATGGTTTCGAAATGGATATCCAGCAAGCTCACATAGGTGTGATGATGGAGAAACTCAAGTGTCCTCCACAGAGCCCAGACCTCGACCCTACTGAACAGCTTTGGGATTAATTGGAATGCCAACTGGTGTTTTTTTTTTTTTGTGCCCAACATGAGGTCCAACATGTGAGCCAGGTCTTCTCATCCAGCATTGACCTCCCAAATGGCCACAAATTCCCACAGACACCCTCCAATATCTTATGGAAAACCTTCCCAGAAGAGTGGAGGATGTTATGGCCACAAAGGAAGGCGGGCTACTCCATTTTAATGATCATGGAGAGATGGGTCAAGGGGTATGTCCAACAAGGTCATATTAGGTGCGTTGGCCAGCTGTCTTTATGGTAAATTAGGAAGTCACCCGGAACATACAGTAGCATTGCAGGATGTCCCAGCCTGCTTTGGGTCATTATCCAATATTATGTTCTGATATTTCCACATGGGAGCCTTTAACTTACTGGTGGTTATCATTTAATGAAATGTGGAAATCAGACCCATGAGATGCTGCAGACATAGCCTAGTGCAAAATAAATTGTCAGTAACACCTTTGTAAATGTCTTTGGGCTGTGCAAAACCCTAGCATGGCCCTCCCGGTGTGCTTTGCCCCATCAGTGGTGCCCTATGTGTGCTATATTTTGAGGGATATCAAGGCTTTAATTCTGGTGTTTGTCAACAGGAGGGAGGTCGGTCTGGCTGGAGGAACCAAGAAGCTTTGCCTGGCGACTCTATTGGAGACGGAAGCGGTGAACTCCATTGAGTATGAACTCACCTTCCACCTGGAGATCCGAGCTCCATACCTCCTGGCAGGTGAGTGACCAGAGAAGGTTAGCAGGACTGGACAGAAGAGAGGAATGGAAATACAATGAAGGTGACACAGTGATGGGTAGTGGGGCTATAGGTAGAATCTGGTAGAGAGGAGCAAAACGGAGAGTTTCCGCAAAATTTGTAACAGCAACTTTAAGGTGTTTTTTTTGGTGGTTTTCAGAGTGTTCATCCTTAGGAAGAACTGACTGGACACAGGTAGAGGCCAACTGTATTTCAAAGGTAAGGACTTACCTGGCTAATGATATAGAGGGGCTAAATTACTAACACTGGAGAATGCAAAATCTGGTGCAGCTGTACATGGCAGCCAATCAACTTCTAACTGGTTCAATTAAGCTTTGGCAATAAAACCTGGAAGCTGATTGGTTTCTATGCAGAGCTGCACCAAATTCTGTGTGCTTCAATCTTAGTAAATCAACCCAAGTGCCTAGGCTACAGACAGACGGGACTCTTATATATCCAAGTGAAGGTAAAGATGGAGAGACAGACTGACCTGCAAACAGACTAGGCTCTCTGCTGCCTCCTCTGACTCACATCTGGTACTGCATTTCTATTGCAGGTGTGGAGAGTCCCACCCATGAGATCCGAGCCGACGCGGACCCCTCTGCTCCTTCCGCCAAGAGCATCATGATCACACTGGCCAACAAGCACACCTATGACCGTCCAGTGGAAATCCTCATCCACCCCAGCGGTAATGAGACCTCCAGCAGATGAGAATTGCAATGCGTGTTGGGGGGGGGGGGTGATAGGATGGGGTTCTGGGTTGACAGTCAGGAGGTAATAAAATGCTTTGATGATATTGAAGCCCATAAATATACAGAAAGTAAGTACACCCCTCAGTCACATTTGTGTAAATCTTTTCTTCTCTCTTTTCATGTGACAACACTGAAGAAATGACACTTGTCTACAATGTAAAGTAGTGAGTGTACAGCTTGTATAACAGTGTAAATTTGCTGTCCCCTCAAAATAACTCAACACACAGCCATTAATGTCTAAACCGCTGGCAACAAAAGTCAGTACACCCCTAAGTGAAAATCTCCAAATTGGGCCCAAAGTGTCAATATTTTGTGTGGCCACCATTATTTTCCAGCACTGCCTTAACCCTCTTGGGCATGGAGGTCACCAGAGCTTCACAGGTTGTCACTGGAGTCCTCTTCCCCTCCTCCATGACGACATCACAGAGCTGGTGGATGTTAGAGACCTTGCGCTCCTCCACCTTCTGTTTGAGGATGTCCCACAGATGATCAATAGGGTTTAGGTCTGGAGACATGCTTGGCCAGTCCATCACCTTTACCCTCAGCTTCTTTAGCAAGGCAGTGGTGGTCTTGGAGGTGTGTTTGGGGTGGTTATCATGTTGGAATACTGCCCTGCGGTCCAGTCTCTGAAGGGAGGGGATCATGCTCTGCTTCAGTATATCACAGTACATGTTGGCATTCATGGTCCCCTCATTGATCTGTAGCCCCCCAGTGCCGGCAGCACTCATGCAGCCCCAGACCATGACACTCCCACCACCATGCTTGACTGTAGACAAGACACACTTGTCTTTGTCCTCCTCACCTGGTTGCCCCCACACACGCTTGTCACCATCTGAACCAAATACGTTTATCTTGGTCTCATCAGACCACAGGACATGGTTCCAGTAATCCATGTCCTTAGTCTGCTTGTCTTCAGCAAACTGTTTGTGGTCTTTCTTGTGCATCATCTTTAGAAGAGGCTTCCTTCTGGGATGACAGCCATGCAGACCAATTTGATGCAGTGTGCGGCGTATGGTCTGAGCACTGACAGGCTGACCCCCCACCCCTACAACCTCTGCAGCAATGCTGGCAGCACTCATACGTCTATTTCCCAAAGACAACCTCTGGATATGACGCTGAGCACGTGACCTCAACTTCTTTGGTGGACCATGGTGAGGCCTGTTCTGAGTGGAACCTGTCCTGTTATACCGCTGTATGGTCTTGGCCACCGTGCTGCAGCTCAGTTTCAGGGTCTTGGCAATCTTCTTATAGCCTAGACCATCTTTATGTAGAGCAACAATTCTTTTTTTCAGATCCTCAGAGAATTCTTTGCCATGAGGTGCCATGTTGAACTTCCAGTGACCACTATGAGAGAGTGAGAGCGATAACACCAAATTTAACACACCTGCTCCCCATTCACACCTGAGACCTTGTAACACTAACAAGTCACATGACACCGGGGAGGGAAAATGGCTAATTGGGGCTCAATTTGGAGATTTTCACTTAGGGGTGTACTGACTTTTGTTGCCAGCGGTTTAGACATTAATGGCTGTGTGTTGAGTTATTTTGAGGGGACAGCAAATTTACACTGTTATACAAGCTGTACACTCACTACTTTACATTGTAGACAAGTGTCATTTCTTCAGTGTTGTCACATGAAAAGATACAAGAAAAGATTTACACAAATGTGACTGAGGGGGTGTACTTACTTTTGTCAGATACTGTGTATATTGTTTGGGGGTTCTAACCCGTTTTAATTTTAGCAGCAATTTTTAATTCAGTTTAAGTCTTTTGACTGAAATGGTATTTTAGTTTTAGTCCCATGTTCATCTTCTGCAAGTGTTTTAGTCGTATTTAGTTGATTAAATCTCCAATACATTTTAGTCAAATTAAACTCATTTTAGTCGTCTAAAATCTAATGGGTGTAGGACTTTCCGGGAGCCGGTGGGTGAATTGTGACCCATCTCCAAATATTTGGAAAAAAAATGGCATTTCCATTAAAGGGCCCCATTCACAGGATGGAGCCGCAGACGGGCGACGGGGTCCCAGAGGGGCGACTCAAGTAACGCAGCAGATGCATCATGGCGTCCGCGGGTGATTGATCGCCGTTGGTTTAATTAAACGTCTCTTCTAATCTCACACTCTGCCCGTTGGCTTCCCGCGGGGACGGCGACGTCTTGTCTGATCCGCCCGCTGTGTGCGTCATTCGGGCGTGACGTGCTGATTGGACAGATGTGGTGACACCGCGTTCCTGATGTATGGAGACACGGCTGACTTATTACCGGACGTGCGTCCTTCTGTGATTTGTAGACGGAATATTATCACACACAGCTGGCTGCCTTAGAATCCCTTTAATGTGGACCTGTCATCAGATTTTTCCCATGTAAATGACTCCTCCTCCTCCTACAAAGTTACAATGTACAGTCTGATCACTGGGGGAGGGGAGACGGAGGAAATGACTCCTCCTCCTTCTACAAAGTTACAATGTACAGTCTGATCACTGGGGGGAGGGGAGACTGAGGAAATGACTCCTCCCCCTTCTACAAAGTTACAATGTACAGTCTGATCACTGGGGGAGGGGAGACTGAGGAAATTACTCCTCCTCCTTCTACAAAGTTACAATGTACAGTCTGATCACTGGGGGAGGAGACTGAGGAAATGACTCCTCCTCCTTCTACAAAGTTACAATGTACAGTCTGATCACTGGGGGAGGTGAGACTGAGGAAATGACTCCTCCTTCTACAAAGTTACAATGTACAGTCTGATCACTGGGGGAGGGGAGACTATGGAAATGACTCCTCCTCCTTCTACAAAGTTACAATGTACAGTCTGATCACTGGGGGAGGGGAGACTGAGGAAATTACTCCTCCTCCTTCTACAAAGTTACAATGTACAGTCTGATCACTGGGGGAGGGGAGACTGAGGAAATGACTCCTCCCCCTTCTACAAAGTTACAATGTACGGTCTGATCACTGGGGGAGGGGAGACTGAGGAAATGACTCCTCCTCCTTCTACAAAGTTACAATGTACAGTCTGATCACTGGGGGAGGGGAGACTGAGGAAATGACTCCTCCTCCTCCTACAAAGTTACAATGTACAGTCTGATCACTAGGGGAGGGCAGACTGAGGAAATGACTCCTCCTCCCTGTACAAAGTTACAATGTACAGTCTAAATGATAAAATAAGGGGTCCTACTGATTCCTAAACCCTCATTGGGGTGTGATAAATAAGCCCCTTTTTTACATCACAATCCGATCTTTGCCTTGGCGGGACACTTTTACCCCCACAGACGGATCTCATACGGATTTCTCCGCAGGTCAAACCTTCCTCTGTTCTGCGTTTTTCAGAGCCGCATCTGCCACACATCCTGATGGAGGAGGGAGACATGACCCCCTATGAGTACGAGCAATTCCTCAGAGGGAAGAGCGACTTCATCCGAGGAACCAAAAAGGATCCCAGTGCAGAGAAAAAGGTAAAAAAAAGGGGGAGCGTGATATATAATATATATATACTATGTTGTCAAAAGTATTAGGACGCCTGCCTTTACACGCACATGGACTTTAATGACATCCCAGTCTTAGTCTGGAGGGTTCAATATTGAGTTGGCTCCGCCCTTTGCAGCTATAACAGCTTCAACTTCTCTGGGAAGGCCATCCACAAGGTTTAGGAGGGTGTCTATGGGAATGTTTGACCATTCTTCCAGAAGAGCATTTGTGAGGTCAGGCACTGATGTTGGATGAGAAGGCCTGGCTCGCAGTCTCCGCTCTAATTCGTCCGAAAGGTGTTCTGTGGGGTTAAGGTCAGGACTCTGTGCAGGCCAGTCTAGTTCCTCCACCCCAAACTCGCTCATCCATGTCTTTATGGACTTTGCTTTGTGCACTGGTCCAAATCATTTGGTGGGGGGGGATTATGGTGTGGGGGGAGGGGGGATTATGTTGTGGGGGGAGGGGGGATTATGTTGTGGGGTTGTTTTTCAGGGGTTGGGCTTGGCCCCTTAGTTCCAGTGAAGGGAACTCTTAAGGCGTCAGCATACCAAGACATTTTGGACAATTTCATGCTCCCAACTTTGAGGGAACAGTTTGGGGACGACCCCTTCCTGTTCCAACATGACTGCCCACCAGTGCACAAAGCAAGGTCCATAAAGACATGGATGAGCGAGTTTGGGGTGGAGGAACTTGACTGGCCTGCACAGAGTCCTGACCTCAACCCGATAGAACACCTTTGGGATGAATTAGAGCGGAGACTGCGAGCCAGGCCTTCTCGTCCAACATCAGTGCCTGACCTCACAAATGCTCTTCTGGAAGAATGGTCAAACATTCCCATAGATACACTCCTAAACCTTGTGGACAGCCTTCCCAGAAGAGTTGAAGCTGTTATAGCTGCAAAGGGCGGAGCCAACTCAATATTGAACCCTAGATATATATATATATATGCACACATACATATTTATTTATACAAATTTATGTAATGTATATATTTATAAAAAAAGTATGTAATGTATTTATGTATTTATAACAATTTTGCCCCAGTGAAAGTGGGTTCATATTTGTTCTGTGTGAATGGGGCAAAACAAAAAAAACAACAAAAAACAAAAACAAAACAAATGTTATTAGGCTTCTTCCTGTGCTGATTAAATGTTTTTCATTGTTTCTAAATAAAAAAAATACCTAATTTGCCCACTAGATGGGGAAATTCACTCAGCGATTAGATAATACAGTATATGTTTTCGCTGTGCCGTTACAATGTAACATTAAATTTACTTCAGGTGGAGCTGTGTTGATTGTCTGAAACCCCAATTCCCTGCAGCTTCCTAATATAGAATCTGATATTAAAGAATAAAAGGCAACAAAAATTACTATATTTTTCTACTGCTGATTACCCAGCAACAGGCACATGAATGTAAAAAAAAATAAAAGCAATTTTTAGATTGTTTTGCAGCATTGCACACCTTCTTTATGCTTCCTGGATCTTCAAGTTTAACTAGAAAGATATTGATTTTTTTTTTAATTTTACAGTATTTTTTTTTTTATTGATTTTTTTTTGTATTTATTTTCTTTATTTTATTTACACTATTTTGATTCATTTGTTTGTTTTTATTAATATCATTTCTTTATTTTTCTTTATTTTTTTCATTTTATTTATTTATTTTTTAAGGCTGATCTGACCTTTTTTTTTTTTATTATTATTTTTTTTATTGTATTCATTTTCTTTACACTATTTTGATTTATTTGTTTGTTTTTATTTATATCATTTCTTTATTTTTCTTTATTTTTTTTCATTTTATTTATTTCTTTTTTAATGCTGATCTGACCTTTTTTTTTTTTTTATTGATTTTTCTTTTGTATTTATTTTCTTTATTTTATTTACCATATTTTGATTCATTTGTTTGTTTTTATTAATATCATTTCTTTATTTTTCTTTATTTTTTTCATTTTATTTATTTATTTTTTTAGGCTGATCTGACCTTTTTTTTTTTATTATTATTTTTTTTATTGTATTCATTTTCTTTACACTATTTTGATTTATTTGTTTGTTTTTATTTATATCATTTCTTTATTTTTCTTTATTTTTTTTCATTTTATTTATTTCTTTTTTAATGCTGATCTGACCTTTTTTTTTTTTTTTTTTTTTTTTTTTCTTTTGTATTTATTTTCTTTATTTTATTTACCATATTTTGATTCATTTGTTTGTTTTTATTAATATCATTTCTTTATTTTTCTTTATTTTTTTCATTTTATTTATTTATTTTTTAAAACTGATCTGACCTTTTTTTTTTATTATTATTTTTTTTTATTGTATTCATTTTCTTTACACTATTTTGATTTATTTGTTTGTTTTTATTTATATCATTTCTTTATTTTTCTTTATTTTTTTTTTCATTTTATTTATTTCTTTTTTAAGGCTGATCTGACCTTTTTTTTATTATTATTATTATTTTTATTGTATTCATTTTCTTTACACTATTTTGATTTATTTGTTTGTTTTTATTTATATCATTTCTTTATTTTTCTTTATTTTTTTTTCATTTTATTTATTTATTTTTTAATGCTGATCTGACCTTTTTTTTAAATTGATTTTTCTTTTGTATTTATTTTCTTTATTTTATTTACACTATTTTGATTTATTTGTTTGTTTTTATTTATATCATTTCTTTATTTTTTTTTTTCATTTTATTCATTTATTTTTTTAACGCTGATCTGACCCTTTTCTCTCCTCCTCCTCTGACAGACGGAGATCATCCGCAAGCGCCTGATCAAGGATATCTGTCACAACCCCGTGGTGATGTTAAACTTCATCCCGGACCTCCCGACGACGCATTCCGGCCTGAGCAAAACGCAGGGAGAGTTCATCTTCCTCATCGACCGCAGCGGCAGCATGAGCGGAGTCAACATCGCCAGGGTCAGGGTAAGGTTGGGGGGTGGAGGGGGAGGTGATTTTTTTTGGGGGGGGGTGGGGCCACCCGTGAGGCCCGCCTCCACCCTCAGATAATTTCTAACCCAGAAAAGAGAGTCTCCTGTGTCGCAGTAGAGCAACTGACGGACGCAAAGACTGGTTTGCTGTTTTTTTTTTATAACGGAATAAATATCGAATTACCGTTCCCCACCTAATCCTGTTGATAAAGTTGAGCAATAAAGCGCTCGTCTGCAGTGTAGAGAACATGCAGAGATGTAATGATGTCATCCCTCACCGCATCTCATTATCAGGCCCATGAGGACGTCATACAGGAATTCATCCAGATGAGTCTTATTGGAAACAATCCTTGGATTCATAACGATCGCTGCAGCCCCATAGAGATTAGAGACAGCGGTGCAGCGTAATAAAAAGTGTTGCTCCGTAAGGCCAACTCCCTACCGGCTGCCAAAGGCGGTGATTGTCGCTTCAAACCCCCAACCGCCAGGCCCAGCAGAGGGGACCTGTACACCTCTTCATGGAACTAATGGATGTAAGGCGGCGCTAGACTGATGAGAGTTGAGATTTTCATTATCTATATAGGAAGGTGATTCTCTGTTGAGGAGTCCAACTCAGACTGGAGGAGGCACAACGTATGAGACCTTTCTTAGGTATTAGGCTGCTACATCTCTGGTGGCAGTTATTGTGCCGTACAGGAGATAATGTGTTTTTTGAGAGTAGGGTTAGAAGAGCCTAGTAAAACACAACAATTAATAATAAAAAAATTTAAGAATAGTCATGTTTTGGGGATAAAGGCCTCCCCTTCTTTAGGGCTTAAAATATGTGGAATGTAATTCAAACCAGACAGTGGAGGAGGAGATGGATAACCACCATGGTGGAGAAGGAGATGGTTAGCTATCATGGTAGAGAAGGGAATGGCTAACTATCATGGTAGAGAAGGGAATTGGCTAGACATCATGGTAGAGAAGGGAATGGCTAGATATCATGGTGGAGAAGGGAATGGCTAGACATCATGGTGGAGAAGGGAATGGCTAGACATCATGGTGGAGAAGGGAATGGCTAACCATCATGGTAGAGAAGGTTTTGGTTAGCCATCATGGTAGAGAAGGTTTTGGTTAGCCATCATGGTAGAGAAGGGAATGGCTAGACATCATGGTGGAGAAAGGAATGGCTAGACACCATGGTGGAGAAGGGAATAGCTAGACATCATGGTGGAGAAGGGAATGGCTAGACATCATGGTGGAGAAGGGAATGGCTAACCATCATGGTAGAGAAGGTTTTGGTTAGCCATCACGGTAGAGAAGGGAATGGCTAGACATCATGGTGGAGAAAGGAATGGCTAGATATCATAGTGGACAAGGGAATGGCTAGTCACAATGGTAGAAAAGGGAATGGCTAGACATCATCGTGGAGATGGGAATGGCTAACCATCATGGTGGAGAAAGAGATGGTTTGCCATCATAGTGGAGAAGGGAATGGTTAGCCATCATGGTGGAGAATGGAATGGCTAGACATCATGATGGAGAAGGGAATGGCTACACATGATGGTGGAGAAGGAATGGCTAGGCATCATGGTGGAGAAGGGAATGGCTAGACATCATGGTGGAGAAGGGAATGGCTAACCCTCATGGTAGAGAAGGATATGGTTAACCATTTATGGTAGAGAAGGGTATATCTAAACATCTTGGTAGAGAAGGGAATGGCTAGGCATCATGGTGGAGAAGGGAATAGCTAACCATCACGGTGGAGAAAAAGATGATTAGCCATCGTAGTGGAGAAAGGAATGTTTAGCCATTATGGTGTAGAATGGAACGGCTAACCATCATGGTGGAAAGGGGAATGGCTAGACATGATGGTCGAGAAAAAGATGGTTATCCATCATGGTGGAGAATGAACTGGCTAACTATCATGGTGGAGAATAGACTGGCGAACTATCATGGTGGAGAAGGAAATGGTTAGCCATCATGGTGGAGAATGGACTGTCTAACTATCATGGTGGAGAAGGAAATGGTTAGCCATCATGGTGGAGAATGGACTGGCTAACTATCATGGTGGAGAAGGGGGTGGTTAGCCATCATGGTGGAGAATGGACTGGCTAACTATCACGGTGGAGAAGGGGGTGGTTAGGCATCCTTTCTCCATGAGACCAGGATGGATGACACCTCAGTTTTCACTGAGCACCAATACAGACTAATGAACATGTCCGGTTTAATTACATTCTGTTTATTATTGAGCCGCGAAGAAAGGGGAGGGCTTCCCACGTTTTGAAATGTCACATTGCCTTTTTTGTTGGGTTTACATTGATTTTCCTATCAGACCACACAATAGAACGATCAGCTCTCTTAAACACAACAGGGGAGCGATGTCATTCAACATTTATTCTATGCGGCTTTAGAGCTGCAGAAGATTTTTTAATGAGAGGGGGTAGGTAAGGCTTAGGGAATAGACCTTTGCATGTCTGACCCTCACCATCCATCTGAAGGGTGAAGTACCAGCAAAGTCTTCTCTAATCCTTTTAGAGGCGACTCATCTGCAAAAGCTGGCAGTTACCCCTGAGCCCTCCACGGTGGCCACTAAAAAAATAGCACATACTGCTGATTACATCCTTACATGAGTGATCTTTTTTTTTCCACGACTTGACCCGTCGTCTCCTAGAAACGTGTCTCTGAAATTCCCCAGCTACACGATTGCAGGTTGACGTCACTACACCTGACCCGAGACCTCACATCTTCTCCTGGCAACCGCCACTGAAGGCATAATGACATCCATTAATGTCTCCCGGGGGAGGTCCAGGAGTCTTCTCTCCAGGGCAAAGCCTGTGCCACCGAGATGAAGCTGTCTGCCTCCTGACACAACCGGGCGGGCGGTTTTCACTGGTATATTTCTGTTCCATTTGAAGGGGTGATGGTAGCTGGTCTCACTCCAGATCCTGGAAATCAATGTTGGACCCGGGGACAGGACATGAGATTAGTAACCCCAAGACCAAGGGAGGGCTTAGAGAATATCACAGGATGAGTAGAGGGACTCGGCCGGGCGGCTGGAGAAGGAAAACCTCAGACTTCTCTACAGAGGTCAATCCAGGTCAGGAATACATTTATCGGAATATAGTGGATGGCCCATAAAAATGAACAGCAATGCTAAAAATACGATATTCATTTTCAACCGCAGGAAAGAGATCCCAACACAGAGATACCCCACCATATGGCCCCCTTCATAATAACCTTTCCTCTATCCCTAAACCTAACCCTCCTTGTAACCCCAACACTAACCCTCCCTCTAACCCCAACACTAACTCTCCCTCCAACCAACACACTAACCCTCTCTCTAACTATTCCCCTAATCCCAACACTAACTCTCCCTGTAATCCCAACACTAACCTTCCCTCCAAACTTAACACTAACCCTCTCTCTAACCCCAACACTAAAGCCAACACTAACCCTTCCTCTAACCCCAACACTAATCCTTCCTCTAATCCCAAGCAAAACCCTTCCTCTAACCCCAACACTAAACCTCTTTCTAACTCCAAAACTAACCCTCTCACTAACCCCCCCTCTAACCTCAACACTAACCCTTCCTCTAACCCCAACACTAACTCTTCCTCTAACCCCAACACTAACCCTTCCTCTAACCCCAACACTAACTCTTCCTCTAACCCCAACACTAACCCTTCCTCTAACCTTAACACTAACCCTCCCTCTAACCTCAACACTAACCCTCCTTCTAACCCAACACTAACCCTCATAAAAATGAACAGCAATGCTAAAAATACGATATTTATTTTCAACCGCAGGAAATCCACACTGCTAGTTTCTGGCACAGAGATCCCAACACAGAGATACCCCACTATATGGCCCTCTTCATAATAACCTTTCCTCTATCCCTAAACCTAACCCTCCTTGTAACCCCAACACTAACCATTCCTCTGAGCCCAACACTAACTCTCCCTGTAACCCCAACACTGACCCTCCCTCTAACCCCAACACTAACCCTCCCTCTAACCATTCCCTTAATCCCAACACTAACTCTCCCTGTAACCCCAACACTAACCCTCCCTCTAACCATTCCCTTAATCCCAACACTAACTCTCCCTGTAACCCCAACACTAACCTTCCCTCCAAACCTAACACTAACCCTCTCTCTAACCCTAACACTAATCCTTCCTCTAACCCCAACACTAATCCTCCCTCTAACCCCAACACTAACCCTCCCTCTAACCCCAACACTAACCCTCCTTCCAACCAACACACTAACCCTCCCTCTAACCATTCCCCTAAACCCAACACTAATCCTCCCTCTAACCCCAACACTAATCCTTCCTCTAACCCCAAGCCAAACCCTTCCTCTAACCCCAACACTAAACCTTTTTCTAACTCCAACACTAACCCTCTCACTAACCGTCCTTCTAACCCAACACTAACCCTCCCTCTAACCTCAACACTAACCCTTCCTCTAACCTCAACACTAACCGTCCTTCAAACCCCAACACTAACCCTCCTTCAAACCCCAACACTAACCCTCCCTTTAACCGCAACACTAACCCTTGCTCTAACACCAACACTAATCCTCTCACTAACCCTCCCTCTAACCCCAACACTAACCCTCCCTTTATGTAAACTCAGCTGTCCTGTGACGGGATCCTCTATGCTGAATACTAAACCTTCCTGCACTGAATTCTGTATATTTTTGACACAAAGAAATCATCAAATTCTAAAAAAGGAACTTAAAAAAAAACAAACAAAACGCCTCCAGACCGCCACCCATTGACGAATTTTGGTGTTTGCATAACTCCTCCCAAGAGTCAGTCCATCAGAACTGAGGGCTCTATAGAGGAGTACTGAGGCCGGGTGCTGGGAGGTTTCCAGGCAGCTATGTACCGCCCCCTGCCGGCCCCTCCCACCAGCCATGATCTGCCTGCATTGCATAGAGAAGCACAGAGAGAATGATGACTTCACTGGGTCTAAAATAATTGAATGGAAGTAGAAAAGTTTTTTTAATGTCATTAGCACATTGATAGAGGAGAGAAAAAGAGCGACCAGGAAGGGAAAATATAAGCAGATTAAACTTCAGCTGTAAGAGGATAACCCTGACGGGAAGGAAAGGGTTAAAAGGACCCGCGAGGGTGGCGGGGGGGGTGGAGGAGCCGTGTAGATTTGTATAGAAGAAGAAGCTCCTCCCCATTCTCCTCTCAGTTCTCATTAGTGGATAGGGATGGCACTGACAGGTATATCGGGTCATCGGGAGGCCAGGCTGGCGATTCCCGGAGGGGAAGCCTCGGGAGATGTGACTGGAGAACATGGGAGCATCCGATTCTCTGCGGTTATCAGAGAAAATACCGACTATAAATACACGTCTCTTCCTGAATACACGCCGGCCCGGACCGGTGGGAGGGCCACGCAGGCGTCAGCCAAAGGTGCATGTTAGGAAAGATACACTGATCCATATTCATGAGGATATTTCTGGATTATGGAAGCTGTGTGTGGATAAAACTATAACATGTATCACGTCCGATCACAGGGGGGGGGATAGAATAAAAGGGTCTGGGGGGGGGGTGACATCATGCAGTGGTAGCTGCGCTCGGTCAGCCGTGCACTTACCCCATGCAGGTCACAACTGCGGCGGTGGCTCCCCCCCCCCCCCCCCCGTCTCCTCAGTGTCGCGGCCATCGTTTCTCCACCCAGGTCTTCGAACTCCCGGCCAATGGGGTCTCTGGACCTGCTTCCTGATTGGGCGTGCATTAAGGTGAAAAAACACCTGGCAGTCACCGAGTCACCGCCCACCCCGCCCCCCCCGCCCCCCCCGCCCCCCCCTGTTTTACTTACCTGAGTTCCTTCATCTCTTCGGCGGGAATGCACTGTCCCTCTCTCCACGGGGTCCCGACTCTTGATCAGATAGATTGATAGCAGCGCAGCCATTGGCTCCCACTGCTGCCCCTCAATCCAATGACGCAGGCGACGGGGGGGGAGGCGGGGCCGAGTCCGGCTATCGTGTCTGTGGACGCAAATGCTGGACTTGGGAGCGCGCCCGCAAGGTAACCCCCCCGGGAGAGCACTTCTCCTAGGGGGTTATCTGATGCGGGGAGGAGCCGCAAGAGCCGCCGGGGGACCCCAGAAGAGGAGGTTCGGGGCCAAAAACGAGCTGCACAGTGGAGGTAAGTATGATATGTTTGTTATTTTTAAAAAATTAAAAATGATCCCATACAATTACTTTAACTTTTTTTTAAATCATAAAATAATACATGGGGGACAGGGGGCATAGAATAATACATGGGGGGACAGGAGGGCATGCAATAATACATGGGGGACGGGGGGCATAGAATAATACATGGGGGACAGAGGGGCATAGAATAATACATGGGGGACAGGGGGCATAGAATAATACATGGGGGGGACAGGAGGGCATGCAATAATACATGGGGGACGGGGGGCATAGAATAATACATGGGGGACAGAGGGGCATAGAATAATACATGGGGGACAGAGGGGCATAGAATAATACATGAGGGACGGGGAGCATAGAATAATACATGGGGGGGACAGGAGGGCATGCAATAATACATGGGGGACGGGGGGCATAGAATAATACATGGGGGACAGGGGGGCATGGAATAATACAGGGGGGCATGGAATAATACATGGGAGACAGGGGGCATGGAATAATACATGGGGGGATAGGAGGGCATGGAATAATACATGGGGGGACAGGAGGGCATGGAATAATACATGGGGGGACAGGAGGGCATAGAATAATACATGGGGGACAGGGGGCATAGAATAATACATGGGGGGGACAGGAGGGCATGCAATAATACATGGGGGATGGGGGGCATAGAATAATACATGGGGGACAGAGGGGCATAGAATAATACATGGGGGGACAGGAGGGCATGCAATAATACATGGGGAGACAGGGGGGCATGTAATAATACATGGGGGGACAGGAGGGCATGGAATAATACATGGGAGACAGGGGGGAATGAAATAATACATGGGGGGACAGGGGGGCATGGAATAATACATGGGGGACAGGAGGGCATGGAATAATACATGGGAGACAGGGGGGCATGGAATAATACATGGGGGGATAGGAGGGCATAGAATAATACATGAGGGACAGGGGGGCATGGAATAATACATGGGGGACAGGGGGGCATGGAATAATACATGGGGGACAGGGGGGCATGGAATAATACATGGGAATAGGAAAATAGAAAGTGGTGGGGAAGTCAGGGAAAGGCAAATAGAGAGGAAAGGGAGGGAGAGAAAGAGAGGATTTAGGGGGTCAGAAGGGAAAGAGATGGGGAGGGGGGGTCGAAGGAAAATAGGGCAGATGGGAGAGAAAAAAAAGAGAAGGGAGGGAAGGAGAGGAGAACAAGGGTACATAAGGGGAGAAGAGGGGAAGAAAGTGGAAAGAGGAGAGGAGAAGGGATGGAAGACAGGGAAAGAAGAGAGGAAAGGAGAACAAATGAAGGAAAGGAGAGGAGAAGTAAGGGGAGTGAAGAGAGGAGATGAGAAGGAAGAGAGGAAAGTCAAAGAAAAAAGAGGAAAGGGAAAGAATGGAGGTTAGGAGAAAGAAGGCAGGAGAAGAAATAAAGAAATGAAGGAAAGCAGACAAGGAGATGAGAAGGGGAGGAGAGTCAAAGAAAAAATAAGTAAAGGGAAAGAAGGGAGGAAAGGAGAAGGAGATGGAGATGAAGAGCGGAGAAGGAAGGGAAGAGAAGAGAGAAGAGAAGGGAGGATTAGGAATGGATTAGAGGAGAGGTGAGGAGAGAACATGGATAAGAGGAGAGTAGATAAAAAGCAGGGAGGGGTAGGAAAGGGTAAAATAGGGAAGAAAGGGGATGGAAAAAGAAGAGAAACGATAGGAAGGGGAGGAAAGGAGAAGGGATGCAAGAAAGTAGAGGAGAAGGGAAGAGAGAGGAGGAGAAGGGAAGGGAGAGGAGGAGAAGGGAAGGAAAGGAAGAGGAGGAGAAGGGAGGGGAGGAGAAGGGAAGGGAAGGGAAGAGAGGGAAGGAGAAGTAAAGGGAAGGGAGGTAAGAAGAAGTGAACTAAAGGAAGGGGAGGGGAGAAGACGGGAAGGGAGGGGAGGAGAAGGGAAGGGAGGAGAAGGGGAGGGAAGAAGGGAAGAGAAGAAAGGGGAGAGGAGGAGAAGTGAAGGGAAGGGAGGGGAGGAGAAGTGAAAGAAAGGGAGGGGAGTAGAAGTGAAGGAAATGGAGGAAAGGTAAAGGAAAGGGAGAGGAGGAGAAGTAAAGGGAAGGGAGGGGAGGAGAATTAAGGGAAGGGAGGGGAGGAGAAATGAGGGGAATGGAAAGGGAGGAGAAGGGAAGGGAGGGGAGGAGAAGTGAGGGGAATGGAAAGGGAGGAGAAGGGAAGGGAGGGGAGGAGAAGTGTAGGGAATGGAAAGGGAGGAGAGGGTTGGAAGGGAGGGGAGGAGAAGTGAGGGGAATGGAAAGGGAGGAGAAGGGAAGGGAGGGGAGGAGAAGTGAGGGGAATGGAAAGGGAGGAGAAGGGAAGGGAGGGGAGGAGAAGTGAGGGGAAGGGAGGGGAGTAGAAAGGAAGGGAGGGGAGGAGAAGTGAGGGGAATGAAAAGGGAGGAGAGGGTTGGAAGGGAGGGGAGGAGAAGTGAGGGGAATGGAAAGGGAGGAGAAGGGAAGGGAGGGGAGAAGTGAGGGGAAGGGAGGGGAGTAGAAGGGAAGGGAGGGGAGGAGAATTAAGGGAAGGGAAAGGAGGAGAAGTGAGGGGAATGGAAAGGGAGGAGAAGGGAAGGGAGGGGAGGAGAAGTGAGGGGAATGGAAAGGGAGGAGAGGGTTGGAAGGAAGGGGAGGAGAAGTGAGGGGAATGGAAAGGGAGGAGAAGGGAAGGGAGGGGAGGAGAAGTGAGGGGAAGGGAGGGGAATAGAAGGGAAGGGAGGGGAGGAGAAGTGAGGGGAATGAAAAGGGAGGAGAGGGTCGCAAGGGAGGGGAGGAGAAGTGAGGGGAATGGAAAGGGAGGAGAAGGGAAGGGAGGGGAGGAGAAGTGAGGGGAATGGAAAGGGAGGAGAAGGGAAGGGAGGGGAGAAGTGAGGGGAAGGGAGGGGAGGAGAAGGGAAAGGAGGGGAGGAGAATTAAGGGAAGGGAGGGGAGGAGAATTAAAGGAAGGGAGGGGAGGAGAAGTGAGGGGAATGGAAAGGGAGGAGAAGGGAAGGGAGGGGAGGAGAAGTGAGGGGAATGGAAAGGGAGGAGAGGGTTGGAAGGGAGGGGAGGAGAAGTGAGGGGAATGGAAAGGGAGGAGAAGGGAAGGGAGGGGAGGAGAAGTGAGGGGAATGGAAAGGGAGGAGAAGGGAAGGGAGGGGAGGAGAGGTGAGGGGAAGGGAGGGGAGTAGAAGGGAAGGGAGGGGAGGAGAAGTGAGGGGAGTGGAAAGGGAGGAGAAGGGAAGGGAGGGGAGGAGAAGTGAGGGGAATGGAAAGGGAGAAGGAGAAGTGATGGAAGTGAAGGAAAGGGGGACCCAGACAGCAATAAAAATTCCTTCCCCACTCCATCCAAAACTAAAAATAAAAGTTCTGGGTGGAGTTGGGCGTTATTTTTACATCAGGAGAAGACAACAAAACAAACAGACGAGGAAGTGAAGACTTGAATTCTACTGAATTTTCTTTACTGATTTTAGAGAAAATGCGCGAACAATCATATCCATGTGTGTGTGGCCGCCTTGATGGGGTTGAGAGAGGCAGCGGACGAGCGCCCAGCGCCTATATTACCGCCTGCGATGCTCTTGGACGGGAACCTCCTTTCCTCAGCTGCTTGGTCTCAGCTTATATCTGTTAGTCGGAGGATCATCAGGGCATGAAAAGGTTAAAGCACCCGGACAGCTGGGCACTAATTGGCCAACCGCCTGGCTGCAGCGGCTGCCCAGTCACCAGACACAATGCAGGGCGCCGATTCCACGATCGATCTCTGCGCCTTGCCTGCTCGCAGACGCCTCTTTCCTGTAGGTGACGTGCAATAACTAAATGTATAATTAATTCTGAAGTGTAAAATATAATTAGCACCCGGCGAAGTCGCACAGACCCGGCAGTTGATTGCACGCTACACGCCAAAACCGGTGGGATCCGCGCCTTCAGATAATGAGGAAATAGGAGGGTGTAGATTTCTTATAATGAAAGAGACTTCTGTGCGGAGACAGAGTTTAACCCTCGCATTGCCTATAACAATTCCGCAAACTTTGATCACTTCAAAAGGTTAAAGTGGATTGTAAACCTCAGACATGAAATCTGAACAAAGCACATCCCTCTATAGTGTGTACTTGTCTCAGTCCAAAGCACTAAGTGTCATTTCTCTCTGCTGCCTCCTTTCTCTGCTGTCAGCATGAGTCACATTGGATAAGTTTCCCTGACACCAAGAGAATAAATGGTGACAGTGGAGGGAGCTCCAGCACACAGCCTGTGATTGGCAGCTCTGTTCCTGTGTGCCGTGTGAAGAGGGGTGTGTTCCTTTCCTCCAATCAGCTCTCAGGGCTCTCCTCACTGATGTAACTTCAGCTCTCCACCTCCTGATTTTCAGAGCTGAGAGATCCTGTGTAAATTCTGCATTTTAAATGGATGTAAAGAAGACTGCAGATAAACAAGTACAACTTATGTTGGAGGATTTGTTTCATCTCTGTGTATCACCTGAGGCCGGTCACATCAATGGGAATATGTGAAGTTTTACAACTACTTTAGGTTCATCCATAGTCGAAAAAAAGTCAATAAGAGATCAATAATAATATATCAATCACCCGTCAGTCTCTTGTGGTGGTAAAATCTCTGCACCCGAGTTCCCAGCTCCGCCCACCTGCTACAGCCATTACGTGGGGTTCCCACTTTCTAAGTTTATTTATTACATTATTGGGGAATGCAGCAGGAGGAGTAAGACACCTTAGTCTGGCTTTGTACTGGCCGCAGTGATGGGCATAGCCAATGACTGGCCAGGGGGTAATGAGCATAGCCAATGACTGGCAGAGGGGTGATGGGCATAGCCTCTGACTGGCCAGGGGGTAATGGGCATAGCCTCTGGCTAAGGGGTGATAGGCATAGCCTCTGACTGGCCAGGGGGTGATGGGCATAGCCTCTGACTGGCAGAGGGTGATGGGCATAGTCTCTGACTGGCAGAGGGTGATGGGCATAGTCTCTGACTGGCAGAAGGGTGATGGGCATAGCCTCTGACTGGCCAGGTGGTAATGGGCATAGCCTCTGACTGGCCAGGGGGTGATGGGCATAGCCTCTGACTGGCCAGGGGGTGATGGGCATAGTCTCTGACTGGCAGAAGGGTGATGGGCATAGCCTCTGACTGGCCAGGGGGTAATGGGCATAGCCTCTGACTGGCCAGGGGGTGATGGGTAAAGCCTCTGACTGGCCAGGGGGTGATGGGCATAGCCTCTGACTGGCCAGGGGGTGATGGGCATAGCCTCTGACTGGCCAGGGGGTGATGGGCATAGCCTCTGACTGGCAGAAGGGTGATGGGCATAGCCTCTGACTGGCCAGGGGGTGATGGGCTTAGCCTCTGACTGGCAGAAGGGTGATGGGCATAGCCTCTGACTGGCCAGGGGGTGATGGGCTTAGCCTCTGACTGGCAGAAGGGTGATGGGCATAGCCTCTGACTGGCCAGGGGGGTGATGGGCATAGCCTCTGACTGGCCAGGGGGTAATGGGCATAGCCTCTGGCTGGCCAGGGGGGTGATGGGCATAGCCTCTGACTGGCCAGGGGGGTGATGGACATAGCCTCTGACTGGCCAGGGGGTAATGGGCATAGCCTCTGGCTGGCCAAGGGGGTGATGGGCATAACCTCAGAAGGGTTGGGGGTCTTGTCTTTTGTGTCTATGAAGAATAAAGAAGCCAATCAATGCTTCAACCAACCACTGAAATAAACCACAACTGCCTGTTGTTATCAGCAGCCTTGAAGCCGTTCAGCTCCAGGAGCTTCTCTAAAGCAAAATGCATTAATAGTAAAAAAAAAAAGGTAACCAATAAACCACAATTGAGGAAAGTGGGACAAAGATTTATATGTGTCACAACAACTAATAGAAAAAAAAAAAACAATCAAGCAATTTTATTGGTACATTAAAATCCACCATAAAATTCACAGCCCTTCAACTGGCCTCTGATCCCGGGGGCTCCAAACATTCTAAACAAAGGGCCAAAGGGCCAGTTTACTGCCCTTCATTTTAGGGGGGGCGCAGTGGCGCCATTAGGAGTAGAAAATGTCCCAGCATTAGTGGGAGTAAACAATGCCCCATCATTGGTGTCAGTGGGAGGAATAGTGTCCCATCATTGGTGTCAGTGGGAGGAATAGTGCCCCATTGTTGCTGTCATTGGGAGTAATAGTGCCCCATCATTGGTATCAGTGGGAGGAATAGTGCACCATCATTGGTGTCAGTGGGAGGAATAGTGCCTCATCATTGGTATCAGTGGGAGGAATAGTGTCCCATCATTGGTGTCAGTGGGAGGAATAGTGCCCCATTGTTGCTGTCATTGGGAGTAATAGTGCCCCATCATTGGTATCAGTGGGAGGAATAGTGCACCATCATTGGTGTCAGTGGGAGGAATAGTGCCTCATCATTGGTGTCAGTGGGAGGAATAGTGCCCCATTGTTGCTGTCATTGGGAGTAATAGTGCCCCATCATTGGTATCAGTGGGAGGAATAGTGCCCCATTATTGGTGTCAGTGGGAGGAATAGTGCCCCATTATTGGTGTCAGTGGGAGGAATAGTGCCCCATCATTGGTATCAGTGGAAGGAATAGTGCCCCATCATTGGTATCAGTGGGAGGAATAGTGTCCCATCATTGGTATCAGTGGGAGGAATAGTGCCCATCATTGGTATCAGTGGGAGGAATAGTGCCCCATCATTGGTATCAGTGGGAGGAATAGTGCCCCATCATTGGTATCAGTGGGAGGAATAGTGTCCCATCATTGGTGTCAGTGGGAGGAATAGTGCCCCATCATTGGTGTCAGTGGGAGGAATAGTGCCCCATCATTGGTATCAGTGGGAGGAATAGTGCCCCATCATTGGTATCAGTGGGAGGAATAGTGCCCCATCATTGGTGTCATTGGGATGAATTGTGCCCCATCATTGGTTTTATTGGTCCCCATTGTTGGTGTCATTGGGAGGAATTGTATGCCAGATGTGGGAACGCGCATGCAAAAAAAAGAACGTGGCTTTTCTGCATTTTTACTGCTGGAAAACTCCTGTAGGAGAAAAAAAGCGACACTAGAAGTGTGCTTGAAGCCTAAAAGTCAGGAATGATTTATTGCTGGCATGTGAGAGACCGGCATGATTAGTGACGTTTTTTTTGCTGCCAAATTCTCAAAAGCAGACAGAAGAGGCGTGGCTCTGCCTGTCCTCCCGGAACCTCAAGAGGCTGGTCAATAAGAAGGGAAGTGGGTGAGTGACGGCATTAAAACGCAAATTCTTAGGGATGCAGTTAGGGTTGCCACCTGCCCGGGACTCACCCGGACGGTACGGGTCTTGAATTCTGTGCCCGGGTTTTGTACTGCCTGTAACCTGCAGTAGGAGAGAAGATTTGGATAAGTAGAGAGCCGCTTTAAGAGAGAGAAGATAACAGAAAAGGAATTTATTTTCCTCGGCTGTCTAATTATCTTCCCCGAGTCCTCTCTGCCCTCCGCTTAATTGCTTTGTTGGGCACCAATCTCTGATCTGTGATGTCACTGCTCATTTGCATATCATTAAGAATGCTGCTTGGAGAGAAGCCCTTGTCTCCGGCTGGGAATGAACTCAGGAACCGGATAAAACAGAAGGGAACCGGATCCGGGGATCCAAGTGCCGCCTTAAAGTGATACTAAACGCGCGCTGTGTAATTTCCATTGTCCCTTCTATTTTTGTATGTGGATGATGGCCCTGTAATTATTTTAATTAAAAAAAAAAAACGTTATTCCTAATGGATATCCAGCTGTCACATGACCCGGCTCTCTCCCAGCCTGTCTGCAGGGAAACATAAGCAGGAGGAGCTTCTAGTCCTCTGCTGCTGGTCACATGTTCAAAAAAAAAAAAATATAGTGTGGGTGGATTTCTGCCAGTCACAGGTTGTGTCACGCCCCTCCAACCTGTGTCTTAGGATAAGAAGAAGGTGAAGCCTCCATTAATCTACATGTAATATCCCACCCCCCTATTGTGTTTAGTTGGTTAGTGGGCATTGAGGAGGGAGGGGGGGAGTGGGAGTGTCATTTACCATTATGTATATGCCCCACATGTGTGACTATATAGTCACATGGGCTGCTCAGATGTGATAGGGAGGAAATGCTTAGCATAGAAACTCACTGAAAACTGAGCATGTGCAGAGCTGCCAACACGGCCCTACAAAATCCCTAGCTGATGTGGGGACATGGAGAGAAGGGGGAGATAGAGAGCAGCATGCAGAATACAGAAAAGGAATCTCATAGCGATGAATTAGTATGAACAGCATGGAATACACCATTTATTCATTGTTTTTTATGATGTATTAGACGAATGTTAGGAGAGAAACACGGGAGTCTAACGTTAGTAAATGGTGAAGCCAGAAATATTGTAATGACAATGGTATAATAGCCTAAGCCCTCTGCCAACATCCTGGTTTAAGTATCTAACAAAGTAGTCTACAGTAGTGTACAGTAGTGTACAGTAGTGTGCTGTAGTGTGCAGTAGTGTACAGTAGTGTGCTGTAGTGGGCAGTAGTCTACATTAGTGGGTAGTAGTGTGTAGTAGTCTACAGTAGTGGGCAGTAGTCTACAGTAGTGTGTAGTAGTCTGCAGTAGTGGGCAGTAGTCTACAGTAGTGTGTAGTAGTCTGCAGTAGTGGGTCGGTAGTCTGTTGTAGTGTACAGTAGTGTGCAGTAGTCTACAGCAGTGTGTGGTAGTGTACAGTAGTCTGCAGTAGTGTGCAATAGTCTGCAGTAGTCTGCAGTAGTCTACAGTAGTGTGTGGTAGTCAACAGTAGTGTGAAATAGTCTGCAGTAGTGTGCAGTAGTGTACAGTAGTGTGCTGTAGTGGGCAGTAGTCTACATTAGTGGGCAGTAGTGTGTAGTAGTCTACAGTAGTGTGCAGTAGTGTGTAGTAGTCTACAGTAGTGGGCAGTAGTGTGTAGTAGTCTACAGTAGTGTGCAGTAGTGTGTAGTAGTCTACAGTAGTGTGTAGTAGCCTGCAGTAGTGGGCAGTAGTCTACAGTAGTGTGCAGTAGACTGCAGTAGTGGGCAGTAGTGTGTGGTAGTGTGCAGTAATCTACAGTAGTGTGTAGTAGTCTGCAGTAGTGGGCAGTAGTCTGTTGTAGTGTACAGTAGTGTGCAGTAGTCTACAGCAGTGTGTGGTAGTGTACAGTAGTCTACAGTAGTGTGCAATAGTCTGCAGTAGTCTACAGTAGTGTGTGGTAGTCAACAGTAGTGTGAAATAGTCTGCAGTAGTGTGCAGTAGTCTGCAGTAGTGGACAGTAGTGTGCGGTAGTCTGCAGTAGTGTACAGTAGTGTGCGGTAGTGTACAGTAGTGTGCGGTAGTATACAGTAGTGTGCGGTAGTGTACAGTAGTGTGCGGTAGTGTACAGTAGTGTGCGGTAGTATACAGTAGTGTGCGGTAGTGTGCAGTAACACAAGCATATAAAGTAACTTGTAACAAGACTTTATTATCAAAATAAATTGAAGAGCATAAAAACCTATCATCTGGTATATCTTGTATATCTGTACAGTACTACCTGTCAAGGGGATAACCAAAAGTCCCTGTTGGGGGATTTCATGTTGTCATATGGTGCCTGTGTATTTCACACTCATCCCCAATAAAAATAGCCACCAACGCATTTCAAAATAACTTCGAGAAATCTTGAAACGCGTTGGGTCATCATTTTTTAAATTGGGGATAAAAATATCTCGAAAAGCATTGATGCATTTTTTTATTGGATGACAAATTATTTTGAAATGCTCGGTTACAATCACAGGAAGAGTCAACGCGTCAAAGAGCTACGTGATCTCCACGCTTTGCCACCCATTGAAATTAGCGATTTTTGCGCGGTTCTCAATGCGCTGAGGTGTGAATCTGTGAAAAAAAAACAGTTATAAAAGAAACGATGTAACATGCGGTTGTATGTAGATGATACATTGTAACATGTTTCCCTCATCTGCTCTGCCTGCAGGACGCCATGCTGGTCATCCTGAAGAGTCTCATGCCAACTTCCCTTTTCAATATCATTGGATTTGGCTCAACATTCAAGTCTTTGTTCCCCTGCAGCCAGAGCTACAATGAGGTGAGTGTATAGATCACACAGATCCATAGAGGCAGGGCATTCAACAGCTTCATCCCTCTTACTGTAAAGAACCCCTTCCCCACTCTTACTGTACAAATAAAACCTCTCCCTCCTTGCACTATAAAGAACCCCTCCCTCCTTTTACTGTAAATAACCCCCTCTCTGCTAAAAAGAACAGCTCTTTGTTCTTTGTCTGGCTCCTGATATTGCCCCGTCCTCCCTTCTCTGACTGTGAAGAATCCTTGGCACTCTTACTGTTTTCCTGTTAAAATTTCCTCCCTGTCCTTCCCGTATGGAGCCTCTTCATGCACTGAAGGTAAGATCATCGTCATTCGCAACAATGTTCCCATCAATGCGTCCCATCGGGACACTGTGATCAGAAGATAATAGGTCGACTTTGTTGCACTCCGAGCGTCTTTATATCTCTAACAGCACTTCATTGGCCGTGTTTTATGCCTGACATCCAATTACATCGCGATGAAGCCACGGCGCTGACAGGAGGGACGCCGAGGAAATCAATTCCGGAGAGATCAGTGCGGTCTGCGAATTGATGGGAACTCCCGGGAGACGAGGACTTCTCCTCTAATCATCCGCAGCCAAGCGTGAAATCCTCTTCCATCAGATCTTCCGTAGAAGGAAACGTCCATCAAACGCATTATAAACCCTCCCCCCGCCAAAACGTAATACCGTGACTGTAGGGGGGGCATTAGAGTGTAAGCTCCTCTGGTACAGAGACTGATGTGATTGGCTCGGTGTTCTCTGTACAGCACTGCGGTATAGACGAGTGCGGGTTCGTTTCGTTCCGAATTAAAATTCGGACACATTTTTGTAACTTGGGATGTATCAAAATTGTTCGAATTAGAATAGTACTGAATTTAGAGTGTAAACTTTTTTTTATTAAAAAATCATACAAACATACAGCTTATTAATAAAAACATATTTACACAAAAATAAACAACAAGTAAACAAAAACAAGCGTGCTTACATCAGCAAGTAAAGAAAACCGTTTCCTGACAAGATAACATATTAAGAAACATATTTTATGTTAATTATATTAATGACAACAAAAAAGAGACTACAAACCCCAAACCTCAACTTAAACACAATCCAGGCTAAGAAATCTTATGTGATTTAATCGCCATCAAGATGCGATTCCAACCCCCCCCCCATTAACCCCTCCCCCCACATCATTCACCCCTCCTCCCACATCATCCAATCCATCCCTCACTCCACCCCTCGGTGTCTGCTGACCTCCAGCCGCACTTCTGCCACACAGAGGAAGAGGGGTTGGCATCACCATACATTCTGGTCCAGCACCCTCCACTGCCTTCACTACACTAGGAGAAACAACAGGTGCAGACACAGACTTGACAACCACACTTTCTGACACTGACTGGGAGACCACAGACTGGGGGGACACTGACACCACAGACTGGGGGGACACTGACACCACAGACTGGGGGGACACTGACACCACAGACTGGGGGGACACTGACACCACAGACTGGGGGGACACTGACACCACAGACTGGGGGGACACTGACACCACAGACTGGGAGGACACTGACACCACAGACTGTGGGGACACTGACACCACAGACAGCCTCACAGACACAGATTCTGATGGGACAGAGACACTAGGATCCCCTGGTACAACCTCCACCAACCCAGACTCTTCTCTATCCAGATGGAAGAATTCCTCCACGAATCTGGCTTATTGTGCAAAGCCTCAGGGCACCGGCTATAAGGGTGACCAATCTTATCACATAGGTTACATTTAATGATGTTACAGTCCCTGGCCAGATGCCCCAGTTCCTGACACAAAGAGCACTTCTGTTCTGGACATTTAGAGGAGAGATGCCCCTTGACTCCACATTTATGGCACAACTCAGGTTGACCAGGGTAGAAGACAGTAATCCTATCTCTACCAATAAAGGCAGAGGAGGGCAAATGCTGGACCACATTCCCACACACACTCAACCTCATTGACACTGACCACCCACCCGTCCAGATTCCTCTATCATCCTCAATCTTTTTTAGGGGACACAACGTTTCACCAAACCTCCTCAACCAGACCCATAAATCCTCGGACCAAACCTCCTCAACCAGACCCATAAATCCTCGGGGGGGTATAGACTCATTCCTTGTCAGGATAGTCACATTCTTAATCAGGGGCTGTCGTGAGACAACTTTGGGGACAAGCCCCTTCCAGTCCAGCTGGCACCTATATACACGCTCATACCGATCCCAAAACAGATCCAGCGATTCTGGAAGCACAAATGATAAATAATTTTCATAGGAACCAGCTGGACTGATAAGAGCATAAATATCCTCCGCCTTAAATCCCATGGCTAGGATCTTATCCACAACCACCCTCCTGATAGGTGGAATACCTCCTCCTTCCCACCTGAGCTGTACCACATTGCTGCGTTTAATGGAAGAAGGTGCGTTAGGTGAAAGTTGCACAACTGGCTCCCTTCCACCACCAGTAGCAGCATGACTTTGTCCCGACACAGCCTTAGCATAGGGCAGATGACACATTAACTGGCTGCATAGGAACCTCTAAAATCTGGTTTTGTATATTACCCACCACTTGATCCTCCCTCCTCCCCTCCAGCACAACAGTCCCGCTCACCATAGTCCCAGAAGTACCACAGATCCTAGCAGTCCCATCATCAAGTAAAGTCTTCTGTTTAGAAGAAAACACCAGCTGTTTCAGCATTCATACGGCCCTCCTGCTCTGCAGTTTGAATGTTCATGCGACATTCCTGCTCTGCACTGTTAGTGTCCATGTTGGGCTCCTCACAGCCAGCAGAAACTTCTCTGTCTGGGTACATGCCATCTGTTCCTGCATTCCCATGATCTTCATCTGATGAGTCAGTGCCACTCAAGGGAGATTCCATTTTTGTAATGGTCTGCAGCAATCCGCCATTTTCCTCAACCTCCTCCTGGGATGACCCAGGCTGCTGGGGAGGGAGGCAGATACTGACTCAGGTGCAACAGATTCTGAGACAGGGGTAGTACTGGGTCCACCATGTGAAGCCACTTCCTTACCTCCCATTCATACTGTCGCCATTGCTGTGGCATCCATCCATCCATCTGGCTGGTACTGGCACAGGCACTGTCCTTCATCTGTTGGAATCTCTCCTCATTCTCACACTTTTCTCTGAACACACCGGTGCTCTCCTTCAGAGAGGCAACCAACTTCTCCTGGTTTTTTAATGCCTCCTCCAGAGACTTCAGCTTGGAGACTTCCCTCTTACTGTTTCCAGACTTACTGTGCAGGGATTTCTTTTTCCGGAGATCTTCTTTCATAACAGAAAGTTTCTGTTCCTACTTAGCAATGCGGCGAAGTCTGTTCACCACTTTATCCTGGAGGACTGATAAGGACTCCTCTTGCATAGGAACAGGCCCAGGATCCATTGCAACTTGAGCAGATGGAGTAGGCCTAAGTGCCTCTGGAGAACCTCCACCTTCATCCTCCCCAATTTGGTTCATGCTTGCCTGGGAAAAGCCTGCATGAGAGGCCCCAGGCTTTTCTGCTTCTCTCAGCTGAGATCACAGCAGAGTGAGCCAACAGCACCCCGCAGAACAGCACCACCTAGTGGAGAAGCTTCTCTGGTACAGAGACTGATGTGATTGGCTCAGTGATCTCTGTACAGCGCTGCGATATATGTCAGAGCTATATAAATGTATAATAATAATAGTAGTGTGACTGTGGGGGAGGGTACATTAGAGTGTAAGCTCCTCTGTACAGAGACTGATGTGACTGGCTCAGTGATCTCTGTACAGCACTACGATACATGTCAGAGCTATATCAATGTATAATAATAATAGTAGTGTGTGATTGTGGGGGGAGTGTAAGCTTCTGGGGTGCAGTAAATAACCTTCCAGGACACATGCAAGCTGGAGCTCAGGGAGCTTGCTGGGATTTGCAGTTCACCGCCAGCCGTAGGATTTTCTTTTTTTTTTCGAGGAGGTCCCCCTGGATTTAAAAATCACAAAATGACGCCGCCTCCGCCAAGTGCTGTTCTTGCGTCCCTCCTCGTGCGTTTCCCCGCCTGCCAAACGCGAGCGCGCTAATGATCTCCATGTCGTGTCCGCGTCTCTGGAGGGCGATTTCTACATTCTGAGGATGAGCCGATCGATTTCCCAGCGGAGACTCCAAAGCCTGGGATGAAACGTTGAAGAAGAGCGCCACCTGCTGCCCACACATAATCACAGCCAGCAGAGCTGCAGTGCAGGAGCCAGGCACGGCGCTCACAGGCGCCATACAGCCTGAGAAGCTCGGGGGGCCCATTTACACTGTTGTGTTTTAGTACACACGCTGAACATGCGCACAAATCTGTGGGCTGAAAAAAAATAAATACAAATGCATAAAATTTAAATGAATGATTTTTTTTTTTTAATCAGCGTGATAAGATTCAGGGAGAACTTCAGGAAAACAAAACAAAGAAATCCCAAATAATCCCGAACCATTCATAAAGGTCCAAAAAAAATTAAATTCAGCCTAAACATTTCTCAGAGTCTTCCCTCTACATCAGGATGTCCATCAGAGCCCCCTTTTACACCAGGGTCCCCATCAGAGTCCTCCTTTACACCAGTGTCCCCATCAGAGTCCCCCTTTACATCAGGGTGCCCATCAGTGTCTTCCCTTACATTAGAGTCCTCATTAGTCCCCCCTTGCATTAGAGTCCTCATCAAAGTCCCTTTTTCCATCAAAGTCCCCATCCCCCCTTTCATCATGGTCCCCATCAGATTCCCTCTTTGCATCAGGGTTTCTATCAGAGTCCCTCTTTACATAAAGGTCCCCATCAGAGCCCCCCTTTACATCAGGGTCCCCATCAAAGCCCTACCTTCCATCAGGGTCCCCATCAGAGTCCCCCCCCCATTACATCAGGGTCCTCTTTAGATTCCTCCTTTACGCCAGGGTCCGCATCAGAGTCCCCCCTTACATCAGGGCCCCCATTAAAGTCCCCCTAGTTCTGGTGACCTGGGGGGTCCCCTAGGAATTCCCTTAATCACTTGCCAGCCGGGCCTTTTCTGGCACTTTTCCTTTGCAAGTAAAAATCAGGGGTTTTTTTGCTAGAAAATTACCTATAATACCCCCAAAAATGATATATATATTTTTTAGCAGAGACCCTAGAGAATAAAAAAGGTGATTGTTGCGGTTTTTCAAACACATTTTTTAAAGAAAATACTCTTTAACTAATTTTAATGCAAAAAAAAAAAAAAAACACCACAATATATAACCTACTTTTTCTGTAAAATATAAAAGATGACGTTACGCCGATTAAATAGATACCAAACATGTCACGTCTTATCATTGTGCACACTCGTGGAATGGCAACAAATGCTTTAAACATCTCCATAGGCGACGCTTTAACATTTTTTTTACAGGTTACCAGATTAGAGTTACAGAGGAGGTCTTGGGCTAGAATTATTGCTCAAACTCCAACGATCGCAGCGATATTTCACATGCATGGTACGAACATTGTTTACATATGCGTTTGCTTTTGCACACGAGCACGGAGGGATGAGGAAGAGGGGGGCGCTTTAATTTTTTTTTCTTATTTATTTTATCTTTTATTTCTACACTGTCATTTTAATTTTTTTTAAATTAATTTTATTTTTTATTTCTACACTGTCGTTTGAATTATTTTTAATTTATTTTATCTTTTATTTCTACACTGTCGTTTTAATTTTTTTTTAAATTTTTTTATTTTTTTTTATTTCTACGCTGTCGTTTTAATTTTTTAAAATTTATTTTATTTTTTATTTCTACACTGTCGTTTTAATTTTTTCTTGATTTATTTTATTTTTTATTTCTACACTGTTGTTTTAATTCCTTTTTATTTATTTTATTTTTTATTTCTACACTGTCGCTTTAATTTTTTAAATTTTTTTTTAAAGAACTTTCATTCCTATTGCAAGGAATGTAAAAATCCCCTGTGATAAAATAAAGGGATGACAAAAAAAAAAGATCTTTCGTTTTATAAAAAGAAGAATAAATTGTTTACTTCCATCATAACGTTACTCCAGTCCTCCAAGACCATAGAGGTGATCAGAG
This sequence comes from Lithobates clamitans, assembly GCA_037952925.1. Classification (NCBI taxonomy): domain Eukaryota; kingdom Metazoa; phylum Chordata; class Amphibia; order Anura; family Ranidae; genus Lithobates; species Lithobates clamitans. The sequence continues at coordinate 52,526 of JBBGZY010000693.1, read as the reverse complement.
ACAATATGGTCTCTGGTAACCTCTATGGCCAGCCGCATGATCCGTCGGGTCGTTTCTTGGGCACGCCGGTAAAAACGGTAAAGCCCAAGAAACAGCGGCGAGTGGCGAGTGGGGGGAGGGAGAGGGGGACGTCCCCTTCTGCTGCTTCTGAAAGCAATCCAGCAGCTAATTAGGCGATTGGACCGTTTTCATGACAAAGAAAATTGCCGGCTGAAAAAATCCAAAAATAGCGGGGTTATGGCTGATAGCTTTATACATAACCCCCGATATACCACTTCAAACCCGCAATATATATACGTATTACGGTTGGAAAGTGGAATTTCCTCTCACTTCCTGTTTGGCTATGTGACAGGAAGTGAAGGGAAATCTCCCCAATGGGACACAGATGGGGGGGGGGGATATCAGACAGGGGTTATAACCCTTTCTTACTATATTACTATAGCCAAAATTTAAAAAAAAATAAAGAAAAATAATGTTGCCTTTAGTTCTACTTTAAATGCCGCAGAATTCCAGAGATTGGGGCGATAATCCCACCAAGCTGGCCAGCAATACCGTGCGTGCCAAAACCAATCTGACAAAGAAAACCGCCATTTTATAGGCAGAAACGGGCCGATTTTATAAGACATTTCAGTTTGGATCCATGACGATATTCAATAAAGAAACAACTTGGAAACATCTAACAAGAGGCTGCAGTGCCACACAGGAGCCCTAGGAAAAGCCTGCTGAAAATTTAGCTTTATTTCGATAGGTCAAACAAAGGTCAACTAAGCGCCCATTATTATTTTAACGCTCGCAATTTACAGATCCGTATTATTATTACGGTCTCCCCGTCAGGTTGACTGGCGGGATCGGTTTTGCTTGCAGGCGTCCGGCCTGGTGAAATATTTAGGATCTCCTCGGGGTCTATTTAAAGCCGACGCCTAATCCTGCTTTGTCCGAGATTATGGGAGGGGAATTCCTGCCGCGGCTCGCAATCTGGTGTCCCCGTCTGGCGGGGAAGTAAAAGCGAACAGAGGCGCGGCGGCCTCTTTGCGGTCACTGGGGAATTCGCGCTCTTGGTTTCCTTTGGCAGGATTAAGGCCGACCAGCCTCGTCCGTCTGTTGTATTGATCCCTCCTGTCTGCGGGATTGGCGGCGCTGACGCTTAGCATGGGATCAAGGAAAAAATTCAATATGTGCAAAGGCTGGAGGAAAGGAGGGGGGGGGGGCAATGCATTGTCTCAGATTGGGGGGAATAAAAAATATATACAGTATCTGACAAAAGTAAGTACACCCCTCAGTCACATTTGTGTAAATCTTTCCTTCTCTCTTTTCATGTGACAACACTGAAGAAATGACACTTGTCTACAATGTAAAGTAGTGAGTGTACAGCTTGTATAACAGTGTAAATTTGCTGTCCCCTCAAAATAACTCAACACACAGCCATTAATGTCTAAACCGCTGGCAACAAAAGTCAGTACACCCCTAAGTGAAAATCTCCAAATTCGGCCCAAAGTGTCAATATTTTGTGTGGCCTCCATTATTTTCCAGCACTGCCTTAACCCTCTTGGGCATGGAGGTCACCAGAGCTTCACAGGTTGTCACTGGAGTCCTCTTCCCCTCCCCCATGATGACATCACAGAGCTGGTGGATGTTAGAGACCTTGCGCTCCTCCACCTTCCGTATGAGGATGTCCCACAGATGATCAATAGGGTTTAGGTCTGGAGACATGCTTGGCCAGTCCATCACCTTTACCCTCAGCTTCTTTAGCAAGGCAGTGGTGGTCTTGGAGGTGTGTTTGGGGTGGTTATCATGTTGGAATACTACCCTGCGGCCCAGTCTCTGAAGGGAGGGGATCATGCTCTGCTTCAGTATGTCACAGTACATGTTGGCATTCATGGTTCCCCTCAATGATCTGTAGCCCCCCAGTGCCGGCAGCACTCATGCAGCCCCAGACCATGACACTCCCACCACCAAGCTTGACTGTAGACAAGACACACTTGTCTTTGTCCTCCTCACCTGGTTGCCCCCACACACGCTTGTCACCATCTGAACCAAATACGTTTATCTTGGTCTCATCAGACCACAGGACATGGTTCCAGTAATCCATGTCCTTAGTCTGCTTGTCTTCAGCAAACTGTTTGGGGTCTTTCTTGTGCATCATCTTTAGAAGAGGCTTCCTTCTGGGATGACAGCCATGCAGACCAATTTGATGCAGTGTGCGGCGTATGGTCTGAGCACTGACAGGCTGACCCCCCCACCCCTACAACCTCTGCAGCAATGCTGGCAGCACTCATACGTCTATTTCCCAAAGACAACCTCTGGATATGACGCTGAGCACGTGACCTCAACTTCTTTGGTGGACCATGGCGAGGCCTGTTCTGAGGGGAACCTGTCCTGTTATACCGCTGTATGGTCTTGGCCACCGTGCTGCAGCTCAGTTTCAGGGTCTTGGCAATCTTCTTATAGCCTAGGCCATCTTTATGTAGAGCAACAATTCTTTTTTTCAGATCCTCAGAGAGTTCTTTGCCATGAGGTGCCATGTTGTACTTCCAGTGACCAGTATGAGAGAGTGAGAGCGATAACACCAAATTTAACACACCTGCTCCCCATTCACACCTGAGACCTTGTAACACTAACGAGTCACATGACACCGAGGGGGGAAAATGGCTAATTGGGCCCAATTTGGACATTTTCACTTAGGGGGGTACTGACTTTTGTTGCCAGCGGTTTAGACATTAATGGCTGTGTGTTGAGTTATTTTGAGGGGACAGCAAATTTACACCATTATACAAGCTGTACACTCACCACTTTACATTGTAGACAAGTGTCATTTCTTCAGTGTTGTCACATGAAAAGATAGAAGAAAAGATTTACACAAATGTGACTGAGGGGTGTACTTACTTTTGTCAGATACTGTATATATACAAACTAGAAGTTACAGCACAGTGAGGAGATACAAGAAAACGAAATCTGTTACTTTGTATCTCCTATGCAGTATATGAAGTCAGTAATAGAAGTGAACTGTGACCACCTGTCTGCATTCCTATAGATGGGGAGTGACACCGGGGGTCATCCTTCTGTAGTGGGGACACACGATTGACCAGTAAGGTAGAGCGCTGCTTCCTACAGAATATATACAGTGGGGGGAAAATAAGTATTTGCTCCCCTGCAGATTGTGTAAGTTTTGCCCACTTACATAGAAATGAAGGGTCTATCATTTTTATCATAGGTGTATTTTATATGATAGAGACAGAATATCAACCAAAACTCCAGAAAAAACACACAATACAAATGTTATAATAGGAGTAAAATAATTATTTGTTCCCCAAGCAAAACATGACTTAGTAGTTGGTGGAGAAACCCTTGTTGGTGATCACAGAGGTCAGACGTTTCTTGTAGGTGGTGACCAGGTTTGCACACATCTCAGGAGGGATTTTGGTCCACTCTTCTTTACAGATCTTCTCTAAATCCTTAAAGTTTCTGGGCTGTCTCTTGACAACTTGAAGTTTCAGTTCCCTCCATACATTTTCTATAGGATTAAGGTCTGGAGACTGCCTATGTCACTCCATGACCTAAATGTGCTTCTTCTTGAACCACTCCTTTGTTGTCTTGGCGGTATGTTTTGGGTCATTGTCATACTGGAAGACCCATCCATGACCCATCTTCAGTGTTCTGGTTGAGGGAAGAAGGTTCTCATCCAAGATCTTACAATACATGGCCCCGTCCATTGGCCCCTCAATGGGGCAAAGTCAGTCTGGACCTTTAACAGAGAAACAGCCCCAAATCATCATGTTTCCACCTCGGTGTGTGACTGTAGGGATGGTGTTCTTAGGGTCATAGTCAGCATTTTTCTTCCTCGAGAACACGGCGAGTTCCCCTCCTCAAGAAGGCCCATGTACAGTCATGCCAATGAACATCTAAATGATTCAGAGAAGGATTGGGAGAAAGTTCTGTGGTCAGATGAGACCAAAATTCAGCTCTTTGGCATCAACTCGACTCGCCGTGTTGCATTTATGTATTAAAAATAATAACATTAGTATACATTAATTTAGATAATATACCTCATTTTTAATAATGAACGATTATTATATTATAAATTATTTTGGATCTTATTTATTTATAAAACTAGATTTAAATATATAATTTATATAATTAGAACAAATAATATTAATATACATTAATTTGGATAATATACAATTATTATATTATAAATAATTTTGTATTTTATTTATTTATAGAACTATATTTAAATATAAATTTATTTAATTAAAACAAATAATATTAATATACATTAATTTGGATAATATACAATTATTATATTATAAATAAAATGTATTTGATTTATTTAGAGAGCTATATTTAAATATATAATTTATTTATTAAAACAAATATTATTAATAAACATTAATTTGGACAATATACCATTATTATATTGTATATATGATCGATTTATATAATTATTTATATTTAAATATATAATTTATATAATTATTAAAAATAATAACAATCATATGCATTAATTTATATAATATACATGAATACGTCTCTTCTTGTGTGATGGAAATATCTGATTTCCTCATCTCTCTCTCTCTTCTAGGAAAGTCTGGCCATCGCCTGCGAAAGCATTAAGAAGCTGCGGGCCGACATGGGCGGGACCAACATTCTATCTCCGCTGAATTGGATCATAAGGCAGCCGGTGTGCCGGGGTTACCCGCGTCTCCTCTTCCTGCTCACCGACGGTGCCGTCAGCAACACGGGGAAAGTCATCGAGCTGATCCGCCACCATTCGTCCTTCACCCGGTAAGATGATAGGAGGCGGCTTTGAGGGAAAGGTGGGCGGGTTTGTGACACCCGTAGATAAGCGCTGTGGACACAAAGAAAAGACCAAGTGCTGAGCGCGTTCCTCCAGGGTCCCCCTCGGCACCTGGTGACTTACGACACAGTCCAAACCCTAAGCCATGTCCGGCTGACGCGTTTCGCCCCGACTGGGCTCATTTGTAGAGACCTCTATAAATAAGCCCAATCAAAGTGAAACGCATCAGAGGGGTGTGGCTTAGGGTGGGGACTGTGTTGGAAACCATATGTTTTGGTTAAACTTTATGGTGAGACTTTATGAAGTACGGCTCTGTCCTTTGTTTTTACTATAAAAATTTCAGAGGTTCTGAACATGAATAAATAATGCCTTATTTGTGGGTATTCAATGGATGACTAAAAAAAAAATGTAACAGGAAATAATTATTATTTAAGAATTATATATTATTATTATTAATATTATTATAAATCTTATAATAATTATTATTTAAATAACAAATGACGCACTAAATCAAAAAATAAACAAAAAAGACAAAAACTAAAAAAAATGAAAACTAAATTAGAAATCCCCAGTCCAGATGACATAAAAAGTGCCTCGATGTTTTTACCTTTGTGTTGTGTTACTGTTTTTTTTTTTTTTTTTGTCCTTTAGATGTTACAGCTTTGGGATTGGTCAGAACGCCTGCCGCCGCCTGGTACAGGGCGTGGCCAGCGTGTCCAAAGGGAGCGCCGAGTTCTTGGTGGAAGGGGAGAGGCTGCAGCCAAAGGTAAGTGACAACCATCGTGGAATGTGACGCGGGCTCACCTCTGCTGCCCAGGCCAAATTTTCAGCTTTCAGCGCTGTCACACTTTGAATGACAATTGCGCGGTCACATGCAACACTGTGCCCAAATTAAATTGTTAACATTTTTTTCACATAAATAGAACTTTCTTCTGGTGGTATTTACTCACCACTGGGTTTTTTTTTTTTTTTTTTTACTAAATGAACGAAAAAAAAAAATGTGAAAAAGCTCATTTTTATTCCTTTATGTTATAAAATGTAGCAAATAAATAATCGTTCTTCATAATTTTAGGCAACTATGTATTCTGCTACATTTCTTTGGTGGCAATAACCCAAATCAGTGTATATTAGTTAGTCTGTAGGAAAGTTATGGAGTCCACAAACTATGGGATATATATCTGAAAATCGATCAATTCTGATGTACTGACGATCTCATTTCCTGAGGCCCAAAAATGCCAGGACACTACAAATATCCCCAAATCAACCCTTTTTTGGAAAGTAGACAGTCTGAGGTGTTAAGTAAGAGCCATGGCAAGTTTTTTGAAGTTGTCATTTTTTGTCACAATTTTTTTGGAAAATGGAGAAATTATAAAAAAAAAATATATATTTTTTACATACTGTCACCAGTGTAGTACAGCGTTATCATATAACGGGTGTGGCGGTGATCAGGGATACTGACTGGTGACAGTATGTAAAAAAAAAAAATTAAAAACTAATAATAATTTTTCTTCAATTTTTTTTCTTTTTTATAATTTTTTTTTTAGGATGTTTTTTTAACATACTGTGACCAGAGCAATACAGTGTTACCATAGTAACACTGTACTACTTCTGGGGAAGTGATCACAATTTTTTTATTTTTTTTTACACATTATGGTTGCTTATACCAGTGAATTTCATGGGTATAAGCAACCATTTTTTACTAAAGGAAACTGGTTCATTCAGTTTGTTTTGTTGTGATTAGTTTGGCCACAGCTAATCACATGGTACAGATGGGCTGTGATTGGCCCTGTCTGTACCATGTGATCACTGTGATCAATCACAGCTAGCAACACAATTGTATACAATGGATGGCATGAAAGGAAGCCAATCATTGTTTACAATTGCCATGTGATCGGCTGTGATTGGTCACAGTGATCATATGATACTGGCAGCGGAGCTATAGCGATCAGCCATTGGCCAGAGCTGAATTGGGCCGGACCGACTACTTGAAATGGCGCAGGAAGTTATGAGCCCACAAGATTTCTGGCAGGATCAACAGGTATTTCTTTGCACTTATTGAGTTATCAGCCGTGAAATGTTGCGTCTTTAATTTAATTCCGGAATCCCTCGAAGAAAAGTTGCAACGCTGGAGATACCGTAATTGTTCAACATGGCCACGCCCAGAGTTAAAGAGAACACAAGAACTGAAGATTCCAAACTGGTGATGAACGCGTAACAATGTAACATTGATTACAATGAAGTCAGGCCCTCCCACTTAGCATTCGTGTTGAACGATTTCAGCCCTGGGATAGCAGATTCCAGTATCTACAGAACAGAAGCAGGGAAGTCTAGAATAGGTGAAAAGGCCGAAGTGTTTCCAGAGACAGGCGGTGCCGTTATCTGACATTCTTTCCTCTGTCCGGCAGATGTTGCAGTCCCTGAAGAAGTCGACGGCTCCGGTTCTCAGTGATGTCACAGTAGAATGGGTTTTCCCAGAATGCACCGAAGTCCTCATCTCTCCGGTCAGCTCCAGCTTCCTGTTCCCGGGGGACCGGCTGGTGGGCTACGGCATTGTGTGCAACACCTCGCGCTACCTCTCCAATCCGCGCACCGTGAGTAAAGGTGGAGCTTTAGATAAAAGAAATATGTAAGTCATAGGTGGAGTATGGTGGGCGGAGGCATCTGCTGGCTACTTAGATCTCACAGGGGGGGTTTGATCCCCGCCTTGTGCGAAAAGCAATTCCATGGACATGCAGGGGATATAGTGTTTTGTTGTACAACCCTGGGACTGCGATTAAAGCATGGGTGGGGTTGCAATTAAAGCATGGGTGGGGCTGCAATTAAAGCATGCCCCCATGGGGGGGGGCTGTAAATACAGCATGGTTGGGGCTGCAAATACAGCATGGGTGGGGCTGCAGTTAAAGCATGGGTGGCTGCAAATACAGCATGGGTGGGGCTGCAGTTAAAGCATGGGTGGCTGCAAATACAGCATGGGTAGAGGCTGCAATTAAAGTATGGGTGGGGCTGCAATTCAAGCATGCCCCCATGGAGGGGGGGCTGTAAATACTGCATGGTTGGGGCTGCAAATACAGCATGGGTGGGGCTGCAATTAAAGCAAGGGGGCTGCAAATACAGCATGGGTGGGGCTGCAATTACAGCATGGGTGGGGGTACAATTAAAGCATGGGTGGGGCTACAAATACAGCATGGGTGGGGCTGCAATTAAAGCATGGGTGGGGCTGCAATTACAGCTTGGGTGGGGCTGCAATTAAAGCATGGTTGGGGCTGCAATTACAGATTTGGTGGGGCTGCAATTACAGGAAGGGTGGGGCTGCAAATAAAGCATGGGTGGGGCTACGATTATGCTGTAATTGCAGGATGGGTGGGTAGGCCCCTTCCTGGGCTCCTCCCACTTAGCACACCCCTCCCACTTAGCATTAATGCTGAAAGATTTCAGCAAGTGCCCTGCTAAAGTTCACTTCAATATCTCCAGAATAGAAGCAGGTCAGGATCTGGAATAAGGATTAAAAACCAATTGTGGGAACATGTTTTTTTTTTCAGTTTTTGTTGTCTGTGTCCCCATAGGAGAGGTATCCCATTACTTCCTTTCCTTATGACACCCTTTTACCAGGACAGGAAGTGAGGGTAAATCTTCATATTGGGAATACAAAATAAAATAAAAACCTAGAACATGTATGATCCTTAGATTTGACACATCGATAATTCCTGGTACACTTACATTCAAGCAGAGCGTATTGGCTCCGGTGAGGTTGCTCTCAGCCCCAACAGGGTCCCCTTTAGCTAAGGGGTCCAGGTTTAAAACATCTAACGAGAGCGCCAGACCAGGGAAATAAGAATATTGTAATACTGATGTAAATTTATACAAGGACACAAAACATCCAACGCGTTTTGGCAGTTTAAAGACCTTCCTCAGGGCTATAAGATAAATACAAGGTGGTTGTAACAATATGAAGAAGTTCTATTCAAATCAAATCACATTGAGCTTTATCAATCCAAATCTAAAACACAATGTAACCCAAATCATAATAATAAAAGTATAAAAAAAATTAAAAAGACAGTTATAGAATTTATAAAAATTTTATTTAATTTTTGGATTTTGTTTGGTTTGGTCACATTTTGTTACATATTTGGATTGATGAATCTCATTTGATCAATAGGATCAGAAGATAATGTTGCCCAAATTTCCAAAATGGTTTTTACGATTCTGTTATTCAGTCGTTTCATTTTCCATCTTCTTCTCCCGGCAGGACAAGCAGCGGAGATACAGCATGATGCGCTCCCAGGAATCGGGAAGTTCCGTCTTCTTCCAGTCACAGGATTCGTCTGGAAGTAGCGGGTCAAGGGGTCACCAAGATGGCGGACTTCCATCAGAACACAGCACGGAATTCCTGGAAGCTAAGGAAGACCTGTCCGGGGATCATGATGGGGGTAGGTGGTCGGGGGGTCATAGGTCACACCCCTAAATCGCCCCTTCATATCTCCCAGCTGTCCTGATTTTTGGAAGCTGGTGAAGAACCTAGAATTAATGGGTGTGGCTTTGCAGGAATGTGAATAAGCCTGGGCGGGGTTTAGTCTAATCTGGGATGGAGCCTGATCATAACGGGTGGGAGGAGCCTTAAGCTCAAATTTTAGACCAGAAATTTTGAGGAGAACAATATTCAGGTTTACTTGGTAGCAATTGTGTAGCGTTGTGGTTATTGTATATACATTAGATTTGTATTTTTTTCCCTGTAGTGATCATGTATGTAACCAACAGTACAATCAGCGAGAGGAACAGTGAAGCACAATCACTGTACAACACTTGGGCCCCAACCGGCAGGGTGGAGTAGTGGATAATAACTTGTACTTATCAAAAAAAAAAAAAAAAATTCCCCTTTTCTCCTGCAGCCTCTGATTGCAGCTTCCAGCGCCGGGCGTACAGCGTCAGCCAGATCGCAGATCACCAGCCCATGCCAAGAGTCCACACCGCCAGCGACCCCAGCTCTATCCAGGAGAAGAACCCGCTCTGCCGGATACAGATCACCGACAATGCCGATGTTCAGGAGTCACAGGTATGTTGTGTCACTGTGGATCGTGACCTCAGACTGCTATTATAGAGAACCTGTCTAGCCAACTCGACCAAGGAGAATATATATGACCAATGCTATCAAAGAGAACCTGTCTATCCAATGCTATGAAACAGAATCTGTCTGGTCAATGCTATCAGAGGGAATCTGCCTAGCCGACACTATCAAAGAGAACCTGTCTAGCCATCCTTATCAGAGAGAACCTGTCTAGCCAACACCAGCAAAGAGAACCTGCTTAGCCAACACTATCAAAGAGAATCTCTGTGGCCAACCCTATCAGAGGGAATCTATCTAGCCAACCCCATCAGAGAGAATCTGTCTAGCCAACCCCATCAGAGAGAACCTGCCTAGCCAACAATTTGTCTAGTCAACCCAATCAGAGAGAATCTGTCTAGCCAACCCCATCAGAGAGAATCTGTCTAGCCAACAATTTGTCTAGTCAACCCCATCAGAGAGAATCTGTCTAGCCAACCCCATCAGAGAGAACCTGCCTAGCCAACAATTTGTCTAGTCAACCCAATCAGAGAGAATCTGTCTAGCCAACCCCATCAGAGAGAACCTGCCTAGCTAACAATTTGTCTAGTCAACCCTATCAGAGAGAATCTGTCTAGCCAACAATTTGTCTAGTCAACCCTATCAGAGAGAATCTGTCTAGCCAACCCCATCTGAGAGAATCTATCTAGCCAACCCCATCAGAGAGAATAGATTTGGCCAACCCCATCAGAGAGAATCTGTCTAGTCAACACCAGCAAAGAGAACCTGACTAGCCAACACTATCAGAGAGAATCTGTCTGGCCAAAGCTAACAAAGAGAACCTGCCTAGCCAACAACTTGTCTAGCCAACCCTATCAGAGAGAATCTGTCTAGCCAACCCCATCAGATTGAACCTGCCTAGCCAACAATTTGTCTAGTCAACCCTATCAGAGAGAATCTCTGTGGCCAACCCCATCTGAGAGAATTTATCTAGCCAACCCCATCAGAGAGAATAGATTTGGCCAACCCCATTAGAGAGAATCTGTCTAGCCAACCCCATCAGAGAGAATAGATTTGGCCAACCCCATCAGAGAACCTGACTAGCCAACACTATCAGAGAGAATCTGTCTGGCCAACCCTCTCAGAGAATCTGTCTAGCCAACCCTATCTGAAAGAATCTGTCAGACCAATCTCATCAAAAAGAATCTGTCTAGCCAATGCTATCAGAGGGAATATGTCTGACCAACCCCATCCGAGAGAATCTGTCTGGCCAACTATTGTTCATCCATGGAAGCCGCTCTTGCCTGACTCCTGGGAGGTGATAGTGAAGGCAGAGCTCACCCCTGCAGCATCCTTTGTGGGGACTTGTCTGCCCTTGGCCATGGTGGCCTTCAACTCTGAATGGTTGACAGTTGGCTTCCTTCATGACTGGTTTCCATCAAAGGAAACCTCTCATGACAGAAACATAGATGCCATGAGATGGCCTCAGCAGGGGTGCAGAGCCAGGAACTCCAAAGGTTGAAAGATAAAGAAGCTGTTTGGGTGGCACACACCCAGCACTAAAATATCAGCTATGATGGGGAAATCCTTGAATAAGGCTCTATATTGACTATGGTACTTTATTGTGCTTATATAGCAGTAATCGTTTTGAATGAAGGGGCCATCATCCTGGGCTTTCTGAATTCCCTTGAGAGTTCCAGGGTCGGCTCTTGTCCACTCCAGCAGAGTTTCCCTCATCAAGCTGCATGTAGAATCCAGCAGTGGGGGTGGCAGCACTCACAAAGGCAGCTGGGAAAAGCCAAGAACTCAGAAGCCTGAAAAATGTCAAGTACTAGGGTTGCTTCTGCTGACCTCCTCCTCTAAAATGTGCAGTGCTTGGCTTTCTCTGGCTTCAGCACTTTGTGAATCACTGACCCAGCTCAGGAATCCTGATCTGTACTTAAGCTACAGGATGGGCACGACAACAAGCAGTCGAGCCTAGCCATGGCAGGCTACGCGTTTCGCACAGGGCTGCCATTAACGCCAAAGAGAAATTCATTTCCTAATGAAGTCATTTACGGTTTTATCGTCTTCCTTCAAAAGGCGACGCGCATTAGTTTAGAATGATTTAATGAAAAGTGCTTCCAGTAAAGCACATCTTGTCCCTTTAATAATTCACATTTAATAACACTTGTTCTCCTCGAAGGACTTGAAGCTGACACCGTGTACCCCTCTGACCGCTAAAATCACACATCAGGTAAAGTCAGACTGACCATGGCTTTAGTCTCCAGCGCAGAAGGGGTTAAGTAATGGCTCCTACAGCAATGCGCAATGGAAATTTTAACCCTTGGATCCCCAGTGTTGATTTTCCCACCTCCAGGAAGGCAGGCTGGGGTGGGGGGGGGAGGGGGTATATGGGCTGTTTGAGTGCCTCTGCAACGTTAACCGCACTCTCTAGGCGCCTCTTCGCTGTCACTCTCCATACCGTACATCATGATCCCCCAGCGTGGCATGAAAATGGGGCACTCTCACTTCCAAACAGACATCCCTAGTCACCATGGCAACACAGCTCAGGTTAAAGACTTTCCTAGCATCTCATTTGCAGCGCTGAAAATCGATGGAGAAAAAAAAAAATAACTCCCCCCCCCCGACCAGCGGCGAGCGCTTTAATCCCAAAACATTTTGTCTTAATCTTTTGCAGCTCTTGGCGTCTGGCCAGTTACTGTGGGAAGAAGTAAATATTGTAGTAAGAAAATTCCTTTAAATGATGGTAGTTTTATAGTATTCCCAATATTGATGGTTCCATCCAAATCTGAAGTTCAAGTGAATCGAATTACCTGGCAGAACTTTAATTTTAGAAACTTCAGTGATGACACAATGATGAGATTTCCTCCACTAGTTTGTGTCTCTGCCTCTCCCACAATGGTGAGATTTCCCTCCACTAGTTTGTGTCTCTGCCCCTCCCACAATGGGGAGACTTCCCCTAAACAGTTTGTGTCATTGCCTCTCCCACAATAGGGAGATTTCCCTGCAGTAGTTTGTGTCTCTGCCCCTCCCACAATGGGGAGATTTCCCTGCAGTAGTTTGTGTCTCTGCCCCTCCCACAATGGTGAGATTTCCTGCAGTAGTTTGTGTCTCTGCCCCTCCCACAATGGGGAGATTTCCCTGCAGTAGTTTGTGTTTCTGTCCCTCCCACAATGGGGAGATTTCCCTGCAATAGTTTGTGTCTCTGCCCCTCCCACAATGGGGAGATTTCCCTGCAGTAATTTGTGTCTCTGCCCCTCCCACAATGGTGAGATTTCCTGCAGTAGTTTGTGTCTCTGCCCCTCCCACAATGGGGAGATTTCCCTGCAGTAGTTTGTGTTTCTGTCCCTCCCACAATGGGGAGATTTCCCTGCAATAGTTTGTGTCTCTGCCCCTCCCACAATGGGGAGATTTCCCTGCAGTAATTTGTGTCTCTGCCCCTCCCACAATGGGGAGATTTCCCTGCAGTACTTTGTGTCTCTGCCCCTCCCACAATGGGGAGATTTCCTGCAGTAGTTTGTGTCTCTGCCCCTCCTACAATAGGGAGATTTCTCCCAGTATTTTGTGTCTCTGCCCCTCCCACTATGGGGAGATTTCCTGCAGTAGTTTGTGTCTCTGCCCCTCCCACAATGGGGAGATTTCCCTGCAGCACGTTGTGTCTCTGCCCCTCCCACAATGGGGAGATTTCCCTGCAGCACGTTGTGTCTCTGCCCCTCCCACAATGAGGAGATTTCCTGCATTAGTTTGTGTCTCTGCCCCTCCCACAATGGGGAGATTTCCCTGCAGTACATTGTGTCTCTGCCCCTCCCACAATGGGGAGATTTCCCTGCAGCACGTTGTGTCTCTGCCCCTCCCACAATGGGGAGATTTCCCTGCAGTACATTGTGTCTCTGCCCCTCCCACAATGGGGAGATTTCCCTGCAGTAGTTTTTTCTTCAATACATAAGAGTGCACCAGTCTATAAAACTATTTTGGTTATAGTGAGATGGGCGCGGAACCAAAGGGCCCTTGACTAGGAAAGCAATGCTGGATTCGCATTGTGTCACTGTTTTATTCTCTATGGAGTCTCTGAAGGCATAAAGCCAATGAATTTATTGCTGTGTCAGAGACATCTGTGGTCATACTGCCCATGGTGACCCTTCGGAGTGACGGTCCGCCCACACCATGAGAGGGCATGGATGAACTGTCTGCACAGCTGTTCTGTACGATTATATTGCGTGATTAAGTTATTATCGATTTAATCTCAGAATTCCAAAACACAAATGCCAGTGGCAGAAATCCTCTCCAACGGTTAACCCGAATTTTCAACATCTCCATTAATTAGTAAATGAGCAAACAGCAATTAGTCCAGCGGGAGAGGCATCCTTAGGAGGAATCCTGGCTCATGCTGGCTCTGCAGGCCCTGATAATCCCTGCTTATATTGATCGGGGCTCCTATGAAGACTCAGGAGGGTTTCCATGACTTAACTCCACCCACCTGATAGCTAAAAATGGCCAATCAAAATAAATATTTCCAGTAAAAAATGCAGTAGGTGGTTGTTTATGGATTATTTGGATAGCAGGAAACACACTAACCCAACCCAACATCCAGATTTTTATAGAATGTAGGTTTTTGGTCTAGTTGACCTTCTGGTTAGTTGTCAGTGATTCTAATTGGTCTCCATGGTCTTATTTTCTGGTTTTTCTGGCATTCAAGACCTTACAACTAGTTTTACGACCTTCTAGCTAGTTGATGCCTTCAGCTGATCCGACTGGTCTTCAAAACCTTCCAGCTGACCTTGGAGGGAACTCTAAATGATCCATAAAGCCTTCTAGACAGTTTTTATGAGCCCTTAGCCAGCCTTCAAAACCTCCTAACTGATCTTCAAGGCCTTCTAACTGGTCTCTAAGGCATTCCAAACAATTTTAAAGCACCGTCGGCTCATCTTCAAGGCCCTAGCTGGTATTTGGAACCTTCTAACTAAAATTCCAAGGTCCTTTACTATTTTTTTTTGCCATTTAACGAAATTTTACACACTTTCACCTTCACTCTACAGGACTATAAAACGGATTTTCAGAGCCTTCCAGTGACTTCTACAGAACTTATAGCTGGTGTTCAAAAGGCATCAGTGTCCACAGCCTTCTACCGCTATTTCAAGAACTTTGAATGGTCTTCAAGAATTTTGTAGTAGGTCTTTATGGCTCCTCTGTTAGAATGCTTCTCAGCTTCATTGCATTATGCACCCCTTTTTATCCTCTCAGTTTTGCCAAGTACCCACTGGTGGCTGTCTAGTCATCTACGCCAGGGGTCTCCAAAGTTTCTAAACAAAGGGCCAGTTTACTGTCCTTCAGACTTTAGGGGGGCGGACTGTGGCCAGTGGGAGCAGAAAAGTTGCTATTATCCGTGGGAATAAGCACTGCCTCATCTTTGGTACCAGTAGGAGGAATAACGCCCATGTCTGTAGGAGGATATGTGCCCCATCGTTGGTGTCATTGGGAGTAATAGTGCCCCATCATTGGTGTCACTGGGAGGAATTGTGCTCCATCATTGGTGTCACTGGGAGGAATTGTGCTCCATCATTGGTGTCACTTGGAGGAATTGTGCCTCATCATTGGTGTCATTGGGAGAAATTGTGCCCCTTCATTGGTGTCACTGGGATGAGTTATGCCCCATCATTGGTGTCACTGGGAGGAATTGTGCCTCATCATTGGTGTCATTGGGAGGAATTGTGCCCCATTCATTGGTGTCACTGGGATGAGTTATGCCTCATCGTTGGTGTCATTGGGAGGAATTATGCCCCATCATTGGTGTCGCTGGGAGGAATTGTGCCCATCATTGGTGTCACTGGGAGGAATTGTGCCCCATCATTGGTGTCATTTGGAGAAATTGTGCCCCATCATTGGTGTCATTTGGAGGAATTGTGCCCCATCATTGGTGTCATTAGGGGGAATTGTGCCCTTTCATTGGTGTCATTTGGGGGAATTGTGCCCCATTGTTGCTATAAACGGATGAAATAGTGTCCCAAAGGCCGTATAAAAGCAAGCAAAGGGCCACAGTTTGGAGACCACTGATCTAAACTACTCCACAGGTACCGTTACTTCCAGTATCCTCTGAATGTACACATTTAGGTGATTATTTATGTATGCGGTGGCACAATTACACCCTCTGTAGTGTGTTTTGGCTAATGTTTTGTATTACCAGAACCTTTAAACTACTTTTTGATTAATTTACTGATTATTCAGTGTTTAATTAAACATGCATAAGTATTGCCTGAACCTATCAAATATAATCCTAGGGGATGGAGAGAGTGGTTTGAAGCTAGCTATGCTCAGATCTCAAGACAACTGTGATGAAGGTTCTGATCTTATACAAACATTCTGATACAGACATTCCTGATGCTGAGCAGTATTGTGTCCAAGAGCTGAAATTCTGACGTCTTTTTCTAGGAAAAAAAGTAGTTCACTCTTCCCTCTTTTTTTTCAGAGCTCAATAATTCAAAGATAAAAATGACTCCCCTCCTCCTTGCCTGCCTATTTAGATGGCTCCATAGCAAATGTCCCTGAGAGAGGGAGAGAGAGAGGGAGAGAGAGAGAGGGAGAGAGAGAGACAGAGGGGGAGAGAGAGAGAGAGAGAGAGGGAGAGAGAGAGGGGGGGAGAGAGAGGGAGAGAGAGAGAGAGAGAGAGAGAGAGAGAGAGGAGAGAGAGAGAGAGGGAGAGGGAGAGAGAGAGACGGAGAGAGAGACAGAGACAGAGGGGGAGAGAGAGAGAGAGAGACAGAGAGAGAGAGAGAGAGAGAGGGAGAGAGAGAGAGGGGGGGAGAGAGAGGGAGAGAGAGAGAGAGAGAGAGAGAGAGGGAGAGGGAGAGAGGGGGGAGAGAGGGAGAGAGAGAGAGAGAGAGAGAGAGAGAGAGAGAGAGGGAGAGAGAGACAGAGGGGGAGAGAGAGAGAAAGAGAGACAGAGGGAGAGAGAGAGAGAGAGACAGAGGGAGAGAGAGAGAGAGAGAGAGAGAGAGAGAGAGAGAGAGAGAGAGAGAGAGAGAGAGAGAGAGAGAGAGAGAGGGGGGGGGAGAAAGGGGGGGAGAAAGGGGGGGGAGAGAGAGAGACAGAGGGAGAGAGAGAGAGAGGGAGAGAGAGAGAGAGACAGAGGGAGAGAGAGAGAGAGAGACAGAGAGAGACAGAGAGAGACAGAGAAAGGGAGAGAGAGAGAAAGGGAGAGAGAGAGAGAGAGAGAGAGAGGAGGGGGGGAGAGAGAGAGAGAGAGGGGGGAGAGAGGGAGAGAGAGGGGGGGAGAGAGAGAAGAGAGAGAGAGAGTCTGAAAGCAAACAGCCTCATGCTTTAGTTGCTGTGGAAAACCCATTTGTAAATCCTGTTTCATGGTCACGACAAGAAGTGATGGGAAATCTGCCCAGCTGGGAAATGGACAATAACATTTGACACGAAACATCAACAATGAAAAAAAAAGGTTTTGACGAGAGTTGGCCTTTAGATGTTTATTTGGAAAACAAAGATTTGATTAAAATGTTAAAAACATATAAAACAGCTTAAAAACATGAATAAAAAAAAAGTAATGTAATTGGCCCCTTACCTTTTAAGAGAGAGAAAGAGTTTGAAAGCAAACAGCATCTGCTTTGCTTGCTGTAGAAAACCCATAGTGCTTTGTGAATCCTGTTTCATGGTCACGACAAGAAGCTATGGGAAATCTGCCCAGCTGGGAAATAGACAATAAAATTTTCCATGAAACATCAACAATGAAAAAAAAGTTTTGAAGTTTTGTCTACAGTTGGCCTTTAGGATTTGAGGAAGATATTAAAAACAGCATAAAAACATGCAATGGAAAAAAAAAATAAATGCAATTGGCACCAGACCAGATTAAAATTTAGGATTTTGGCCTTTAGATACCTTCCATTCTACTCCAGACCCTTCAGTAGATAATAGTGGAAGGAAACAGCATATAGTACCATAGATGACCCATCTAGTGTACCTTTTTGGTGTTTCCATTATAAAAAGCCAGGTGGAAGATGTTCTGCAACTTCCATTTTCCTCCTCCATCGTGCTTTTGGTGTCATTATACGCCAAAGAAAATTGGAGTTAAATAAAGTATCTCCCTCAGTTACATTCCTGATCTCAGTACTCATCTGAACATTTTGCACATATTGGAGAACCCCTAAAAAAAAAAAAAATTGTGGAATGTATTTTCGCCTTTTCTTTGCCAGATTACGCGTGGGAGGCTACAGCTGTTAAAGTAGGCCCCTGTTTCATGTAGATAGCTACAAATGTTCTAGTACAAAGTATTTCTGTTTTTATTTTGTCTGTGGTGTCTAAAAATATCAAAAACATTTGTTGAAGTTCCGTGTCATTGATCTCCCTCTTTCCAAAACAAGAGAGCGGCTGAACATCGATAGGAGTGGCTCAGGAGACAAAACAGCCTCCATACTTCTTTCAGTGCCCAGTTTGGGTTTCACAGTACGTCCCCACAGCTTTTATTGTGACACCGCCATGTTTTATATAAAAAAACCCTAGATCTACAGTTTTTTTGTTTCATTATTTTGGGATTCAGTAAGAAAGAGAAACAATTAAAGATGTGGGGCACCCTTCCAATGATTTGTCACCTTAAGAGGACATCTCTCAGCAGATGAAGTGATGTTCCATATTCGGTGCCATATAATAGTAGCCCTTGGATGCTCCTAGCAGGGATTATTAATATAATAATTGGGATTATTATGAAGTTGCCACCCCTCCTTAGTGGCTCTAACAGTCTACACTCTTCTGGGAAGGCTTTCAGCAACATTTTGGAGAGTATGTAGGCATTTGTCAGCCAGAAGAGCATTTGTTAGGTCAGGTGATGTTGGATGAGGACAACTAGCTTCAAATTGGGGTTTCCATTCATCCCAAAGGTGTTCAGCAGCATTGAGGTCAGGGCTCTGTGCAGGACACTATAGTTCCACCACCCATTACACCTATATGAGCTTATTGGTCATCTATTCCAAAACCATGGCCATTATGGAGTTGCTACAAGCCCCCTAGGCCATTAATATGAAGTTTCCCCCTTTATGACCTTCACGTCCTCCATTCTTCTGGAAAGGCTTTCCACAAGATTTTGGAGGGTGTCTGTGGGAATTTTCGCCCATTTGTAAGGTCAGGTACTAATGTTGGATGAGAAGACCAGGCCTCACGTTGGGCACCAGAAAAATACTTGTCTCACAATCAGTTGATGTCAGGACTCTGTGCAAGCCACTCGAATTCCTTCACACCAAACTGGTCACACAATGTCTTTATGGAGTTGCCCCCCCCTCTCCCCAAAGCCATTAACATGGAATTGCCCCCTATGTAACTATAACATCCTCCACTCTTCTGGGAAGACTTTCCACAAGATATTAAAGGGTGTCTGGCAATCTGTCCTATCTGTGAGGTCAGGTAATGATGTTGGGTGAAAAGACCTGGCTTATATGTTGGGCCTCACATTGGGTGCCAAAAAAAATAGACTTGACGCGATCAGCATTCCAATTCATCACAAAGAAGCTCAGTAGGGATGAGGTCAGGGCTCTGTGCATGCCACTCAAGTTCCTACACACACACCAAACTGGTCAAACCATGTCTTTATGAAGCTGGCTTTTTGCACAATCATGCTGGAACTGAACAGGACCTTTCCAAGACTGTTGCCATGAGTCTGGAAGTGCAGGGGAAAGCTAGAGCCCCTGGCATCCAAAGAAAATCTTGAGGTCAGGTACTGATGTTGCATGAGGATATCTGGCGTCAAGTTGGGGGTTCCAATTAATCCCAAAGGTGTTCAGTAGGGTTGAGGTCAGGGCTCTGTACAGGACACTCAAGTTCCTCCATACCAAACTGGTCAAACCATGTCTTTATGAAGCTGGCTTTTTGCACAATCATGCTGGAACTGAACAGGACCTTTCCAAGACGGTTGCCATCAGTCTGGAAGTGCAGGGAAAGCTAGAGCCCTGGCATCCAAAAGAAAATCTTGAGGTCAGGTACTGATGTTGCATGAGGATATCTGGCATCAAGTTGGGGGTTCCAATTAATCCCAAAGGTGTTCAGTAGGGTTGAGGTCAGGGCTCTGTACAGGACACTCAAGTTCCTCCACACCAAACTGGTCACACCATGTCTTTATGGAGCTGGCTTTGTACACAGGGGCACAGTCATGGTGGAACAGAAAAGGGTCCTCCCCAAAATTATACCCCAAGGTTGAATGTGCACAATTGCCTACAGTGTCGTGCTGTAGCATTAACAGTACCGTTCGCTGCAGACACCTGAGCTGAGTCCTTTGGAGGAGAGTCTGCATACCTTTTGTCCATATAATGTATACAGTTCCTTAATCTGAACTAGATGGACTTGTGTCTTTTATTTTAACCAGACTCACTATGTAACTGGTAATGCCACTGTCACGGTCAGGGTTCGGGCTTGGAGACCAGTAGCTATAGCAGGAAAGAGGCTCCCATTGACCAGCAGGACAGATATACAGGCAGGTCACCCTGGCAGATGACGCTGGTCTCACCCGAGGGTGGGGTCCAAGCACTAACCGGTATTCATCATATCTCCTGATGGTGGAGATGGGTTTTGCTGCTTGTTAGTACCAGTCTGTGGTCCACAAGATTGCCCCACCAGGTGAGCAAGCCGGGGTCCAGTAGCTGATATACCAGGTAGGGATCATGCAGAAGCATAGTCGAGGAACAAACCAAAGTCGGTAACAAGTGCTAGTGTAGATACGGATGGCAACAGGAACAACGAGAGCGAGATATTGGCTGGAGAGAGCACAATAATCTAGCAAACAGGAAGTGCAAAGGAATGGCTTAAATAGGAAGTGCATGGGAGGAGCAAAGGTTTTAAGAGACACAAGAGACAAGTTAATGTTGTCCAAGAAATCAGGTATGGAGCTGTCCAGCATCTCAGGTGGCTTGGCAAGAAGAGACAGCACCAGACACGGTCGCAGGTTCAGATCCGGTCCCTGACAGTCACTTGGTGAAGGGCGTAAAAGCTAAGAAGTAATTTTGCAAATTAACGCAGGAAATTAAGTGACAATGTGAGAGGGCAATGGCCTTGGTGGCCAACTAAGATATCCACCCGTGACGGTAGGTATATTGTTATGTTTCCCTGTTTTAATCCTCTATGAATATGTACCTGAAAGAAGCAAATTGTCTTTATTCCAGGAAAATCGGTAAGTTTTCAGGCTTTGGTTTTGTGACTTGTATAATTAGCGCAATAATGGATAGAGGAGAGGAAATTGAGGATTTTTTTTTTTCATTAACACCCTGTAAAGGCGTTACTGAACATGCTGAAAAAATCCAAAACTGTGCCCTGCTCTATCCATTATGTTATAATTACTGGTGCATGCAAGGCAGACACGCAAGACTTTCAGATAAACAACTGGAGAGAAGAGCCGCAATAGTCTGCAGAGTAATTTGATGTCACAAAATTCCAAATTATTGCAGAAAAAAAAACATCATTTCATTGTGCTCCTATCCAGATCAATAAACGTTAATATTGGGGACTTGAATTAAATTAGGGCAGCACTATGTTTTTTTTTTTTTCTCCTTTTATTTAGGTTTTAAAAATCAAGCCTACTGCTGTTATTAAAGACAAAGCCCTTCCTCAGTCTAGTTTTATCCAAATGATATATCTCTCCTAAAAATATATACACTATATTGTCAAAAGTATTGGGACGCCTGCCTTTACACACACATGAACTTTAATGACATCCCAGTCTAAAGCTGGCCATACACCTATAGATTATCTGCAGATTTTCTATGGTTAGATGGAAAAAGTGCAACAGATTTCTCCATGTACGCTAAACTGTGTGGATGGGAAATCTCCCACTTTTTCCATCTGACCATAGAAAATCTGCAGATAATCTATAGGTGTATGGCCAGTCTTAGTCCGTAGGGTTCAATATTGAGTTGGCTCCGCCCTTTGCAGCTCTAACAGCTTCAACTCTTCTGGGAAGGCCGTCCACAAGGTTTAGGAGGGTGTCTATGGGAATGTTTGACCGTTCTTCCAGAAGAGCATTTGTGAGGTCAGGCACTGAGGTTGGATGAGAAGGCCTGGCTCGCAGTCTCCACTCTAATTCACCCCAAAGGTGTTCTATTGGGTTGAGGTCAGGACTCGAGTTCCAGTCAAGTTCCTCCACCCCAAACTCGCTCCTCCATGTCTTTATGGACCTTGCTTTGTGCACTGGTACGCAGTCATGTTGGAACAGGAAGGGGCCGTCCCCAAACTGTTCCCACAAAGTTGGGAGCATGAAATTGTCCTGGCTCACAGTCTCCGCTCTGATTCATCTCTAAAGGTGGTCTATTGGGTTAAGGTCAGGACAGTCAAGTTCCTCCACCCCAAACTCGCTCATCCATGTCTTTATGGACCTTGCTTTGTGCACTGGTCCAAATCATTTGGTGGAGGGGGGATTATGGTGTGGGGTTGTTTTTCAGGGGTTGGGTTTGGCCTCTTAGTTCCAGTGAAGGAAACTCTTAAGGCGTCAGCATACCAAGACATTTTGGCAATTTCATCCTCCCAACTTTGTGGGAACAGTTTGGGGACGGCCCCTTCTTGTTCCAACATGACTGCCCACCAGTACACAAAGCAAGGTCCATAAAGACTTGGAGGAGCGAGTTTGGGATGGAGGAACTTGACTGGAACTTGAGTCCTGACCTCAACCCGATAGAACACCTTTGGGATGAATTAGAGCGGAGACTGTGATCCAGGCCTTCTTGTCCAACATCAGTGACTGACCTCACAAATGCTCTTCTGGAAGAATGGTCAAACATCCCCATAGACACCCTCCTAAACCTTGTGGACGGCCTTCCCAGAAGAGTTGAAGCTGGTATAGATGCAAAGGGCGGTCCAACTCAATATTGAACCCTCCGGACTAAGACGCCATTAAAGTTCATGTGCGTGTAAAGGCAGGAGTCCCAATACTTTTGGTAATATCGTGTGTTTCCAGTTTTTAGTCAAATAGACTTCCTCTGTAGAACACTCAAGGATCCTTTCCACTGCTTCCTTCTCTGAGTTCCTCTATGTAGTTCAGTCTCCGCCCACTCATAGAAAACCACAGAGCAGAGGCTGTGGACGGAAAAGAATCCCCCGAATTCTGCTGGCAGCCGTGTTTCACGCAGCTGTATTCTCTCAACCGTGAGAAATTTTTAATCGCACTCTATTTAAGAAACGTTCCCCCCCCCCCCCCCCCCATGATGAACACTTGGGTAGAGATTTATTGAGGGTGGGTTTTGCCTTTAAAATTTGAATACAAGTTTGTGCACCGGCAATATTTGGTTGTATGAGGAAAGTTCACCAGTAATTATAAAAGGTGGTAATGGTCCTCCATCTTTTTCTTATCTCCCCTCCCATCCATCTATTTTTCTTGGATCCCATCAGTCC
The DNA here is from genome assembly GCA_037952925.1 of Lithobates clamitans. Taxonomy (NCBI): domain Eukaryota; kingdom Metazoa; phylum Chordata; class Amphibia; order Anura; family Ranidae; genus Lithobates; species Lithobates clamitans. The sequence goes on along the minus strand of JBBGZY010000693.1, from coordinate 29,331 downwards.
TCTTTGTCCGTCAGTCCGTTTGTCAGCACCACAAAGATTAGGGGCGCCGGCGCCCGGCGTCCGTCTCTGCTTCAGCAAAGCTGCCTGTCATTCTGCCATGATGGGGAGTGCCCACTGACCCCCGAGGCTGTAAAACCATCCAACACGGGAAGCCCCTCCACCCAGCATGAGACCTCCCTCTCTCTGAAATCCTCTTCCGACAGCCAGCCGTTCAGCAGCCCGGGCGATCTGGGTGAGACTCTCTCTTCAGGTCCATGTGCATCTGTCTGTGTGTGGGAGATGTGCCAGGGAGGATTGGCCCATTTCCGTATTGCTAAATTCTGCACGCGGGTACTGCAAAATGCCGAAATCCTTATTGCTGTAAAAAAAAAAAAACTGTTCAAATTATTCATTAAAATTGTGCAATTTCACATTTATTGGAATTTATCTTTCTGTCCATATCTCTAGTACCTCCAGATATCATTCTGTTTACAGAAGTATCTATCTTATCTAAACAATCGTTTGTCTTGGAATTTGATACGTAAAACTTTTTTTCAATAAAAATTATTAGAAAAGAAAATTGTGCAATTTCTACTGAGAAAATTGCATTAGCTCGCAAAATTTTGCAAGCATTTTTTTTAAACAACGCTCAGCAAAAATTTAGATTTTTTTTTTGAAACAGCAAATATTTTGAAAAAATAATAATTATTAAACATTTTGTGGGTTCATTTTGCAGTTCTTGTGTCAAAGTAAAGCAAGTTGTTTAAAAAAAAAAAAAAATGTGTGTGGTTTTTTTAATTGTTTTTTTTTTTAACAGAAAAAAATGTTTTTCAATTATTAAGATAACTTTCTCCAAAAAATTGCAGTTGTCAAAAACTTTATATAACACAAAATGTTTGCAACTCTCCCACCTGCCTAGAAGTGTTATGATCAGGACTTTTTTTTTCTCTCAGAGAATAGGTGCAGGTACTTCCCCCTTCCGACTCATCCCTTGTCTCCGCCTCCTACCCACCCCCGAGCACCGTTCCTTGGTTCCACCCACCCCCCCGAGCCCCGTCCCTTAGTTCCACCCCCTGCCCACCTCCCACCCACTCCCCGAGCACTGTGCCTTGGTTCTACCCCCTACCCACCTCCCACCCACCTCCCCAAGCACCGTCCCTTGGTTCCACCCACCCCCCCGAGCCCCGTCCCTTAGTTCCACCCCCTGCCCACCTCCCACCCACTCCCTGAGCACTGTGCCTTGGTTCTACCCCCTACCCACCTCCCACCCACCTCCCCGAGCACCGTTCCTTGGTTCCACCCACCCCCCCGAGCCCCGTCCCTTAGTTCCACCCCCTGCCCACCTCCCACCCACTCCCTGAGCACTGTGCCTTGCTTCCACCCCCCCTACCTACCCACCCCTGAGTACCATCCCTTAGTTCCACCCCCTGCCCATCTCCCACCCACTCCTGAGCACCGTCCCTTGGTTCCTCCCACCTACCCTCCTCCCACCCACTCCCAAGCACCGTCCCTTGGTTCCTCCCCCCTACTCACCTCCCACCCACCCCCTGAGCACCGTCTCTTGGTTCCTCCCCCCCCTACCCTCCTCCCACCCACTCCTGAGCACCGTCCCTTGGTTCCTCCCCCCTACTCACCTCCCACCCACCCCCTGAGCACCGTCCCTTGGTTCCTCCCCCCTACCCACCTCCCACCCACCCCCTGAGCACTGTCCCTTGGTTCCTCCCCCCTACCCACCTCCCACCCACCCCCCTGAGCACCGTCCCTTGGTTCCACCCCCGTACCCACCTCCTACCCACCCCCAGAGCACCGTCCCTTGGTTCCACCCCCCAACCCACCTCCCACCCACCCCTGAGCACTGTCCCTTGGTTCCACCCCCCAACCCACTTCCCACCCACCCCCTGAGCACTGTCCCTTGGTTCCAACCCCCTACCCACCTCCCACCCATTTCCGATCACCGTCCCTTGGTTCCACTCCCCTACCCACCTCCCACCCACCCCCAGAGCACCGTCCCTTGGTTCCACCCCCCAACCCACCTCCCACCCACCCCTGAGCACTGTCCCTTGGTTCCACCCCCCAACCCACTTCCCACCCACCCCCTGAGCACTGTCCCTTGGTTCCAACCCCCTACCCACCTCCCACCCACACCCGATCACCGTCCCTTGGTTCCACTCCCCTACCCACCTCCCACCCACCCCCTGAGCACCATCCCTTGGTTCCAACCCCCAACCCACCTCCCACCCACCCCCTGAGCACTGTCCCTTGGTTCCACTCCCCTACCCACCTCCCACCCACCCCCTGAGCACCGTCCCTTGGTTCCTCCCCCCTACCCACCTCCCACCCACCCCCTGAGCACTGTCCCTTGGTTCCTCCCCCCTACCCACCTCCCACCCACCCCCCTGAGCACCGTCCCTTGGTTCCACCCCCCAACCCACCTCCCACCCACCCCTGAGCACTGTCCCTTGGTTCCACCCCCGTACCCACCTCCTACCCACCCCCAGAGCACCGTCCCTTGGTTCCACCCCCCAACCCACCTCCCACCCACCCCTGAGCACTGTCCCTTGGTTCCACCCCCCTACCCACTTCCCACCCACCCCCTGAGCACTGTCCCTTGGTTCCAACCCCCAACCCAACTCCCACCCACCCCTGAGCACCGTCCCAGCAACCAGCACCAATAGACCCTCCAGAAACCAGCATCAATAGACCCTCCAGCAGCCAGCAACAATAGATCCCCACAAGCAACAATAGACCCCCCAGCAACCAGCATTAATAGACCCTCTAGCAGCCAGCAACAATAGATCTCCCCGAGCAACAATAGACCCTCCAGCAACCAGCATCAATAGACCCTCCAGTAACCAGCATCAATAGACCCCCCAGCAGCCAGCAACAATTGATCCCCCCTGGAAGCAAAAATAGACCCCCCAGCAACCAGCATCAATAGACCCTTCAGCAGCCAGCTACAAAAGATCCCCCCGGAAGCAACAATAGACCCTCCAGCAACCAGCATCAATAGACCCTCCCACAGCCAGCAAAAATAGATCCCCCCGAGCAACAATAGACCCCCCAGCAACCAGCATCAATAGACCCTTCAGCAGCCAGCAACAATAGACCCCCCAGCAACCAGAATCAATAGACCCCCCAGCAATCAGCATCAACAGACCCTCCAGCAGCCAGCAACAATAGATCCCCACGAACAACAATAGACCCCCCAGCAACCAGCACCAATAGACCCTCTAGCAGCCAGCAACAATAGATACCCCCGAGCAACAATAGACCCTCCAGCGGCCAGCAACAATAGATCCCCCTGAGCAACAAAAGACCCTCCATCAGCCAGCAACAATAGATCCCTCGCTTAACAGTAGGTTCATCCCACCAGCAACCATAGGTCCCCCAACTGTAACAATATACCTCCCCAGCAACAGAAAAGCCCTCCCAAAACAGTAGCTCCTTCCCAGCAATATTAGACCCCACCAGCAACAATAGACCCTCCACAACAATAGACCCCCCCTCCCAAGTGACAATAGATCCCCCAGCAGCCAGCAATAACAGACCCTTCAGCATACCTCTGCCATTACACACATTCAGTGCTGGAGGTGCCGGAACTGCATTTTCTCCAAGTTCCTGTTGAAAAAAGCCCCTCCAACAAACTACCCTACTAGTAACAATAGATCCACCTCAGCAATAATAGATCTCCCAGTAACCAGCATCAATAGACCCTCCAGCAGCCAGCGACAATAGATCCCTCCCATAAGACAAAGATTACCTTAAATTCAGCTGAATTTTAAAAACAGGCATTTATTGGCATTTTTTTTTTTGACCACATCCAAAATTTGCGTTTTTTTCCCGATTGGCGGGTGCTCTAGGAACGTAACCTTTGTGAATTTCGGGGGCGTCGACTGTACTGAATATTTGTTTTTTGTTGGCTCTTGGCTCCCTCCAATCTGCGCCTAGACACAAACCTTTTAATCTTTAATTTCTGAATGAGACACAAATTGCACTCTGGAGACCAATCGGCGATCTACATTTCCTTTTTTTTTTTTTCACGCATCTCTTTGGCACGGCGGCGCCTCACATGATGGTGACTTTCCAAAGTCAAGGCCGCCCTTTGACAGTGTAACTGAAGCCGCGTCTGTATTTCCTATCGGTGAAGCCAACCGCAGAGCACAAAGAATTCCCATCGAGGCGGCGCCGTGAATTATTTAGCGGACATTATTATGAATGAGGCGCTCGGTCGCAAGGGGAAAGCCGCCCCAGACGCATCTTGTGAAACAAGCCCGGCGCTCTCCGACAGCAAAAGGCTGTTAATTAATCAAATAGGGACACAGGAGATGGTGGGGCCTGTCTGTAAACCATCCAGCGTGAGATACCGGCCGGATGTAGACCTTCCTATCATTTTGACAGTGGTAAGAAGGTGGTGAGGTCCTCCTTGTGCTCCCCCTTCAGTTAACTCACCCCTTGGCCCCCCCAGTGTTTGAAACATGTTAGACTTATGCCCCGTACACACGATCGGACTTTCCGCCAACAAAACCGTGGATTTTTGTTTGGAAGGTCGTTGGCTCAAACTTGTCTTGCATACACACGGTCACACAAATGTTGGCCAACAATTACGAACGTGGGAACGCGGTGACGTACAAGACATACGACGAGCCGAGAAAAGGGAGGTTCAATAGCCAGTGCGTCTCCTTCCGCTTGATTCCGAACATGCGTGAACTTTTGCGCGACGGACGATCGGAAATTCCGACAACAAAGTTTTGTTGGTGGAAAATTTGAGAACCTGCTAGCCAACATCTGTTGGTGGAAAGTCTGACAACAAAGGTTCGATGGTGGGACTTTCCACCAACAAGCTCACATCCAACATTTGTTGTCGGAAAATCCGATCTTGTGTACGGGGCATAAGAGCGCTGTGCAATGCAAAAAAAAATTAAAAAATTTAGATTTGCCAAGACTCAAACTAAGGCATGGCTCGTCCCCTCTCGATGTGTTTCTTCCACAGATTGCCACCACCCGTGCTTCACCTTCGAGACGGAAATGGTCTCCGAGCCCTTCAGCCAAGACCCGGTGCCCGGGAACCGCAGCCCGGCCCCCCACCCCCCGTCCGCCTGCAAAGCTGTGGTCAGGGGCCTAAAGGGCAACCAGCCGGTCCAGTGGGAGATCGCCTTCGACATCCAAGAGCTCTTCAGGGAGCGCGAAAACCGAGACGACGACGAGAGCGACCTGTGGAACGAGACCTTCCACCACTTGGCCGCCAAATCCATCATCCGAGACTTCGAGCAGCTGGCGGAAAGGGAGAGCGAGATCGAGCATGGTAATGAGGCGGTCAGGTTCTGTCCAAGCTGTCCAGGTCTCTCTAAACCCAAATTGGCGCTCCTGGCCAGAGCAGAGACCATACAACTGCTGTGGGGCCCCGTGTCTGGTCACTCATTTATACAGGCGGTAGTAGCTTTTGGGTAAAATGATTGGATATATGTTTTGGGAACTTCTATATGATTGGAATGAAAGCATCTGATATTTAATAACACTTGAGGAACTGCCTCTCAGATGAGGATTAGAGAAACTGGGGGCTCATTAATTTTGTGTCTGTGTGGCCCCTTCCCATGGAGATTCATCCCGTCTCAATCCATTGTAACACTTCAATTACCCGCATGTCCACTTACAGTTGTGCAACAGCAGGATGGACTGAGCTGCGTATTAATTGGCCAGCATGGTACAAACCGCTTATTGAGTAGGTCATTTGTATCGGTTCCGTATCTACCATCAGCTGGATCAGGGGTCTCCAAAATTTTTAGGGGTGCCAGTTTACTGTCCTTCAGACTTTAAGGGGGCCAGACTGTGGCCATTGGCAGTGAAAAAGGTCCAGATGTCAGCGGGAAAATGAATGCCCCATCATTGGTATCAGTGGGAAGAATAGTGTCCCATCATTGGAGACAGTGGGGGGAATAGTGCCCCATCATTGGTGTCAGTGGGAGAAATAGTGCCCCATCATTGGTGTCAGTGGGAGAAATAGTGCCCCATCATTGGTGTCATTGGGAGAAATAGTGCCCCATCATTGGTGTCAGTGGGGGGAATAGTGCCCCATCATTGGTGTCATTGGGAGAAATAGTGCCCCATCATTGGTGTCAGCGGGAGGAATAGTGCCTCATCATTGGTCTCAGTGGGGGGGAATAGTGCCCCATCATTGGTGTCAGTGGGAGGAATAGTGCTCCATCATTGGTGTCAGTGGGGGGAATAGTGCCCCATCATTGGTTTCAGTGGGAAGAATAGTGCCCCATCATTGGTATCAGTGGGAGGAATAGTGCCCCATCATTGGTGTCAGTAGGAGGAATAGTGCCCCATCATTGGTATCAGTGGAGGGGATAGTGCCCCACCATTGGGCTAATTTTTGGTGTCATTGGGAGGAATTGTGCCCCTTCGCTGGTGTCAGTGTGCGTGGGGGTGGGGATTACGCCCCATTTTTGGTATTAGCGGATGAAATAGTGATACAAGGGGGCGGAGAGAGAATACAGAATTAGGTTTGGAGACCACTGAGCTGGATAGTAGTTTAAATTCTCTCTTATATTATATTTTACTTATATTTTTGATCTCTTGTGTCTTCCTGAATTCTGTATTATCAAGCTGCTGCTGCTGCTGGACAGAGTGATGATCACAGACATGAGATGGAAGGCGCCTCGTGGTGATTTCTGGCCAGTGGCTCCCTGTGGGCGTGTGCAAACACAGCTGGCCCGTGATCTCTAGTGTGTCATCCAATCAGCTGCCACTGGCAGCAATCAGCTCCTCCTCTCCGATCCTCTCTCCTCCCCAGCAGAGCTTGTGGAGCTTCCCAGCCTGTGGACAGTCAGGTGGTGATTATTGCCACCTTCTGTGGCTTTTGGGAGAAGGTCCCATGTACCATCCCGGCAGCAGGCCTTGCCTCCATACATCTTCCAGCTGACGCAGATTGGCAGTGGATGGGGGAGAATTCCACAGGGCTGCAGTTTAATTGTCAGTAAAACTTTGCTCCTTCCACTCATCTCGCCTCGGACTGGACACATCCCCACTGATATTCATGCATGAAAAATTCATAGAAGACGTGAGAACAGACAGGAGCTGACAGGTGAACACGATCGCCCCGCCGCCGTACAGCAGATAATTGGCTGAGGAGAGATTGTTCTGAAATCTTCAATAACAGTAAAAGGACATTTCATACGGGAGGTTGGAGAGGAAAGCCGGGCGCTCCTGGGAAATATCTGACAGATACTTTATATTTCCCCTTCTTCTACCTTTGAGAATGTTTCTTCTCCTCTGTGGTCTGCTGAACTGGCTAAAAAAATTACAGAATGACATCATTTTCAGTCCCATGTATGTCATCATTGGATAATGTGACATCACCAAACAGTCTGAAGTATGACATCATCCTTGAGGGGGGCTGGACTGTGACCATAGGGAGTAGAAATTGTCTTGGAGACAATGGGAGTAAACAGTGCATCTTTGCCAATCGTTGGTGTCAGAGGGAGGAATAGTGCCCCATCATTGGTGTCAGTGGGGGGAATAGTGCCCCATCATTGGTGTCAGTGGGGGAGAATAGTACCCCATGATTGGTGTCAGTGGGGGAGAATAGTGCCCCATCGTTGGTGTCAGTGGGGGAGAATAGTGCCCCATCGTTGGTGTCAGCGGAGGGAATAGTGTCCCCCTCATTTTTTTCAGTGGGGGGGGAATAGTGCGCCATCGTTGGTGTCAGTGGGAGGAATAGTGCCCTATCGTTGGTGTTAGTGGGGGGAATAGTGCCCCATCGTTGGTGTTGGGGGGGAATAGTGCCCCATCGTTGGTGTCGGTGGGGGGAATAGTGCCCCATCATTGGTGTCAGTGGGGGGGGGATAGTGCCCCCTCGTTGGTGTCAGTGGGGGGAATAGTGCCCCATCATTGGTGTCAGTGGGGGGGATAGTGCCCCATCGTTGGTGTTAGTGGGGGAGTATAGTGCCCCATTGTTGGTGTCAGTCGGGGGAATAGTGCCCCATCGTTGGTGTCAGTGGGGGAGAATAGTGCCCCCTCGTTGGTGTCAGTGGGGGGAATAGTGCCCCATCATTGGTGTCAGTGGGGGGGGATAGTGCCCCATTGTTGGTGTTAGTGGGGGAGTATAGTGCCCCATCGTTGGTGTCAGTGGGAGGAATAGTGCCCCATCATTGGTGTTAGTGGCAGGAATAGTGCCCCATCATTGGTGTCAGTGGGGGAATTTTGCCCCATCGTTGGTGTCAATGGGAGGAATAGTGCCCTGTTGTTGATGTCAGGAACAAGAATTATACCCCATTGTTGGTGTCAGTGGGAGGAAAAGTGTCCCAAGGGCCTGATAAAGGCATGCCTGGCCCCCCGGATCACAGTTTGGAGACCACCGCCATAGAGTGACATGACCATACAGTTTAAAGTATGACATCATCCAAATCAAGTGACATGATAGTACATAATAAAGTATGACATTAAACTATAGCCTGGAATAACTATGAAGTTCAAAAGTGTGACATCAATCAAGTGACATCACCATAAAGTATATCGTCCTATAACATGGCACTACCATAAAGTCTACAGCTTGATGTCATCCTATTGAGTGAGATCACACCACAGTATGACATCAGTCTGACATCATTGTATAACACGTTACCATGCTCAGTACCCACAGAAATATTATATTGTCTGGATTTCCTTCATCTCACATTAAAATATATTTTCAAATATCAACTGCTGGGGTACCAGAGGAATGACATTAATGAACACTGCTACAATGTGACATCACACTACAGTTTGGGTGATGTCATCAGAAGACAGATTATGATTTCATTACACAATAGAATGATGTCATAATACCATGTATGGGGACTATAGTCCAATGATGCGACATTACAAAGCCACATAGGTGATTACATCATAATGCAGCGTGACATCATACTACCAACGATCTTCAAGCATTTACGATGACATCATACTAACAAGTAACCTAATTATTTCCTATGTGTGTTTTCACAGGAATTGGGCGAAGGTTCCAGCTGAACGCCATCAACGCCAGCAAAGCCTGCAACGTCATCAGCAAGTACACGGCCTTCGTCCCCGTCGACCTGAGCAGCAACTCGTACCTGCCCAGCGTTGTGGAGTACGCCAACACAGGTAAGCGGCGCAGTACTTAGAAATCGCGTGTCGCTGTGCTCTGCCAGCCTCGGTAGTCGCCAGCACTGTTGGCCTTTATCTGAGTTTTATGTTTGCTTTCCTCCTGTGTCTTTAGTTCTTGACCCCCCCCAGCGTGTCCTGCAGCCCGTCCTTCTGTCGTGTTAACTGTGCGTCTCTCGTCTGGTCCTCTCTCTCTCTCTCTGTCCTTGTCTGGAGGCCCCTCCCCCCTGACTGAAGAGGATGCGCTCATTCCCTGCTAGGTGCCGCACTTAAGCAGGGTTCCCAGAGGAGCCTGAGCTCCGGAAGTCGCCGCCTACGAGGATTCTCCATCGGCCTCGGGCGCTCCCAGTCCACGTGCGTGTCGGAACCGACAGAAGACCGATTTTTCAGTAAGCTACTATTGCAGCCTAAAAAGGAAAAGTCTACTTGTAGAGAGAGAACTCAACATGCCTATTTGTACATAACCCTCCTCCTCCCGTAGCGTCAGAAATTCCAGTTCTTTTCACAAATGCATCCAAGCTGCCCCACCGGCCTGCCATTGGATGAGCGGGTCACGTATGACATCACATGACACTATGATCCACCATCTTTCAGTGACTGTTATAGAAAAGTCAAAGTGGATTATGGACCATCGGTGGTCCATCGGTGGTTTCTAATGCGTAGCCCAAAAATAATTTTTTCTTGGATTGAGTGACCCCCCCCCATTGGAGGAGATTTTCACTCACTTCCTGTCCCTGTGACACCAAGACAAAAATGGTGGGACTGGTTATCACCAGGAAGAGAAAGCAGATATAGCAAAAAATATTGTCTAACCCTTCCCCCAGTCTACTCGGGGATGGTGTCATTGTCCCAGTCCTTCCTAATGGGAGGGGGTTGGAATCTCCCCAATGGGACATTGATGACAGTAAAAACCTGATTTAGAGTAATCCTCCCACACGAAATAATCCAATAACATTGATAACACACCTGATTGAGCAATCTTACTGGATACAGTGTAGCGAAACAGTACTAACGGAGTAACATTATTATTATTATACAGGATTTATATAGCGCCAACAGTTTAGGCAGCGCTTTATAATATAAAAGGGAGGCAATACAATAACATATAAGAGGGTTAAGAGGGCCCTGCTCAGAAGAGCTTACAATCTAATAGGGTGGGGCAAGTGGTACAAAAAGGTTGTAACTGCGGGTGATGAGCTGATGGAAGTGGTAGGAGATTAGTCGGAGGCGTGATAGACTTCCCTGAAGAGACGAGTTTTCAGGGATCACCTGAAGGCAGCCAGAGTAGGAGATAGCCTGGCAGATTGAGGTAGAGAGTTCCAGAGGATGGGAGAGGCTCTGGAGAAGTCCTGAGCCAAGACAAGCATGGGAGGAGGAGACAAGGGAGCTAGAGAACAGGAGGTCTTGAGAGGATGGTTTGGGTGATGATTTGGAGACAAGATTGGTGATGTAGCTCGGGGCGGAGTTGTGAATGGCTTTGTATGTTGTGATTAGTATTTTGAATCTAATTCGCTGGGCAATCGGAAGCCAGTGTATGGATTGGTGGAGAGGGGTGGCAGACACTGAGCAGAGGTCGGTGTAGGGATTGGTGGAGGGGGGTGGCAGACACTGAGCAGAGGCCAGTGTAGGGATTGGTGGAGGGGGGTGGCAGACAACAAGCAGAGGCCAGTGTATGGATTGGTGGAGGGGGTGGCAGACACTGAACAGAGGCCAGTGTAGGGATTGGTGGAGAGGGGTGGCAGACACTGAGCAGAGGCCAGTGTAGGGATTGGCGGAGAAGGGTGGCAGACACTGAGCAGAGACCAGTGTAGGGATTGGTGGAGAGGGGTGGCAGACACTGAGCAGAGGCCAGTGTAGGGATTGGTGGAGGGGGTGGCAGACACTGAGCAGAGGCCAGTGTAGGGATTGGTGGAGGGGGGTGGCAGACAACAAGCAGAGGCCAGTGTATGGATTGGTGGAGGGGGTGGCAGACACTGAACAGAGGCCAGTGTAGGGATTGGTGGAGAGGGGTGGCAGACACTGAGCAGAAGCCAGTGTAGGGATTGGTGGAGGGGTGGCAGACACTGAGCAGAAGCCAGTGTAGGGATTGGTGGAGGGGGTTGGCAGACACTGAGCAGAGGCCAGTGTAGGGATTGGTGGAGAGGGGTGGCAGACACTGAGCAGAAGCCATTGTAGGGATTGGTGGAGAGGGGTGGCAGGCACTGAGCAGAGGCCAGTGTAGAGATTGGCGGAGAGGGGTGGTAGACACTGAGCGGTTGGTAAGGTGGATGAGTCTTGCAACAGCATTCATGATAGAGGGGAGGAGCCTATGGAGAGGTAGACCTATGAGGAGAGAGTTGCAATAGTCAAGGTGAGAGATAACGAGCGAGTGAATGAGGAGCTTGGTGGTTCCATTCGTTACAAAGGTACGAATTTTAGAGAAGTTACGGAGGTGAAGTCTACGAGCTTTTGGATTTGGGGCTGAAGAGATAGGTCAGAGTCTAGGATTACACCTAGTACCCCGGCATGACGGGAGGGATTGATGGTTGCATTATAGATTTTGATGGAAAAGTCATGGAGGGGGGGCACGGGCGGGGGTAATATTATCAGCTCGGTTTTAGAGAGATTTAGTTTAGGAAGTGGTGCGACATCCATGCTGATATGTCAGTTAGTAAGTTAGTAATGCGAGAGGAGACTGAAGACATGAGGAGTAGACAGATAGATTTGGGTGTCATCAGCGTAGAGGTGGTATTGGAAGCCATGGAAAGTTATCAAGTGACCAAGGGAGGAGGTGTAGATGAAGAAGAGAAGGGGTCCAAGAACAGAGCCTTGGGGGACCCCTACAGAAAGAGGAAGTGGAGAGGAGGAGACAGAGTTGTGGGTAACACTGAAGGAGCGCTCTGAAAGGTAGGAGAACCAGGATAGAGCAGAATCTTGGAGGCCAAGGGAACGGAGTTCATTGAGAAGGACCTGGTGGTCAACAGTATCAAAGGCCGCAGAGAGGTCAAGTAGTAGGAGTATGGAGTAGTGGCCATTGGTTTTCAGCAGTTAGTAAATCGTTACTGGGTTTTAGTGAGGCAGTGACATGAAAGCATACCAAAGTTTATTATTGTATCTCACCATGAATGAAGTGATAGACTTTGTTATACTTTTTTTTTTTTGCTACTCCATTAGTATCTTTTCTCTTTCTTTGGTTTATTGGTCGGTTACTGTATCCAAAGGGTAATTAAAAAGCCAGCTTAGTTTGTTTGTCTTCCACCGTAGATGTGGATGAGACAGCGACCTCACCCTGCACAACCCCCGTTTCCTCTGGATGGGAGCGATGCAGCTTTCCACAAGGTATGTCCTACAAATGGGAAGACATGGACTGTGCCAGGTGACCTTCTCTAACTTCCTTCTTATCTTAGACAAGGTGGGGGGGAGAGGTGCTGAATATGAATCCTTCACCAGTAAAAGTGAGGTCCTTGGTGGATCCAGATATCTTGGGATTCTGTGACCCTACACGGAGTGGGGAGCCCCTCGAAAAATAGGGGTCACCTAAATTGAGTAGTCTATATACAGTTGCACCAGAAAAAGAGGCAAACAATCCAATAGTCTGGAAAGTATTTATTGGTGCAGCAATTGACCATAGAAAGGAAAAACCAACAGCCAACACATTTCGGGGGGGCAAAGATCTCCCCCTTCCTCGGGGCTGCAAGACTGACATAAAAACACCTTAAATCTCAGAATAATTAAATTGGTACTTAGGCACATTAACTAAATTAAAAAATCTAAAAGGAAAGTTTAGGCTGTACCAAACATAAAAAGTTCACAAAACGTCCCTTTGAGTTGTTTTCTTGGTCTCTTTTTCTGGTGCAACCAATCATTTTTCTTATCCTGGCGTTCAATTTTTGCCGCAGCTATTTTCCAAATCCCTAAAGCCGCAGGAATATATATATATATTTTTTTTGAAATTGTGAAATAGCATCTTAGTGTTCCCAGGTTCTATACTACCCTCTAGGGCACTCAGAGAAAGGCTGCTCAGAGTCATGAGACAAGAAGTTGCAGGTCTTTCAGAAGTGCTGTAAAAAGCTTACAGGTAAAAAAAAAAAAAAAAAGTTGTTTCATGTGTCCTTTATGTTGGGTCACCCCCCATTTGGCTGTTTCAGAGGTTAGGCTCGGAGACCAGTATCTATAGCGGTAGAGAGGCTCCTACCGGCCAGCAGGAGAGGCATACAAGCAGGTCACCATGATGTAGGCTCATCGAAGGTCCGGGGTCTAAGCACTAACCGGTATTCACCAGGGCTACTGATGGTGGGGATGGGTTTTGCTGCATGTTGGTACCAGGTCGCGGTCCTCAGGATTGCCCCACCAGGAGGTGATTAAGCCAGGGTCCAGTAGCAGATATATCAGGTAGGGATCAAGCAGTAACGTAGTCAGTAAACAAGCCAAAGGCTGGTAATGAGTGGTTGCAGATTGGGATCAAGCAGAAGCGTAGTCGAGGAACCAGCCAAAGGTTGGTAACGAGTGGTAGCGAAGATACGGGTGGCAGCAGGAGCGAGACATTGGCTGGAGGGAGCACAATAATCTGGCAAACAGGAAGTACAATGGCATGGCTTAAAAAGGAAGTTTATGGGAGAGTTCAAGAGAAAGAGTTCAAGGTTCAAGAGAAACAAGACACAAGGCAAGGTTGGCTAAGGAATCAGTCACGGTGCTGCCCAGCATCTCAGGAGGTGGCTCAGCAAGAGGAGATACCACCAGACACAGCAGAGGTTGCAGGTTCAGATCTGGCCCCTGACGGGCTGACTGGGTGCTGGGGGCCAAGTTGGGGCTTATCTTCACCTCAAACTAACAGTAAATTAGAAAAAAAAAGAAGCTGGTGGCACACCTTAAAATACAAGTTTTATTGTTCTGTACCAGTAAAAGAAAGCCTCATATGGGGCCGCCTTTACCGATACATCAAATATAAAGCCCGGTTTTTGGTGAAACGCGTTGGAGGAAAAGGCCCCAGCTTCGTTTTGAATTACACGGTGTGCCACCAGCATCTTTATTTGGATGCACAGTGAAAAGCTTGCTGACTACATTTTTTCCATTGTCGGAAAACTGAGCGTTCGTCATTCTTCGTTCCTGTAGGTGCCCAACGCAGTCCTTCCGTCTCCTCCTCCCATTCTCAGAGGTCCATAGAAAGTCTCTTTGCTGCCAGGTAAGACGGTTCAGCGGTGTTAAGTGACAGCTCCCCTCCCCCCTTCAAGCAAATCCCTCATCTCCTCTGTCTTTACAGGCTGTCTCTGAACAAGACCCGACTCCTGACCCGCGCAGCGAAGGGATTTATGATTAAATCTCCAGGGAAAGGCAGCGAGGAGAGCGAGAGCGAGAAGAACATTGATTATTTACCTCTGGTAAGGTGAACAGTCAGGTTGTACCAATGTAAAACTGTCAGCTGGCTTACAGTTTATTACTTCATAATGGCCAACGTAGAGCTGGGCGCTCATCGGGGCCGATCCAGAGCACAGGCAAGGGAGGCGTTTATCTCGGGTGCAGCTGTTTTACCTGTATAAAAGGTACAGATGTTATAACAACCCTCAGGATCAGTTTCTTTGGAAGGCTTTGAGAAGCTCTTTAATCTGTAGCATGGTATAGATTAGGTGTCTCCAAACTTTCTTAACAAAATGCCAGATTTTTGCTCGTCATTGGTGTCAGTGGGAGGAATAGTGCCCCCTCATTGGTGTCAGTGGGAGGAATAGTGACCCACCATTGGTGTCAGTAGGAGGACTCGTGACCCGTCATTGGTGTCAGTGGAAGGAATAGTGATGCGTCATTGGTGTCAGTGGGAGGAATAGTGCCCCATCATTGGTGTCAGTGGGAGGTATAGTGCCCCATCATTGGTGTCAGTGGGAGGAATAGTGACCCACCATTGGTGTCAGTAGGAGGACTCGTGACCCGTCATTGGTGTCAGTGGAAGAAATAGTGATGCGTCATTGGTGTCAGTGGGAGGAATAGTGACCCCTCATTGGTGTCAGTGGGAGGTATAGTGACCCCTCATTGGTGTCAGTGGGAGGTATAGTGCCCCATCATTGGTGTCAGTGGGAGGAATAGTGACCCCTCATTGGTGTCAGTGGGAGGTATAGTGACCCCTCATTGGTGTCAGTGGGAGGAATAGTGACCCGGTCATTGGTGTAAGTGGGAGGAATAGTGACCCGTCATTGATATTAGTTGGAGGAACAGCGCTCCATCATTGGTGTCAGTAGAAGGAAAGGTGACCCAGCATTGGTGCCAATGGAAGGAATGGTGCCTCGTATCAGTAGAAGAACCAGTGCTCCGAGGGCCAGATAAAGGAAAGCAAAGGCCACATCTGGCCCGCTGGTCGCAGTTTGGAGACCACTGGTATAGATAATGATTCCCTCCTTCCATTCTTCTGGAAGGAGGAATAGTGACCCACCATTGGTGTCAGTAGGAGGACTCGTGACCCGTCATTGGTGTCAGTGGAAGGAATAGTGATGCGTCATTGGTGTCAGTGGGAGGAATAGTGCCCCATCACTGGTGTCATTGGGAGGTATCGTGACCCGTCATTGGTATCAGTGGGCAGAATAGTGACCTGTCATTGGTGTCAGTGGGAGGAATAGTGACCCCTCATTGGTGTCAGTGGGAGGAATAGTGACCCCTCATTGGTGTCAGTGGGAGGAATAGTGTCTCGCCATTTGGTATTAGTGAAAGGAATAGTGCCTCACCATTGGTTTCAGTCGTAGAAATAGTTACCCGTCATTGGTGTCAGTGGGAGGAATAGTGCCCCATCATTGGTATCAGTTTGAGGAATAGTGACCCGTCATTGATATTAGTTGGAGGAACAGCGCTCCATCATTGGTGTCAGTAGAAGGAAAGGTGACCCAGCATTGGTGCCAATGGAAGGAATGGTGCCTCGTATCAGTAGAAGAACCAGTGCTCCGAGGGCCAGATAAAGGAAAGCAAAGGCCACATCTGGCCCGCTGGTCGCAGTTTGGAGACCACTGGTATAGATAATGATTCCCTCCTTCCATTCTTCTGTCCCATCCCTTTTATTTACTATGATAGCCTAAGACCGTCTATGGAGGGTCTTTATTTTTTTTTTGGTACCTATGATATCTACTGGTTAAACTAATAATGGACATTTTCCTCTTAGGTCTCTCTGCAGCTGGCTTGTGGAGGCTTCCTGCTCAACCAGACCTTTGCTGATGCTACAAATATCCCAATGGACAAACTCAAGTGGACCTCCCCTTTCAGCAGTCACCGTGCTGCTCTCAGTCCAATGTCTCACAGTTCTCCATCCCGAAAGGACACCAGCCTTCCTGTGGGCACATGCCAGTTGTTGGCGCCGGCAGATGACTTCCATGCCACAGTGAATGGTTTCGGAGAGGATGTCAGCCAACAAACCCGAACGCGGCATTTATCAAGCAGTGGCCTGGAGAGTCCTTCTCGCTCTTCAAAGATGGACAATGAACTGTCCCTCCCGGTCCTCCCTATCCGTCGGTTCTCCTCTCCTGATAGTGTACAGGACACCTCCTCCATCCACACCGATAGCGGTTTGGGGTCGGAGTCTGATGGCACCGAGGTGCAGTCGTGGATGGAGAGCATAGAGGAGCAACGCAAGTCTCATCCAGAAAGCATGATCTGGGCTACCGCCGTGGCCCTGGCCTGGATGGAGAATAACTCCGCAGCTTATTTCACAGAGTGGGAGCTTCTAGCCGCCAAAGCTGATAGGTGGTTGTGTAAGCAGCGGATCCCAGAGGGACGCACCCTGGCCACGGTCAAGTCCGCGGCTCAGCAGCTCTTCGTTTTGCTCCGGCACTGGGACGAGAACCTACAGTTCAATGTCCTGTGCTACAATCCCAGCAGTATGTAGCAGAAGCAGTGAAAGATGTGGTGCAAAAACATTGTGTGTTGTGGTATGGCTGTTCCGTGAAGACGTTTATCTGTTCTCTCAGTGTTGGTTGGTCTGAAGTGACGTCTTTGCATGTTGGCGCTGAATGTACTGTCCGGCCAGCAGGGGGAGCAGTTAGGGGGGGGCTGCCTCTCTAGGGCCTGGTTTCTGCACCCCAATGGAGTACCAAGATTGCCAGTGGGCTGCAGGTTCAAAGGGGGGAAAACTGTGGTCAAAGCGGGACTTATGAAAAGGTCATCAAAGTTATACATCAAAGGATTTCCTCGTCAAATGCTTCAGATTTCTTTTCTATTCCCAACTGCAGTATAGGCCAATAAAAATGAGCACCCAGTAAGGAGTCACAAATGGAATTGACAGATTAGCCCTTGAAAATGTAAAACCCGGGTACATTCATTCATTTGAACCTAGGATGGCATGAATGAAAAAAAGACTAATGTTGGTGTAGACCAGGGGTCTCCAAACTTTCTGGACAAAGGGCCAGTTTACTGTCCTTGAGGCTTTAGAGGGGCAGATTGTGGCTAGTGGGATTAGAAAACGCCAAAGTGTCAGAGACAGCGGACAGTGCCCCATCATTGGTTTCAGTGGAAGGAATAGTGCCCCATCATTGGTTTCAGTGGAAGAAAAAGGGCACTATTGTTGATATCAGTGGAAGGTATGGTGCCTTATTATAGATATTCAAGGTAGGATTAGTGCCCCATTATTGGTGTCTATGGGAGGAATGGTGCCACCCCTATTGGTGTCAGTGGGAGGAATGGTGTCCCATCATTTAGTATCTGTGGGAGGAAAGGTGCCCCATCATTGGTGTCTATGGGAGGAAAAGTACCCCATCATTAGTATCTGTGGGAGGAATGGTACCCCATAATTGGTGTCTGTTGAAAGAAAGGTGCCCCATCATTGGTGTCTGTGGGAGGAATGGTACCCCATCATTGGTATTTGTGGAAGGAATGGTACCCCATTATTGGTATCTGTGGGAGGTATGGTACCCCATCATTGGTATCTGTGATAGAAATGGTGACCCATCATTGGTGTCTGTGGGAGGAATGGTGCCCCATCATTGGTGTCAGTGGATAGCATGGGGCCCCCAAGGGCCAGATAAAGGCAAGCAAGGGGCCACATCCAGCCTGCGGACCACAGTTTGGAGACCACTGGTGTAGAACAAGGTCAGGATGGTGCTGCCACCACTCAGAGGGACTGCTAGGGTCCTCAGATAAGGCATTATTGGATGTCATGGTTGACAATCCAACGAGAAGGGCAAATGTGCCTGTCAAATGAGAACATTAGTGTTTCGGCAAGAGGCCCACCAACATGGGCCTAGATGGTTTTGAGTAGAAAGGATCAGATAACTCATCAAGTACACAGGTAGGATGGCAAGCAATTGATATAGATCTCATAGGGTAAGGTTTTCCAAACGATCTGGAGCAGATTTGTGAGACCACAGACTGGCCTGTTGGATGAACAAAGTTGTGCTTTTAAAGAGAGATACAAGTTGGGTCTTTCATGGCCAGCTTGTCAAGACAGTGGGCAAAGGTGTCAGATGTGTTTTACAGCCAATGAATTCAAGATTCCATGGAGTGTAGGGTGGGCAAAGCTATACATTTCACGGAAGGAAACAGGGTTAGGGCATCTTTGAGGACAAAGTTGTCACAAAATAGCCAGAATGGCAGAAAGGTGGGTAGAAGGCCACGCGAAGGGGGACTGCATGCTCTACGGGTGGGTAGGGAAGGACTGCCAGATTATCAGTGTAAAGCATAGTGGGAAAAGATTGTTTTCCTGGTACAGTCTGGCCTCGTGATGGAACAGACCAGGCTTAAATGTCAACATTCTGAACAAGGTATTCTAGACTTTCTAGACTGTGCTCTTGATGAGGAGGCCAGGCAGTGATCGCTGGGTAGACATATTTCTCTTTGCTAGTCTTCTATATTTCAACATCTCAGCAGTCTGCTGGCACGTGCTCTTCGCATGGTTCTCCGCCCCGTTGTGCTCATGGTGGTCCGTTCTGCCGTCTCTAGTGACGTAGCATCATCTACGTGTGTATATATGGTGGTCTTCCAGCCTCGTGGGTGTGCGTGTGTGTGCTGACGTGTGGGTCTTGCGCATCTCCTTCATATTAATGGAAGGGTGGTGGTCAGTCTGCGTGGGGTGGAGAGGGGCTGGCTGTGCCCCAGTCATGCCCAGCTCTGCCCGTCTTCTCTGTGAGAATGTAACCAGCCACGTGGTAGCAGTACGTGGTGTGTGGTCTATTTTGTGCTGTATTGGGGGATTAGGGTTGGGAAATCACTTGCAGGAATGTGGGAACTGGTCTATGCATGGGGGTTCTGGGCTCTTGTGTTTGAGATTCTATTATTAAATATAATTTTCTGGCCTTTGTCTGATTATTTTCCATGTCTTTGGTTTCGGTAAGATTTTCTTCCCTTCTCTCTCTGTGGACTCTCAATAGCCTGGCAATGTTTCTAGAAGAACTTGAGGCATAGACTCCATTAGACCTCTGAAGGTATGCTGTGGTATCTGGCACCATGCTGTCAGTAGCGGATCCTTTGAGTCCTGTAATTTGCGAGTTGGGGCCTCCATGGATTAGGCTTACAATACTGCATCCTTGTACCATCTCTTCCCCAGGTAAACATACGCCTCCCCAACCCCCATCAATGAGCCTTCCCTCCCCCACCCCCATCAATGAGCCTTCCCACCTCCATCAATGAGCCTTTCCTCACCACCCCATCAATGAGCCTTCCCTCCCCACCTCCATCAATGAGCCTTCCCTCCTCACCTCCATCAATGAGCCTTCCCTCCCCACCTCTATCAATGAGCCTTTCCTCCCCACCCCCATCAATGAGCCTTCCCCTCCCCACCTCCATCAATGAGCCTTCCCTCCCCACCTCCATCAATGAGTCTTCCCTCCCCTCCCCACCTCCATCAATGGGCCTTCCTTCCCCACCTCCATCAATGAGCCTTCCCTCCCCACCTCCATCAATGAGCCTTCCCTCCCCAACCCCATCAATGAGCCTTCCCTCCCCACCTCCATCAATGAGCCTTCCCTCCCCACCACCATCAATGAGCCTTCCCTCCCCACCACCATCAATGAGCCTTCCCTCCCCACCCTGATCAATGAGCCTTTCCTCCCCACCTCCATCAATGAGCCATCCCTCCCTACCTCCATCAATGAGCCTTCCCCTCCCCACCACCATCAATGAGCCTTCCCTCCCCACCTCCATCAATGAGCCTTTCCTCCCCACCCTTATCAATGAGCCTTCCCTCCCCACCTCCATCAATGAGCCTTCCCTCCCCACCCTGATCAATGAGTCTTTCCTCCCCACCTCCATCAATGAGCCTTCCCTCCCCACCCCCATCAATGAGCCTTCCCTCCCCACCTCCATCAATGAGCCTTCCCTCCCCACCCTTATCAATGAGCCTTCCCTCCCCACCACCATCAATGAGCCTTCCCTCCCCACCTCCATCAATGAGCCTTCCCTCCCCACCCTTATCAATGAGCCTTCCCTCCCCACCTCCATCAATGAGCCTTCCCTCCCCACCCTTATCAATGAGCCTTCCCTCCCCACCACCATCAATGAGCCTTCCCTCCTTACCTCCATCAATGAGCCTTCCCTCCCCACCTCCATCAATGAGCCTTCCCTCCCTACCTCCATCAATGAGCCTTCCCTCCCCCACCTCCATCAATGAGCCTTCCCTCCCAACTCCCATCAATGAGCCTTTCCTCCCCACCTCCATCAATGAGCCTTCCCTCCCCACCTCCATCAATGAGCCTTCCCTCCCCACCTCCATCAATGAGCCTTCCCTCCCTACCTCCATCAATGAGCCTTCCCTCCCCACCTCCATCAATGAGCCATCCCTCCCTACCTCCATCAATGAGCCTTCCCCTCCCCACCACCATCAATGAGCCTTCCCTCCCCACCTCCATCAATGAGCCTTTCCTCCCCACCCTTATCAATGAGCCTTCCCTCCCCACCTCCATCAATGAGCCTTCCCTCCCCACCCTGATCAATGAGTCTTTCCTCCCCACCTCCATCAATGAGCCTTCCCTCCCCACCCCCATCAATGAGCCTTCCCTCCCCACCTCCATCAATGAGCCTTCCCTCCCCACCCTTATCAATGAGCCTTCCCTCCCCACCACCATCAATGAGCCTTCCCTCCCCACCTCCATCAATGAGCCTTCCCTCCCCACCCTTATCAATGAGCCTTCCCTCCCCACCTCCATCAATGAGCCTTCCCTCCCCACCCTTATCAATGAGCCTTCCCTCCCCACCACCATCAATGAGCCTTCCCTCCTTACCTCCATCAATGAGCCTTCCCTCCCCACCTCCATCAATGAGCCTTCCCTCCCTACCTCCATCAATGAGCCTTCCCTCCCCCACCTCCATCAATGAGCCTTCCCTCCCAACTCCCATCAATGAGCCTTTCCTCCCCACCTCCACCAATGAGCCTTCCCTCCCCACCTCCATCAATGAGCCTTCCCTCCCCACCTCCATCAATGAGCCTTCCCTCCCTACCTCCATCAATGAGCCTTCCCTCCCCACCTCCATCAATGAGCCATCCCTCCCTACCTCCATCAATGAGCCTTCCCCTCCCCACCACCATCAATGAGCCTTCCCTCCCCACCTCCATCAATGAGCCTTTCCTCCCCACCCTTATCAATGAGCCTTCCCTCCCCACCTCCATCAATGAGCCTTCCCTCCCCACCCTGATCAATGAGTCTTTCCTCCCCACCTCCATCAATGAGCCTTCCCTCCCCACCCCCATCAATGAGCCTTCCCTCCCCACCTCCATCAATGAGCCTTCCCTCCCCACC
Source organism: Lithobates clamitans (assembly GCA_037952925.1). Taxonomy (NCBI): domain Eukaryota; kingdom Metazoa; phylum Chordata; class Amphibia; order Anura; family Ranidae; genus Lithobates; species Lithobates clamitans. The sequence goes on along the minus strand of JBBGZY010000693.1, from coordinate 7,552 downwards.
CTTATCAATGAGCCTTCCCTCCCCACCACCATCAATGAGCCTTCCCTCCCCACCTCCATCAATGAGCCTTCCCTCCCCACCCTTATCAATGAGCCTTCCCTCCCCACCTCCATCAATGAGCCTTCCCTCCCCACCCTTATCAATGAGCCTTCCCTCCCCACCACCATCAATGAGCCTTCCCTCCTTACCTCCATCAATGAGCCTTCCCTCCCCACCTCCATCAATGAGCCTTCCCTCCCTACCTCCATCAATGAGCCTTCCCTCCCTCACCTCCATCAATGAGCCTTCCCTCCCAACTCCCATCAATGAGCCTTTCCTCCCCACCTCCATCAATGAGCCTTCCCTCCCCACCTCCATCAATGAGCCTTCCCTCCCCACCTCCATCAATGAGCCTTCCCTCCCTACCTCCATCAATGAGCCTTCCCTCCTCCACCTCCATCAATGAGCCTTCCCTCCCCACCTCCATCAATGAGCCTTCCCTCCCTACCTCCATCAATGAGCCTTCCCTCCCCACCTCCATCAATGAGCCTTCCCTCCTCCACCTCCATCAATGAGCCTTCCCTCCCCCACCTCCATCAATGAGCCTTCCCTCCCAACTCCCATCAATGAGCCTTCCCTCCCCACTTCCATCAATGAGCCTTCCCTCCCTACCTCCATCAATGAGCCTTTCCTCCCCACCTCCATCAATGAGCCTCCCCTCCCCCACCTCCATCGAAGAGCCTTAGCCGCCCATGACCCTGAAAACCGGTTGGCCGGTTTTCCTTCCTTGTACCACTTTTGGTCAGTCCTGACCCCTGCAGACTGGTAACATCCCACAAGAGCTGCAGTTTTGGAGTTCCTCTGACCCCGTCGTCTAGACATTACAATTTGGTCCTTGTCAAAATTGCTCCCATCCTTACACTTGTCCATTTCTTCTGCTTTTAACAGATCACCTTCAGGGACAACATGTTCACTTGCTGCCTACTATATCCCACCCACTTTCAAGTGCCATTGTAAGGAGATGTTATTCACGTTACCTGTCATTGGTCAGAATGTTACAGCTGACTCGTTTAAGTTTTGTAAAATTTGTAAGCTTCCCTCTGGAATTTTCTTAAAACAGTAATTTTGCAGATAGATAGAATTTGTCTATCCGGGATGGAAGGGGGGAGGGGTCATCCAAGGGCCACACAGGGGATTAACATGAAACAATTTAATCAAGGGAATGATAATCTCTGGATGCGTTTTCTCGGTGCTGGAAAGTCGTGGACTCCTGATAGCACCATGGATGTCGCACACACAGCTCCATACACCCCATGGAGGGGAGACTCACAGCTGGCTATGAGATTCCGCTCTCATTTGCTTATTAAACAATAATAGTGGAAACATCATCTCCGTTATCCGGGAAGCGATGCTCATTTATTGATTTATTTTTGGATACTTTTGTCTCATCATTACTATTATACAATGATTCCTAAGCTTAAACCCAACCAGGAGACTGCGGACAGGCTTCAGCTATCTGCTTATTAGTTAAGCTGTGGAGAGTCATGTGACTCCTCTCCGCTTCTCTCTCTCTTTTTAATCAGCACATTGGTAGTCAGGCTTTACTTCTACAAATTTTTTTTTCTTTAGAGGAAAACCTCCCATCCAATGTATATGGCGGGCCTAAGGAATATGCACAGACGTCCTGTTCAGCCTCTAATCAGGGAAATCATAAGGCGGCCTCATAGGGCACCAGGATTTTTTTTTTGGGGGGGGGGGGGGTGCAGAAAAATCCAAATTGCAACCCCCCAGTCACTTTTTGGGATTGATATTTTTAAAAACACCTGTCTTCCGTTCTCTGGCACTGCACCCTTTCTCTTACTGGGCGTAAAGTGGGGGGGTTTGGTTTGCCTTGGCTGTTGCGAAGGAAGTGTGTGGCTCTGCTCCCTTGTGGCACACTGCTGTTTGGTATCTCTGGTTGTTGGCGCTCTGTGGCATCCTTCACAGGATGCCCCATAGCATTGCCGCGTAGGGGGGGTGCTAGTACGGTTGTGGATGGTGGGGGTGGACCCAACCCCCGCATTGCACGCACCATTTGGGGCAGCTTAATTGGGATTTTGGGTGCAGCATTGCATCCTTCACCCTGCAGGTGGAGTGTGAGGGGGGCGGCAGAGGTGAGCCTTCACCCATGTGGCCAGGGATCCTGGCACCGGCGCTCCCTGTATTGTATGGGAGATGTACAAGAAGATTCCAGGGAGGTATCACAGGCCAAACAGCACACATACCATCTTTGGGGGGGGGGGGGGCTTGCAGAGGGATGTGACCCCTGTCGTTATGGGGATGAGACCCCGTGTGTATTGAACCAGGGGTCTACAAACTATGGCCCTCCAGTTGTTCAGGAACTACAATTCCCATCATGCCTAGTCATGTACAATGCCTCGTGGGATGTGTAGTTCCGAAACAGCTTGAGGGCCGTAGTTTGGAGATCCTATTCCTGGGGTAAGCAAAGAGAACAGTACCCCCTGAGCTGGAAACAACCCCCGTCCTCCAGTTCAGGCCCCATAATAATATATTTCTACCCAACATTACGTGTCTTATTATAGGTGTGTGCACAGGGTGTGCCAGGTGTGCCTGGGCACATCCTAATCTTCCTGTGCTGCGCAGATTCCCCCTACTGCTTGGCTGCAGAGAAGGGGACTGGGGAGTCCCTGTCTCTGACTCAATAGTAAGACATCAGGGGTCTGATATTTCACCAAAGCCCCCCCCCCCCCCAATGGGGCTGCTAAAAAAAATTGTAAAATATATATATATATTATTTATAAAAATAATAAAACATTGGTGAGTAATCATAATAAAAATAAACTACTGACACCAATCTCTGCCCTACTGACACCATCCACTGCCCTACTGCTATATGTATACAATAGCAGCCTTAGCTCTGCTATTTCTGAACAATTGGGTATATAAGAATATAGGAATATTACATTTTCTAACACAAACACCCCAAAATTCCACCTCCTAGCACAAATCTTCTCCCCCTCCCAACACAAATCCCTTCAAATTACCACTCCTACCACCCCCTTCCTAAATTTCCCCTCCTAGAACAATTCTTATCCCCTGCTGCCCCCTAAATTTCCCCTCCTAGAACAATTCTTATCCCCTGCTGCCCCCCAAATTTCCCCTCCTAGAACAATTCTTATCCCCTGCTGCCCCCTAAATTTCCCCTCCTAGAACAATTCTTATCCCCTGCTGCCCCCTAAATTTCCCCTCCTAGAACAATTCTTATCCCCTGCTGCCCCCTAAATTTCCCCTCCTAGAACAATTCTTATCCCCTGCTGCCCCCTAAATTTCCCCTCCTAGAACAATTCTTATCCCCTGCTGCCCCCCAAATTTCCCCTCCTAGAACAATTCTTATCCCCTGCTGCCCCCCAAATTTCCCCTCCTAGAACAATTCTTATCCCCGGCTGCCCCCCAAATTTCCCCTCCTAGAACAATTCATATCCCCTGCTGCTCCCCCAAATTTCCCCTCCCAACACAAATCCCCCAACCACCTTGTGGTGCACTGCCTCGGGACGGCATGAAATGAACAGCACTGTAAGGTGCACAAGGCGCATTGACATTCGTTGTGGCGACACGCATGATGCTGCGCCGGGAAGGTGCGAATGGCCCCTCCATCGTTCCTAACATGCGTGACGTGTGAACGGCTCGCTGTCCTGTGAATGAGGAGCGTGCGGTGCAACGTAATCTCATTTATGGCTGCTAAAAGGATCGACCACTGAGGAGGGAAATATCGATCGGGGACATGAAAGTCGAAGGATTAATGATGGAGGACGAAGACCTTGAATGTGGAGGCCGATCTAAGAGACAAGAACGTCCCCCTCCCCTCCCCCTCCTTCCAGAGAGAAATCGCATTAAAGCTTACCTTTCATTTCCCAGCACTCAGTCCATCCCATAATGAGCTCCTCGCTGGGCACCTGCACTGAATTTACTGCTCACTGAACCGCAGCTGAGGAGGGAACCTTCTCATTAAACAGGCCCTGGCATGGAAACAGGGCTGGTGCAAGGATTTTTGACACCCTAGGTGAAACCTCATTTTGCCAACCCCCCCCCCCACCCTTGACTCCACCTCCTTTGCCCTGGCCTTGTATATCCCACCATTTTAATGAAGTGCCCACCAGCACCCATCAATGCAGCCTCACCAGCACCCATCAAATCCAGCCTCACCAGCACCCATCAAATCCAGCCTCACCAGCACCCATCAAATCCAGCCTCACCAGCACCCATCAAATCCAGCCTCACCAGTGCCCATCAATGCAGCCTCACCAGCACTCATCAAATCCAGCCTCACCAGCACCCATCAAATCCAGCCTCACCAGCAACCATCAAATGCAGCCTCACCAGCACCCATCAATGCAGCCTCACCAGCACCCATCAATGCAGCCTCACCAGCACCCATCAATGCAGCCTCACCAGCGCCCATCAAATCCAGCCTCACCAGCGCCCATCAAATCCAGCCTCACCAGTGCCCAGCAATGCAGTCTCAACAGCACTCATCAAATCCAGCCTCACCAGCACCCATCAAATCCAGCCTCACCAGCACCCATCAAATCCAGCCTCACCAGCACCCATCAAATCCAGCCTCACCAGCGCCCATCAAATCCAGCCTCACCAGCACCCATCAAATCCAGCCTCACCAGCACCCATCAAATCCAGCCTCACCAGCACCCATCAAATCCAGCCTCACCAGCACCCATCAAATCCAGCCTCACCAGCACCCATCAATGCAGCCTCACCAGCGCCCATCAAATCCAGCCTCACCAGCACCCATCAAATCCAGCCTCACCAGCGCCCATCAAATGCAGCCTCACCAGTGCCCACCAAATGCAACCTCACCAGCGGAGGGGGGGAAGGATTATACTCGGGGACAGATTGACCTGGAGGTTGGAAGGATTGTACTGGGGGACAGATTGACCTGGGGGGATTATACTGGGGGACAGATTGACCTGGAGGGGGGAAGGATTATACTGGGGGACAGATTTGCCTGGAGGGGGGAAGGGTTATACTGGGGGACAGATTGACCTGGGGGGATTATACTCGGGGACAGATTGACCTGGAGGTTGGAACGATTGTACTGGGGGACAGATTGACCTGGGGGGATTATACTGGGGGGTAGATTGACCTGGAGGGGGGAAGGATTATACTGGGGGACAGATTGACCTGGAGGGGGGAAGGGTTATACTGGGGGACAGACTGACCTGGAGGGGGGAAGGATTATACTGGGGGACAGATTGACCTGGAGGGGGGAAGGGTTATACTGGGGGACAGACTGACCTGGAGGGGGGAAGGATTATACTGGGGGACAGATTGACCTGGAGGGGGGAAGGGTTATACTGGGGGACAGACTGACCTGGAGGGGGGAAGGATTATACTCTGGGACAGATTGACCTAAAGGGGGGAAGGATTGTATTGGGGGACAGATTGACCTGGAGGGTTTATACTGGGGAACAGATTGACCTGGAGGGGGGAAGGGTTATACTGGGGGACAGACTGACCTGGAGGGGGGAAGGGTTATACTGGGGGACAGACTGACCTGGAGGGGGGAAGGATTATACTCTGGGACAGATTGACCTAAAGGGGGGAAGGATTGTATTGGGGGACAGATTGACCTGGAGGGTTTATACTGGGGAACAGATTGACCTGGAGGGGGGAAGGGTTATACTGGGGGACAGACTGACCTGGAGGGGATTATACTGGGGGGCAGATTGACCTGGAGGGGGGAAGGGTTATACTGGGGGACAGACTGACCTCCAGGGGGGAAGGATTATACTGGGGGACAGATTAACCTGGGGGGATTATACTGGGGGACAAATTGACCTGGAGGGGGGAAGGGTTATACTGGGGGACAGACTGACCTGAAGAGGATTAAAGTATTTAACCATGTCCTTTCCTCCTGCCTGCAGCAGACTGCTGCCATTATCTCAGCCTAGGCATTGTCACTGGGGGAGGGGAGACTGACAAAATGCTTCCTCCTGCCTGCAGCAGACTGACGTCATTGTCTCAGCCTAGGCAATGTCAATGGGGGAGGGGAGACTGAGGAAATGTTTCCTCCTGCCTGCAGCAGACTGATGTCATTGTCTCAGCCTAGGCAATGTCAATGGGGGGGGGGGGAGACTGAGGAAATGTTTCCTCCTGCCTGCAGCAGACTGATGACATTGTCTCAGCCTAGGCAATGTCACTGGCAGGAAAACAAAAAACACTTTTTAGGATATATATAAAGCAGTGAATGTGACTTACACCGATCCTTCACTGGTGGTGAACCAATCACTGTCATGCACCAGGAAGATTCACCCGCAGTGAATGTTTGCTGAATGTCAGACTCTCTGCTCTATGAATCTCGCGGTCTCTGTATTCATGTCGTTCCCCAGGCATTTCCGCACTCATCGTTCTCACGTTTAGCGTTTCATCGGACTTTTGTCTAATAATACTTCTGAAAAGGACCTGCAGCTTTCCTCGCCTTTGTTCGCCATCGCAGTCGCGGGATTCGGGGATCTGAGACGGGTGATCAAAACAACAGCCGGGGGGGGGGGGGGGGGGGGCTCCGTGACGCTTTATTCAATCTCAGCGGCCAACGCCTGACTCATCCCTTCTGCCGCGTACTGCGCCATTGTTGTGACAACACAGGCGGCGGCGCCTGAGAAATTTAACGAGGGAAATCACACCGCCAGAATGTTCTGCTTCAGCTGGCCCCGAATTTTAGGAAAAGCCCACGTCTCCTCCACAGCCCAGACATTCTGCAGGGTTTACGTCACACGAGGGATTTAAATCTTCCCCTGAAAAAGACAAAATTGTGAGATCCGCGACAGCCATCAGCGTTCCGCCATTGTCATCCTCATCCTCGCCCTCAATGGGTTGGTGGACTGACCTGGAACAGGCACATGTGTTCATATCGGGTGTCCTGACTGTTCGCTGACAGGTTCTCTTTAGGCAGTGAAGCGAGGATGAGGCTTTCTCACAGCTCAGCGACTTACATCCCACAGATCATTAACTCTAACAAGAGAGCCGAGGGCTGGGGGAAGCTTGTCCTCAACAGGTTCTCTGCTCCAGGTCATCTTCATCCTCGCCTGCCTGCAACAGGCACACATGTTCATATCAGTTGCCCGTTCCAGGTTCTCCAACGTGGAGCTGTGAGTCTTTCTCACAGCTCAGTGACTTACACCCCACAGCTCATTACCTCATTAATACAGGAGAGCCAAGGGCTGGGGGAAGCTTGCCCTCAACAGGTTCTCTGCTCCAAGTCATCTTCATCCTCGCCTGCGTGCAACAGGCGCACATGTTCATATCAGTTGCCCGTTCCAGGTTCTCCAACGTAGAACTTTGAGGCTTTCTCACAGCTCACTGATTTACATCCCACAGCTCATTAACTTTAACAAGAGAGCCAAGGGCTGGAGGAAGCTTGTCCTCAACAGGTTCTGTGCTCCAGGTCATCTCCATCCTCGCCTGCCTGCAACAGGCACACATGTCCATGTCAGTTGCCCGTTCCAGGTTCTCCAACGTGGAGCTGTGAGGCTTTCTCACAGCTCCGTGACGTACATCC
>JBBGZY010000692.1:150000-427500 GCA_037952925.1 Lithobates clamitans | reverse complement strand
CACAGCCACTGTGCCCATCAAATGCAGCCACTGTACCCATAAATTGCCGCCACTGTGCTGATTAAGCGCTACCACTGTGCCCATCAAACGCAGCCACTGTAACCATCAATTGCCGCCAGTTTGCCCCATCATTTGCCACCAGTTTGCCCATTAAATCCTGCCAGTGTCCACCCCGCCCGGCACTTACCTGTCTCAGGTCAGCACGTTGCTCCACGCTCCCTCCGATAGGCATCCAATCACAGCGCCTGTCGCTTCAGCCAATCAGGTGACAGGTAACCAGACCCAGTGCACCTGATTGGCTGAGAGGCGGGTCAGTGTTAGGGAAGTGATTTATTTGATTTCCTAACACAGCACTGTGTAAGCAGCGAACGCACAGCAGTGTGCCCGCTGTTTACCAATTTGGAAGCCTATTAGAGCCGACGGCTCTAATCAGGCACTTCTAAAAACACCCCCGCAGCTGTAATCCAGATGCCCGATGCCCTTTATATATATATATATATAAAGCCCTATGTGCTTTTATATGTGTCTTATCTATATATAATGCACTCTTTAAACGTGCTTTAAAATGCATGGTTTTCCATTTTATGAACAAGAAAATAATGACATTATACTGTTGGGCTGGTATAATAATGCTATGGGGCTGGTATGACATTTTTTCCAGGGCTGGTTTTCATTCCCAGTCCGGCCCTGCAAATAGTATTTTGCTTTTAGGCCAAAAAGCTAAATTTTGGTCTCTTTTGACCAGAGCACCTTCTTCCACATGTTTGCTGTGTCCTCCACATGGCTTCTCTCAAACTGCAAATGGGGATTCTTATGACTTTCTTTCAACAATGACTTTCTTCTTGCCACTCTTCCATAAAGGTCAGATTTGTGGAGAGCACAACTAATAGTTGTCCTGTGGACAGATTCTCCCACCTGAGCTGTGGATCTCTGCAGCTCCTCCACAGTTACCATGGACCTCTTGGCTGCTTCTCTGATTAATGCTCTCCTTGCCCAGCCTGTCAGTTTAAGTGGACGGCCATGTCTTGGTAGGTTTGCAGTTGTGTCATACTCTTTCCATTTTCTGATGCTTGATTGAACAGTGCTCCATGAGATGTTACAAGCTTGGGATATTTGCTTATAACCTAACCCTGCTTTAACCTTCTCCACAACTTTATCCCTGACCTGTCTGGTGTGGTCCTTGGCCTTCATGATGCTGCTTGTTCACTAAGGTTCTCTAACAAACCTCTGAGGGTTTCACAGAACAGCTGTATTTATACTGAGATTAAATTACACACAGGTGGACTCTATTTACCAAGTAGGTGACTTCTGATTTTAGTTAGGGGTACCAGAGTAAAGGGGGCTAAATACAAATGCACGCCACACTTTTTAGATATTTATTTGTAAAAAAAATGAAAAACATTTATCATTTTCCTTCCACTTCACAATTATGTGCCACTCTGTGTTGGTCTATCACATAAAATCTCAATAAAATACATTTAAGTTTTTGGTTGTAACATGACAAAATGTGGAGAATTTCAAGGGGTATGAATATTTTTTCAAGGCACTGTATATGGTTAAAGCTTTGTACTCTGAACTTTGTAGAAGTCAAAAAAATTCTCACTTGCAGTGGGGCCATATCTGCACTGCAAGGAATCACTGCTAATTTATGCTTAGGGGGTTGTGAAAAGCACTTTTACTTATCTGATCCTCTCTTCCCGCAGGCTCCTAAAGTGGTTGTAAACCCTCCCTAACAACTTTTGCTCTTAGTAATCTATATAGCACAGGCAGCTGATCACTACCTGTGAAAGTTCACTCACTGTTTTTGTTGTGATAGAAACTTCCCTGTAGCCTCCTCTCCCTTCATGCTCCAGCGGTCTAAAGTCTGACATCAAGACCAATGCAGGGTCAATAGCCCTGCTTTAGGCGTGAGGGCACCGAGGGACAGTCCACTGCTGCAGCAGAGGGGAGCGCTGTTTGCCAAGCGAGTGGAGAATCAGGTAAGCAGAAGTATTCTTATCATCCTAGACTAAGCGATCAGTTAACCCTTGCAGTAGACTTTTTCGTTTTCTGAAATTCGGCTTCAGTGTTCATTTTTAAACCAAAGCAGAGATTTACAGGACCCATTCAGAAAAAGAAAAAGTTCTCCCGGGGGGGGTTTAGGCGACAAAGTGTGTAAGTCAAGGCAATGACAATGTTATACAATTAATTCTTGTTTTTAATTATACAATAAATATACAATCGGATCGAATTCTAAAATCATCAAGTTTGTAGTCTCTGGTTAATAATCACATAAGAAATATACTTAATTGAAGGAATTATAAAAATGATGTACATTCTGGTTACAGACAGTAATGACAAATACCATAAAAATGGTCAATGATAAGATACATTGTATTACAAAAGGTAGGTTGTCATCCATATGAGTACCCCGACGTGTTTCGACCAATCGTGGTCTTCTTCAGGGTTATTTGTACTCACTCAAGAGAGGGAAAATGACTCGTAACCAGAGAGTGTGAACATAAGTGCACAGATCCGGAATCCTCGTGTAGAACCCCCCTTCTCCCGCCCGGGTGGGAACCAGCCAAAAAAGAGGGGCTTGCAAGGAGTCACACATGGGAGCCCCCAGGGATGGGAAAGAGAGTGGAGGACACATGGGTTCCAATCCTATATATGTGTATAGGAGGGACTCAGCCAGAATCACTTTTTTTTACAGGACCCGTTCATTCCATATCACAATGCCCTGTGATGTGTGTGTGTGAGAAGTGTTACTAAACTCAGGACCCTGCATTCACTATATCAGGTCTCCCACAGTACACAGAACATGGAGATGCAATTATTTTAGTAAATATAAACTGCTAAATACCTTTTCTCATCAGTAGTATATAGCAGTCTGGTGGCTTCTATCAGTGTCTGGTTAAAGCTTGTAGGAATTTTCATTCACCTCTGACTGTCCCATGAGGCTGCAGAACCCCTGACCCTCTGTCTGGACAGTGCTGATTGGCCCCGTGCTGATCACATGCACCCTCCCAAGAAAAAAAAAACTCTCTAACAAAACACATAAAACTGAGCATGTGCAGAGTGACTCCAGTACTCTGTCTTATCCGAACCTGTTCTGGAGTCAGTGGAAGAAGAGGAGGATCAGAAAAGACAGGGTCAAACAAGTTTTTTTACATAATGTGGAGGATTAACCCCTTAGGTTCCACAGTGAGTATAACAAGTATGCTTTACTGCATAGGAAGAAAACAGGAAAACACCACTCAGGTGAGTAGATCCAGGTGAGTAAAGTGGAGGGCTCCTCCCAAGGGTGCAAGGCACGGCTCGCCCGCCGTATAAGATGCAAAGAAGGAATGGCTGCACACCAAGGTAAAGAAGTCCTTTAATCTTGTTTCATAAAAGCAAAATTACACACCACAGGACAGTAGCAATGCATCAAAGTGCATAAAGGTAGACGCGTTTCACTTAGTTGTATGTGCTTATTCTGTAATTCAGGAAATGTCATATTAAAAGGCTGTAGAGATACTTAATTAACCAAACTGGCTGAAGGGAACTGCAAATCTTTTCTTTTAGCCAATAGGACAGTTTCCATATTCGTATTTCAATGGCACATTTATTATTATTATTATACGAGATTTATATAGCGCCAACAGGTTACTCAGCGCTTTACAATGTATAAGGGGTACAACACAATTACAGTACAGTTCAATACAAAAGGTACAGGAGGGCCCTGCTCATAGAGCTTACATTCTAAAGGGAGGGGGTGGTGGTACAAAAGGTAATAGCTGCAAAGAATGATTTGATGGGGGTGGCTCAGGGACAGTTATGTGGGTGTGGGATAGGCTTCCCTGAATAAATGAGTTTTCAGAGATCTCCTAAAGGTGGACAGGGTAGGGGCTGATCGGACATACTGGGGTAGGGAATTCCAGAGGATGGGAGAGGCTCTGGAGAAGTCCTGAAGGCGATCATGGGAGGAGGTAACAAGGGAGCTAGAGAGCAGGAGGTCCTAGGAGCAGAGGAGGGGACGATTTGGGTGATATCTGCAGATGAGGTTGGTGATGTAGATGGGGGCGATGTTGTGGATGGCCTTGTATGTTATGGTTAGCATTTTGAATTTTACACGGTGGAGTAGGGGAAGCCAGTGAAGGGATTGGCAGAGAGGAGCAGCAGTCACGGATCGATTAGTGAGGTGTAGTCTAGCAGCAGCATTCATAATAGACTGAAGGGGGGATAGCCTGCTTAAGGGTAGGCCATTAAGGAGAGAGTTGCAGTAGTCGAGGCGGGAAATAATCAAGGAGTGAATACGTTGCTTTGTGGTGTCATTAGTCAGGAAGGGTGGAATTCTGGAGATGTTGCGGAGGTTGAGGGGGCAGGATTTAGCCAGTGATTGGATATGGGGGCTGAAGGAGAGGTCAGAGTCAAGGATTACACCCAGGACCCTGGCATGTGTGGAGGGACCAATGGTTGTGCTGTTGATATTAATGGTGGTCACAGGAGGGGGACCGGGAAGGAGGAAATATAACAAGCTCAGTTTTAGAAAGATTACGTTTGAGGAAGTGGTGTGACATCCATACTGATATATCATTCAGCAAGTTTGAGATCCGTGAGGAGATAGTGGGGGTGAGTTTAGCTGCCTATCTGAAGTTCAACTGCATTCCCCTGAAAGTCTTCAGTTACTGCAAAAGTTCTATAGAAAAATGAAGAATTTCCGTGAAGTTGTTTGAATAGCCTATAATTACACTGCATTCTCCAGAAATGTTGTCCTTTTGCATTGAACCACGTTAGAGTTTACAGGAAGCTACATTAATAGCATATTCTTCTTTTTCATGTAGAGCAAACAAATAATCAGAAGAAAAAATGACAGAGGGGTTTGTGATATTGTATTCATGAAGTCTGTCAAGGGCAAAATCAAAGCTTTTTAAAGAATATAAAGGGTGAGTTTCATATGGGTTTTATTATTATTATACAGGAATTATATAGCACCAACAGTTTACGCAGCGCTTTACAACTTGAGGGTAGACAGTACAAATACAATACACTTTAATACAGTAGGAATCAGAGGGCCCTGCTCATTAGAGCTTACAATCTAAGAGGGAGGACAGACCATATTGGTCCCATAAAGAATGAGGAAGGACATCTGGTTACAAAGGATGGTGAGATGGAGAAAGTATTGAATTTATTCTTCTCCTCAGTCTTCACTTTGGGGATTTGGGGGGCTTCAGTAACTAAAACTGCAGTGTTTATCCTCATTAAAACATCACAGGAAGCACCCTCATGGCTAACAGAGGACAGAATTAGAAATAGACTTGAAAAATGTAGCATTAATAAGTCACCGGAACCAGATGGCTTGCACCCTAGGGTCCTTAGGGAACTCAGTCAAGTAATTGCCAGACCGTTGTTCCTAACTTTTATTGACAGTCTACTGACTGGAATAGTACCAGCTGATTGGAGAAAAGCCAATGTAGCACCAATATTTAAAAAAGGGCCAAAATACATCCCTGGGAATTACAGACCAGTTAGCCTAACATCTTTAGTATGCAAGCTCTTGGAGAGGACGATAAGGTACAAGTCACAAGATTTTAGTAATGAAAATGGTATCATTAGCAGTAATCAGCATGGATTCATGAAGAATCGTTCTTGCCAAAGTATTTTTATTTACATTAACTCTTTATTCAGGGTTTAACCACTTGCTTACTGGGCACTTAAACCCCGCTCCTGCCCAGACCAATTTTCAGCTTTCAGCGCTGTCGCACTTTGAATGACAATTGCGCGGTCATACAACACTGTACCCAAATTAAATTTTTATAATTTTTTTTCCCACAAATAGAGCTTTCTTTTGGAGGTATTTAATCACAGCTGGGATTTTTATTTTTTGCTAAACAAACAAAAAAAGATGGAAAATTTTGAAAAAAAAAAAATCATGTTTCATAGTTTGTTATAAAATTTTGCAAACAGGTAATTTTTCTCCTTCATTGATATGCGCTGATGAGGCGGCACTGGTGGGCACTGATAGGCTGCACTGATGGGCATGGATAGGCACAGTTAAGGCGGCACTGATAGGCACAGTTAAGGCGGCACTGATAGGCACAGTTAAGGCAGCACTGATGGGGACAGATAAGGCGGTGCTGATGGGCACAGATAAGGTGCCACTGATGGCACTGATGGGCACTGATAGGTACCACTGATGGGGGGCACTGATGGGCGGCACTGATGGGGGGCACTGATGGGTGGCACTGATGGGCAGTGATGGGCGGCACTGATGGGCACTTATGGGCACTGGTAGGTGACACTGATGGGCACTGATAGGTGGCACTGATGTGCAGCACTGTTGTTGTGGCACTGATGTGGGTGCTGATGGGTGGCACTGTGGGCGCTGATGGGTGGCAATGTGGGCACTGATGGGTGGCACTGTGAGAACTGATGGATGGCACTGTGGGCACTGATAGGTGACGCTGGTGGGCTCTGGTAGGCGGCACTGCTGCCTATTGCTAGGTGTCACTGGCAGGGGGCACAGATGATCGCCGTGATCGGGACTGATGTCCCTGTGGTGACTGGCTTTTTTGTTCCTCCTCACGCTGTCAGCGCGAGGAGAAAAAATAGCCGATTACCGGCTCTGTTTACATCACATGATCAGCTGTCATTGGCTGACAGCTGATCATGTGGTAAGGGGTCGGGACCGACCCCTTGCTCTGATCTGTGATCAGGCGAGTCTCATAGACTCACTGATCACCGAGTGCGCCGCGCGCGCCCTGCAGGGGGCGCGCAGGCCGCTCGTGTATGGGACGATGTCAATGGACGTAGTACCGGCAATGTAGGTCCGCGCTGTTGCCGTCATTTGGCAATAGCGCGGATCTGAAGAGGTTAAATGTTCACATATGTACATATATGTTTATAGATATATTTTCTTACATATATCTCTCTAGTTAAAACATAGTTTTGAGCACTTCACTCACTCACAGCGGTTATTCCTGTCTTTGATTGTGTTCACAGCACTTGCTTGTTTATTGATTGGACCCACATATCCACTTATTTGATCACATGGTCGAAAGACAAAAGTATATATATGATATTAATTTCTGTGAATGTTAGCTATGATTAAGCACTGTTTGATAGTGTGAAACGCGTCAGCTCTTCTGTCCGTTCTGCTGTGGCATGTATTTTTTTGATTCCTTTTGACAAATAAAGGCTATTTTTTGGAGTGTGGCAGTCCAGAATTTTTCTCAAATTTCTTTGCTATATGCATTGCCAGCACCTGTGGCTTCCAAACTAGAGGAGATGTTCAATTCAATCTGACCTGCCTGGAGCGGTGATATCCCTTTCTCTAGGTTTGCGGTTGTGCCATACTCTTTCCATTTTCGAATGATGGATTGAACAGTGCTCCGTGAGATGTTCAAAGCTTGGGATATTTGTTAATAACCTAACCCTGCTTTAAACTTCTCCCCAACTTTATCCCTGACCTGTCTGGTGTGTTCCTTGGCCTTCATGATGCTGTTTGTCCACTATGGTTCTCTAACAAACCTCTGAGGGTTTCACAGAACAGTTGTATTTATAACGAGATTAAATTACACACAGGTGGACTCTATTTACTAATTAGGTGACTTCTGATTTTAGTTATCAGAGTAATGGGGGCTGAATATAAATGCACACCACACTTTTCAGATATTTATTTGTAAAAAAAATGTGAAAACCATTTATCATTTTCCTTCCACTTCACAATGATGTGCCACTTTGTGTTGGTCTATCACATAAAATCTCAATAAAATACATTTTTGGTTGTAATATGACAAAATGTGGAGAATTTCAAGGGGTATGAATACTTTTTCAAGGCACTGTATATGCTTAAAGCTCTGTACTCTGAACTTTGTATAACTAAAAAAATTCTCACTTGCAGTGGGGCCATATCTGCACTGCAAGGATTAACTGTTAATTTATGCCTAGGGGGGCTGTGAAAAGCACTTTTACTTATCTGATCCTCTCTTCCTGCAGGCTCTTAAGTGCTACTAAACCCATCCCTGTAGCCTCCTCTCCCTTCATGCTCCAGCGGTCTAAAGTCTGACATCAAGACCAATGCAGGGTCAATAGCCCTGCTTTGGGCGTGAGGGTACCGAGGGACAGTCCACTGTAAGGAGCAGAGGGAAGCGCTGTTTGCCAAGGGAGTGGAGAATCAGGTAAGTAGAAGTGTACTTACCATCCCCTAGACCAGGGATATGCAATTAGCGGACCTCCAGCTGTTGCAAAACTACAAGTCCCATCATGCCTCTGCCCCTGGGTGTCATGCTTGTGGCTGTCAGAGTCTTGCTATGCCTCATGGGACTTGTAGTTCTGCAACAGCTGGAGGTCCGCTAATTGCATATCCCTGCCCTAGACTAAACGATCAGTTAACCCTTGCAGTAGACTTTTTTGTTTTCTGAAATTCAGCTTCAGTATTCATTTTTAAACCAAAGCAGAGATTTACAGGACCCATTCATTCCATATTACAATGCCCTGTAATGTACGTGTGTGTGAGTTGAAGTGTTACTAAACCCAGGACCCTGCATTCACTATATCTGGTCTCCCTCAGTACACAGAACATGGAAATGCAATTATTTTAGTAAATATAAACTGCTAAATACCTTTTCTCATCAGCAGTATATAGCAGTCTGGTGGCTTCTATCAGTGTCTGGTTAAAGCTTGTAGGAGGAGTTTTCATTCTCCTCTGACTGTCCCATGAGGCTGCAGAACCCTGACCCTCTGTCTGGACAGTGCTGATTGGCCCTGTGCTGATCACATGCACCCTCCCAAGAAAAAAAAAACTCTCTAGCAAAACACACAAAACTGAGCATGTGCAGAGTGACTCCAGTAACTCTGTCTTATCCGAACCTGTTCTGGAGTCAGTGGAAGAAGAGGAGGATCAGAGAAGACAGGGTCAAACAAGTTTTTTACACAATGTGGAGGATTAGCCCCTTAGATTCCACAGTGAGTATAACAAGAATGCTTTACTGCATAGGAAGGAAACAGGAAAACACCACTCAGGTGAGTAGATCCAGGTGAGTAAAGTGAAGAGCTGCTCCCAAGGGTGCAAGCCACGGCTCGCCCGCCATATAAGATACAAAGAAGAAGGAATGGCTGCACACCGAGGTAGCAAAAGAAGTCTTTTAATCTTGTTCCATAAAAGCAAAATTACACACCACAGGACAGTAGCAATGCATTAAAGTGCATCAAGGTAGAGGCGTTTTACTTAGTTGTATGTGCTTATTCATTACTGAATGTCAGTCCTGACTTCGGGACAACTGCACGATTTCATTCCCACAGTCAGTGTGAACCTGGGCTAAAGGACTTCTTTTGCTATGTCGGTGTGCAGCCATTCTTTCTTCTTTGTATGCTTTACTGCATATACAGACTGATTTTACTGTTGTGGGTTTAATAACACTTTAAGGATGTGTCCTTTTTGATGGGAATTATAATTCCTCTGGGGTCTGCAGTGCCAGGATGGTAACCTGTATACTGACATGTACTCTGAAGAAACAAGTGTAATTGTTAAAGAAACAGCCAATTTAATTCAAGAAATGTCATATTTCAAGGCTGTAGGGATACTTAATCAACCGAACTGGCTAAAGGGAACTGCAAATCTTTTCTTTTAGCCGATAGGACAGTTTCCATATTCGTACTTCAATCAGGGGTGGATCGGGGGGGGCAATGGGGCAATTGCCCCCTCCGAGAATGTGAGTGAGTGGGTGGGCGGCTCCCTGGGTGAGAGCGCGGGTGGGCTGCTCTGCAGGTGAGAGCATGTGCAGGTGGGTCTGCGGGTGAGTGAGCAGGCAGCCGGCTCTGCGGGTGAGAGCGGGCGAGCCGGGCAGCTCGGTCGGTGAGCGGGTGGGTGATA
This sequence comes from Lithobates clamitans, assembly GCA_037952925.1. Classification (NCBI taxonomy): domain Eukaryota; kingdom Metazoa; phylum Chordata; class Amphibia; order Anura; family Ranidae; genus Lithobates; species Lithobates clamitans. The sequence continues at coordinate 417,662 of JBBGZY010000692.1, read as the reverse complement.
GAGTGGACGAGCAGCTGGGGCTCGGTGTGTGAGCAGGCTGCTGGCCTATCAGGGAGCCGGGGGGCGGGGGAGCAGAGAGATGACATCATCTCCCACCACCCGGAGCCCGCCCTACATCCCTGCAGTTCCGCCCTCACTGTGCAGGCAGCTGCGGGCAGCAGAGAGATTACATAATTCTGACTGGTAATCTGCTGCCTGACTCTGGGACACAGCAAGAGACCACCTTAGCAGGAAAGTGACACAGCAAGTGACAATCCGCAACGTGTGGCAGGTCACGTGGCGAGTGACAATCTGCATCTGGTGACAGGCGATGTGGCAAGTGACAATCTGCATTTGGTGGCAGGCGACGTGGCAAGTGACAATCTGCATCTGGTGACAGGGCAAGTGACAATCTGCATCTGCTGGCAGGCGACGTGGCAAGTGACAATCCGCAACGTGTGGCAGGTGATGTGGCAAGTGACAATCTGCAATGTGTGGCAGGTGACGTGGCAAGTGACAATCTGCATTTGGTGGCAGGCGACGTGGCAAGTGACAATCAGTATCTGGTGACAGGGGACGTGGCAAGTGACAATCTGCATCTGGTGGCAGGCGACGTAGCAAGTGACAATCCGCAACGTGTGGTAGGTGACGTGGCAAGTGACAATGTGCAATGTGTGGCAGGTGACATGGCAAGTGATAATCTGCATCTGGTGACAGGCGACGTGGCAAGTGACAATCCGCAACGTGTGGCAGGTGATGTGGCAAGTGACAATCTGCAATGTGTGGCAGGTGACGTGGCAAGTGACAATCTGCATCTGATGACAGGTGACGTGGCAAGTGACAATCTGCATCTGGTGGCAGGCGACGTGGCAAGTGACAATCCGCATTTGGTGGCAGGCGACGTGGCAAGTGACAATCCACAACGTGTGCCAGGTGACGTGGCAAGTAACAATCTGCATCTGGTGACAGGTGACGTGGCAAGTGACAATCCGCAATGTGTGGCAGGTGACATGGCAAGTGACAATCTGTATCTGGTGACAGGTGAGGTGGCAAGTGACAATCCGCATTTGGTGGCAGGCGACGTGGCAAGTGACACACTCAGGGCTCCCACTGATTCTGCATTATGGTGAGTTGAACTATTTCATTTTATATAACAATGTAATAATAGAAATAATGCGCTTCAATCATTCTGACACCATAACAATGATTGAAGCGCCAACACCAGCCATTTCCCCGATAAATTGCCCCCAACTAAACGTATTTTCTGTCAGTGCCCCTCCCGAGACTAGACTCTGGATCCGCCCCTTATTTCAATGGCATATTTAGCTACCTGTCTGAAGTTCAACTGTATTCCCCTGAAAGTCTTCAGTTACTGCAAACGTTCTATAGAAAAAAAAAAACCCTCTGGAATGCAATGAAGAATTTCCTTGAAGTTGTTTGAATAGCCTAGAATTACACTGCATTCTCCAGAAATGTTGTCCTTTTGCATTGAACCACGTTAGAGTTCACAGGAAGCTACATTAATAGTATATTATTCTTTTTCATGTAGAGCAAAAAATAATTAGAAGAAAAAATGACAGAGGGGTTTGTGATATTGTATTCATGAAGTCTGTCAAGAGCAGAATCAAAAATTTTGGAAGAACATAAAGGGTGAGTTTCATATGGGTTTTATTATTATTATTATACAGGAATTATATAGCACCAACAGTTTACGCAGCGCTTTACAACTTGAGGGTAGACATTACAAATACAATACACTTTAATACAGTAGGAATCAGAGGGCCCTGCTCATTAGAGCTTACAATCTAAGAGGGAAGGAACAGACCATATTGGCCCCATAAAGAATGAGGAAGGGAATCTGGTTACAAAGGATGGTGAGATGGCGAAAGTATTGAATTTATTCTTCTTTTCACGAGGGAATCGGGGGGCTTCAGTAACCAAAACTGCAGTGTTTATCCTCATGACACATCACAGGAAGCACCCTCATGGCTAACAGAGGACAGAATTAGAAATAGACTTGAAAAACTTAACATTAACCACTTCAGCCCCGGAAGGTTTTACCCCCTTCCTGACCAGAGCACTTTTTACAAATCGGCACTGCGTCGCTTTAACTGCTAATTGCGCGGTCATGCAATGCTGTACCCAAACGAAATTTGCGTCCTTTTCTTCCCACAAATAGAGCTTTCTTTTGATGGTATTTGATCACCTCTGCCGTTTTTATTTTTTGCGCTATACACGGAAAAAGACCGAAAATTTTGAAAAAAAATGATATTTTCTACTTTTTGTTCTAAAAAAAATCCAATAAACTCAATTTTAGTCATACATTTAGGCCAAAATGTATTCGGCCACATGTCTTTGGTAAAAAAAATGTCAATAAGTGTATATTTATTGGTTTGCGCAAAAGTTATAGCGTCTACAAACTAGGGTACATTTTCTGGAATTTACACAGCCTTTAATTTATGACTGCCTATGTCGTTTCTTGAGGTGCTAAAATGGCAGGGCAGTACAAAACCCCCACAAATGACCCCATTTTGGAAAGTAGACACCCCAAGGAATTTGCTGAGAGGCATGTTGAGCCCATTGAATATTCATTTTTTTTGTCCCAAGTGATTGAATAATGACAAAAAAAAAAAAAAAAATTACAAAAAGTTGTCACTAAATGATATATTGCTCACACAGGCCATGGGCATATGTGGAATTGCACCCCAAAATACATTTAGCTGCTTCTCCTGAGTACGGGGATACCACATGTGTGGGACTTTTTGGGAGCCTAGCCGCGTACGGGGCCCCGAAAACCAAGCACCGCCTTCAGGATTTCTAAGGGCGTACATTTTTGATTTTACTCCTCACTACCTATCACAGTTTTGAAGGCCATAAAATGCCCAGATGACATAACCCCCCCCCAAATGACCCCATTTTGGAAAGTAGACACCCCAAGCTATTTGCTTTGAGGCATGTTGAGTCCATGGAATGTTTTATATTTTGACACAAGTTGCGGGAAAGTGACAAATTTTTTTTTTTTTTTTTTTTTTTGCACAAAGTTGTCACTAAATGATATATTGCTCACACAGGCCATGGGCATATGTGGAATTGCACCCCAAAATACATTTAGCTGCTTCTCCTGAGTATGGGGATACCACATGTGTGGGACTTTTTAGGAGCCTAGCCGCGTACGGGACCCCGAAAACCAAGCACCGCCTTCAGGATTTCTAAGGGCATACATTTTTGATTTTACTCCTCACTGCCTATCACAGTTTCGGAGGCCATGGAATGCCCAGGTGGCACAAACCCCCCCCAAATGACCCCATTTTGGAAAGTAGACACCCCAAGCTATTTGCTGAGAGGCATGGTGAGTATTTTGCAGCTCTCATTTGTTTTTGAAAATAAAGAAAGACGAGAAAAAAAAATTTTTTTTTTTCTTTTTTCAATTTTCAAAACTTTGTGACAAAAAGTGAGGTCTGCAAAATACTCACTATACCTCTCATCAAATAGCTTGGGGTGTCTACTTTCCAAAATGGGGTCATTTGGGGGGGTTTTGTGCCACCTGGGCATTCCATGGCCTCCGAAACTGTGATAGGCAGTGAAGAGTGAAATCAAAAATTTACGGCCTTAGAAAGCCTGAAGGCGGTGCTTGGTTTTCGGGGTCCCGTACGCGGCTAGACTCCCAAAAAGTCCCACACATGTGGTATCCCCGTACTCAGGAGAAGCAACAGAATGTATTTTGGGGTGTAATTTCACATATTCCCATGGCATGTTTGAGCAATATATCATTTAGTGACAACTTTGCGCAAAAAAAAATAAAAAAAATAAAAAATTGTCTCTTTCCCGCAACTTGTGCCACAATATAAATTATTCCATGGACTCAACATGACTCTCAGCAAATAGCTTGGGGTGTCTACTTTCCAAAATGGGGTCATTTGGGGTGGGTTTGAACTGTCCTGGCATTTTATGCACAACATCTAGAAGCTTATGTCACACATCACCCACTCTTCTAACCACTTGAAGACAAAGCCCTTTCTGACACTTATTGTTTACATAAAAAAATATTTTTTTTTTGCAAGAAAATTACTTTGAACCCCCAAACATTATATATTTTTTTAAAGCAAATGCCCTACAGATTAAAATGGTGGGTGTTTCATTTTTTTTTTTCACACAGTATTTGCGCAGCGATTTTTCAAACGCATTTTTCGGGGAAAAACACACTTTTTTACATTTTAATGCACTAAAACACACTATATTGCCCAAATGTTTGATGAGATAAAAAAGATGATCTTAGGCCGAGTACATGGATACCAAACATGACATGCTTTAAAATTGCGCACAAACGTGCAGTGGCGACAAACTAAATACATTTTTAAAAGCCTTTAAAAGCCTTTACAGGTTACCACTTTAGATTTACAGAGGAGGTCTACTGCTAAACTTACTGCCCTCGATCTGACCTTCGCGGCGATACCTCACATGCATGGTGCAATTGCTGTTTACATTTGACGCCAGACCAACGCTTGCGTTCACCTTAGCGCGAGAGCAGGGGGGATAGGGGTGCTTTTTTTTTTTTTTCTTTATTATTATTATTTTTTTATCTTATTTTTAAACTGTTCCTTTCATATTTTTTTTTAAATCATTTTTATTGTTATCTCAGGGAATGTAAATATCCTCTATGATAGCAATAGGTAGTGACAGGTACTCTTTTTTGCAAAAATTGGGGTCTATTAGACCCTAGATTTCTCCTCTGCCCTCAAAGCATCTGATCACACCAAGATCGGTGTGATAAAATGCTTTCCCAATTTCCCAATGGTGCTGTTTACATCCGGCGAAATCTACGTCATAAAATGCTCGTAGCTTCCGGTTTCTTAGGTCATAGAGATGTTTGGAGCCACTCTGGTCTCTGATCAGCTCTATGGTCAGCTGGCTGAATCACCGGCTGCATTTTCAGGTTCCCTGTTGAGACAGGAGAGCCAGAGAAAAACACGGAAGATGTTGGGGGGGGGCATTCCCTCCCACTGCTTGTAAAAGCAGTCTAGAGGCTAATTAGCCACTAGGATTGCTTTTACATGAAAGCCGACCGCTGGCTGAAAAGAATGATACCAAGATGATACCTAAACCTGCAGGCATCATTCTGGTATAACCACTCAAAGTCGTGAATGGCATACCTGAAGACAAAAAAATGGTTAACAATAAAGCACAGTAAACGGTAAGGTATAAAAAATTGCATACCTGAAAAGCAAACATGATAAAACATAATAACAATAAAACATTGCAGAATAGAATACAGTAAAAAAGAGCAGAACAATAGAGAGAGAATAGAGAGAGAGGGAACAATAAAACGACAACTATTTTTATTTTATATTTTTGTTTGTGTTTTTTTTTTTTTTTTTTTTTACACTTTTTTTTGTAACTAACTTTTATAACTGTAACCGGTTCCAGGTTCGGGTCTCTCAAAATGCGATGGCATCTCGGGAGACCCTGTGAAAGTGTGCCTAGTCTGTGCAATGCTGTACCCTACGCTAATACTCAACTAGTGCATGGTAGCGTTCAAAACATTCACCAATGCAAAGACCAGGATTGTCAGGACAGGAGGGACAATAATAGCGGGTGTCACGCCTATATCCGCGCTAGCTGCAGACACAACATCTTTTTTGGGGGGTTCGTTGGGTAGGGGTACTCGGGAGGACATAAAGAAAATGCCTCTCATGCAGCCGACTGCATTTGGTTGGGGATGTGAATGGGGGAAGTACGGGCGCTGTAGAAGTGGTGGGTTCCCAATTAGGATTGGCGAATGCAGCAGGAAGGGCATTATGGGCACGACGGGGCTGTGTTTGTCTTTTTGGTGGCAGCGGGACACTACTTGTGCTTGCCACCTCACCAGCTTGAACTGCACTTATGGGACTCGCCACGTCACCAAGTGTTACTGCAGTGCTGGTTTGACTACGACCGGGGTGTACTAGGCCGCTGGCGCTTGCCAGTTCACCAAAACGCTACAAAAAAAACTGTTAGCGATCACAGGGATCCGGCCTGACTCTGCGAACGCTGCAGTTATGCGTTTAGTGTTTTGTAAGTGACAGTGATCGATCGATACTGCACTTGGGTGGGCTGGGCCGGGCCGGGCGGAGGGGCAAAACGCAGGTGCTAGCAGGTATCTGGGCTGATCCCGCTAACACTGCGTTTTTGGGAACCCTAAACTGCTGGGGACACTAGTATAGATCAGATCGGATCAGATATTGATGCGATCAGATACTATACCACTAAGGGAGGTGTATGCTGCGTGCGTGGGTGTTAGCGGTACTGGCGCTAATCTGACGCTGCCTGGGGCTGGTGCTTGCCAGTTCACCAAAACGCTACCAAAAAAACTGTTAGCGATCGCAGGGATCAGGCCTGACTCTGCGAACGCTGCAGTTATGCGTTTAGTGTTTTGTAAGTGACAGTGATCGATCGATACTGCACTTGGGTGGGCTGGGCCGGGCGGAGGAGCAAAACGCAGGTGCTAGCAGGTATCTGGGCTGATCCCGCTAACACTGCGTTTTTGGGAACCCTAAACTGCTGGGGACGCTAGTATAGATCTGATCGGATCAGATATTGATCCGATCAGATACTATACCACTAAGGGAGGTATACGGTGCGTGCGTGGGTGTTAGCGGTACTGGCGCTAACCTGACGCTGCCTGGGGCTGGTGCTTGCCAGTTCACCAAAACGCTACCAAAAAAACTGTTAGCGATCGCAGGGATCAGGCCTGACTCTCCGAACGCTGCAGTTATGCGTTTAGTGTTTTGTAAGTGACAGTGATCGATCGATACTGCACTTGGGTGGGCTGGGCTGGGCTGGGCTGGGCTGGGCGGAGGGGCAAAACGCAGGTGCTAGCAGGTATCTGGGCTGATCCCGCTAACACTGCGTTTTCGGGAACCCTAAACTGCTGGGGACGCTAGTATAGATTTGATCGGATCAGATATTGATCCGATCAGATACTATACCACTAAGGGAGGCATATGCTGCGTGCGTGGGTGTTCGCGGTACTGGCGCTAATCTGACGCTGCCTGGGGCGACGCATATCACCGCCGGGCGATCAGGGGGCTAAACCTTTATTCGGTAATAAACGGCGGGTGCCCTGACACTATAAAAAATAAACGAACTAACCAGCGTCACCCGTAACAGTTATACGGTGATCAGTGGTGAAAGGGTTAACTAGGGGGCAATCAAGGGGTTAAAACATTTATTAGATAGTATATGGGGGTCCCTGTCGCTATAAAACGCTGACGGCGAACCTAAATATTTACCTCACTAACTAGCGTCACCAGCGACACTAATACAGCGATCAGAAAAATGATCGCTTAGCGACACTGGTGAGGGGGGGTGATCAAGGGGTTAAAACTTTATTAGGGGGGGTTAGGGGGGTATCCTAGACCTAAAGGGGGGTAATACTCACTGCCCTAACACTAACTGTCACAAACTGACACTATGCAGTAATCAGAAAAAAAAAAAAAAAATACTGCTAATGTCAGTTTGTGACAGGGGGGGGGGGGTGATTGGGGGGGGATCGGGGGGCGATCGGGGGGGGGTCGGGGGTGTAAGGTATGCCTGGCATGTTCTACTGTGTGTGTTTGTGTTGTGCACTCACTTGTCTTCTCTCCTCGGCGCTGGAACGGAAACTGCCAGACCGAGGAGAGATGACATCACATCCTCTGCCTGTGTGAAACGACACACAGGCAGAGGAGGATTCCCATTGGCTGGGAGCGATCGCGAGGGGGGGGCCACGATCGGATGGTCTCCCCCTCGCCTCCCGACGCTCCCAGTCAAATGCCGACCGCCGATGGCACCGGGGGGGGGTCCGATCGGACCCCCCGCCCGCGGGAGGCAGATCACGTACGGGTACGTGATTCTGCCTGCCCGTGCCATTCTGCCGCAGTATATATGCGGTAGGCGGTCGGCAAGTGGTTAATAAGTCACCGGGACCAGATGGCTTGCATCCGAGGGTACTTAGGGAACTCAGTCAAGTAATTGCCAGACCATTGTTCCTAATTTTTACTGACAGTCTACTGACTGGAATGGTACCAGCTGATTGGAGAAAAGCCAATGTAGCACCAATATTTAAAAAGGGCCTAAAATACATCCCTGGGAATTACAGACCAGTTAGCCTAACATCTTTAGTATGCAAGCTCTTGGAGAGGATGATAAGGGACTATATACAAGATTTTAGTAATGAAAACAGTATCATTAGCAGTAATCAGCATGGATTCATAAAGAATCATTTTTGACTAACCAATCTATTAACCTTCTATGAAGAGGTGAGATGCTGTCTAGATAAAGGAAAGCCCATAGATGTGGTGTATCTGGATTTTGCAAAAGCATTTGACACACTTCCCCATAAAAGTTTACTGTACAAGATAAGGTCCGTTGGCATGGACCATAGGGTGAGTACATGGATTGAAAACTGGCTACAAGTGCGAGTTCAGAGGGTGGTGATAAATGGGGAGTACTCAGAATGGTCAGGGGTGGGTAGTGGGGTCCCCCAGGGTTCTGTGCTGGGACCAATCCTATTTAATTTATTCATTAACGACCTGGAGGATGGGGTGAACAGCTCAATCTCAGGGCAATAACTTCTCCGCAGGATGTGGAAACCTTGCAAGAAGATCTGAACAAATTAATGGGGTGGGCAACTACATGGCAAATGAAGTTTAATGTAGAAAAATATAAAATAATGCATTTGGGTGGCAAAAATATGAATGCAATCTATGCACTGGTGGGAGAACCTCTGGGGGAATCTAGGATGGAAAAGGACCTGGGGGTCCTAGTAGGCTCAACAATGGCATGCAATGCTAAGCTGCTGCTAACAAAGCAAACAGAATATTGGCATTAAAAAGGGGATCAACTCCAGAGATAAAACGATAATTCTCCCGCTCTACAAGACTCTGGTCCAGCCGCACCTGGAGTATGCTGTCCAGTTCTGGGCACCAGTCCTCAGGAAGGATGTACTGGAAATGGAGCGAGTACAAAGAAGGGCAACAAAGCTAATAAAGGGTCTGGAGGATATTAGTTATGAGGAAAGGTTGTGAGCACTGAACTTATTCTCTCTGGAGAAGAGACGCTTGAGAGGGGATATGATTCCAATTTACAAATACCGTACTGGTGACCCCACAATAGGGATAAAACTTTTCCGTGGAAGGGAGTTTAATAAGACACGTGGTCACTCATTAAAGTTAGAAGAAAAGAGGTTTAACTTTAAACTACGTAGAGGGTTCTTTACTGTAAGAGTGGCAAGGATGTGGAATTCCCTTCCACAGGCGGTGGTCTCAGCGGGGAGCATTGATAGCTTCAAGAAACTATTAGATAATCACCCGAATGACCGCAACATACAGGGATATACAATGTAATACTGACACATAATCACACACATAGGTTGGACTTGATGGACTTGTGTCTTTTTTCAACCTCACCTATTATGTAACCATGTAACTATGGAAGGTCAAGAGATACAAAAGGTAATAACTGTGGGGGATGTGCTGATGGAGAGATTGGATAATGATATTTATGAAACTCTGCAACTGCACTAAAGAGGGAAAACCTATTCAACAAACCTTAATCTGAGTTTTGTATGATCACTGTAGGTGTATATCTGTAAGCCTTCACATGTGCTTGAGGGTGCGTCTGTCTCCTTTAGGGCATTTGCTTTTCTCCTCTGAATGCCAGAGTTCCAAGTTGCTTACAAAAAGTGTCTAAAGCTGTGTATTGAATACGCGTTAAGGCACGTCAAGTATTTGGGAGTTAATAGATTCCATTGACCAGAATATTAATTTATTCTGGCTATTGGAATGCATTAACACTCAAACACACCTAGCATTTAGACGCGTTTAAGCGCGTCAAGCTTTTTTTCTGCTCAAAAGCTACTCTACTGAACATGCTGGTGATGTTTTTTTTTCCAGCCTGTAAATGTCCCTCTTTTAATATGCCTCTAAAGTGTACATGGACACACAGAGCTTTTACAGGCTGAAACAAAATTGCCAAATGTTTGTATGAGGCTCGGGTGGCCCCATAGCAAGCTGCTTGCTGTGTTGGCACTCAACAGGAGGGAGGGGCCAGGACCCCCGAAGAGGGACCCGAGAAGAGGAGGATCTGGGCTGCTCTGTGCAAATCCACTGCAACAGAGCAGGTAAGTATAACATGTTTGTTATTTTTACTTAAAAAAAAACAAGACTTACAATCACTTTAAGAACCTTTCACACTGGGTCATTTTGCAGGCGCTATTTTGCTAAAAATAGCGCCTGCAAACCAACCTGAAACAGCCGCTGCTGTGTCTCCAGTGTGAAAGTCCTTCTAGCAGCATCTTTGGAGAGATGAAGGAGCGGTGTGTACACCGCTCCTCCACCGCTCCTGCCCATTGAAATCAATAGGGCACCGCGGCTATACCGCCGGCAAAGCGCTTTGCGGTGGTTTTTAACCCCTTCTCGGCTGCTAGCGGGGGGAAAACCGCCTCGCTAATGGCCGAATACCGCCGCTAAAATGACCGTAAAGTGCCACTAAAAATAGTGGCGCTTTACCGCCGACGCACCTCCCGTCCCAGTGTGAAAGGGGCCTAAGAGTTCCCTTCACTGGAGCTAAGGGGACACTTATAAGTTAGACCCCTTTCACACTGGGGCGCTTTGCAGGTGCTACAGCGCTAAAAATAGCACCTGCAAAGCGCCCTGAAAGAGCTGCTGCTGTGTCTCCAGTGTGAAAGCCCCGAGGGCTTTCACACTGGAGCGGTGCGCTGGCAGGACAGTAAAAAAAGTCCTGCTAGCAGCATCTTTGGAGCGGTGAAGGAGCGGTGTGTATACTGCTCCTCCACCGTTATTGCCCATTGAAATCAATGGGGCAGCGCAGCTATACCGCCGGCATAGCGCTGCTGCAGCAGCGCTTTGCGTTGGTTTTAACCCTTTCTCAGTCGCTAACAGGGGGTTAAAACCGCCCTGCTAGTGGCTGAATACCGCCGCTAAAACGACAATAAAGCGGCGCTAAAAATAGCGCAGTTTTACCGCCGATGTCGACCCCGCCCCAGTGTGAAAGGGGCCTTAGTGTTGGGTACCACAGATACCAGGGTGCCTTGACGAGGCTCTGTGGCTTACGCATGCATTTGCAAATGTGTTCAGACTAAACCCCTGGTTTTACCACATACTGTTAGACAGGTTTACTTGGTTGTCTGCGGGCTGGTCGGTAAGTCGGTAAGTTAAGCTTGGTTTTTTCCTTGGATTTATCCTTGGCCTTGTTTATAACTAAGGGGCCAAGTCCAACCCCTGAAAAACAACCCCACACCATAATCCCCCCTCCACCAAATGATTTGGAGAGGTGGCCCAATAATTTTGGCAATATAGTGTGGATGAGTGAGTTTGGGGTGGAGGAACTTGAATGGCCTGCACACAGTCCTGACCTCAACCTGAGAGAAAACCTTTGGGAAGAATTAGAGCGGAGACTGCGAGCCAGGCCTTCTCATCCAACATCAGTGCCTGACCTCACAAATGCGCTTCTGGAAGAATGGTCAAACATTCCCATAGACACAATCCTAAACCTTGTGGACAGCCTTCCCAGAAGATTTAAAGCTGTTATAGCTGCAAAGGGTGGACCAACACAATAGTGAACCCTACGGACTAAGACTGGGATGCCATTAAATTTAATGTGCGTGTAAAGGCAGGTGTCCCAATACTTTTGGTAATATAGTGTATGTCAAAGTTTCAAAACTGGGTTCAGGCGTTAGGCCTTGTTTTACCCTCATCATGAAGGGGTTACTGTAACTGTGGTCCTGCACATTTCAATAAATGATCATTTTCTTTTCTAATCAATATCTCCTTGTATGAATAATCAAAGGTTAGACGACAACACATTCAATCAGTATGCCACACACCGGAAATTAGGAATTCGATTGATACCGGGCATCTCCATATTAATCAGATCGATCAAAAGAGGTGTGCCCTTGTGGCTCCAAATCCATGTATGTAGAGACCTAAGTATGGAGCATAATGTTATCCTGCATATGACTGGATCTGGGCAGGCAATATTAGCTTTGGAAGTGAAGATTGTTCAGGAAGTTCTGTGTTCTTCCAGAATCCACAAAGGAAGTTTTTTTTATTGGTGTGTGAACTTTGAGTCTGGTAAAACATTAGGGGGAAAAGTCACATTTATATTCCAGAATTTCATCATTTGCTTATTTTTTCGTCTTTCTTTGCATTTTGTACTTGTAGCGCTACCCACAAAGGATCCACTTGGTAATTTTGGATTCTCTGTTCTATGCCTCGACTCCAGAAACAACCTCATTCCCACTGACACACCTGATTACATGAAAGTCACTGCAAGCACAAATAAGGACTTACAGATACCTTTAACCTGGCTGTGGGTTACTACCTGAAAATAGACACAAGACCATTAGTGGCAGATGAACTCAATATACTGATACGGGTTAGAATGAATGGAAGGCCGAACATAAATGAGCACAGGGCAGGTAAATTCAAACACTGCTAGACAGTGTAATAGCTATGCCAAAGTAACTTAGGATCAGGTTCTATACTACCAAACATAAATCAACACGTGAATCAGCAAATTCAGCAATACACAGTGCATATAAAAATGTTAAAAGGTAACTCTACCTTCGTGGGAGAAAAAATAGCAAATAAAAAAATAATAATATAGCGTGCACAATTGCGATACAAGTCATATTGTAACTGAATGTTATTAAAAATTACCTTTCCTTTTCAATCTGCAGCCTCTGTAAATTTCTATATATGCAATGCAATATGGCTACATGGAGTTGTTCTGTACACAGAATGTGTACTGACCACTCCCCAGAAACATAATTTCCTGCTTGTGTGATTGGCTCACCAATTTTCCCAGAAGTCTGCACTAAGATACAAGTCAGATTTCAGGCATCCTCTGCAACAAAAATGTCATTTTTGGTGAGATATTTCCAATAGGAACACGTCTAAAGGGATGCAGGCTCAGCAGATTTCCTCATTAGTGCCCTGCAGCTGCCACAGCTGACTGATAATTATGAAACCACTCCCATTAGACCTACTCAGAACAGAGGCACAGACAAACACACGTGGATTTCTTCAGAATAACAAAAGATAGGAATCTGCAACAAAGGTTGTTATAATCCTTGCAATGTACATAGATCACCCAGGGGGAATGTTTTTTTCTCAACAAAAGTGGAGTTACGCTTTAACTGCAATGTGGATGATAACCCTACGACTGGGATAGAGTGCACTCTAATGAAATTGCTAAGGAATGGTGTAGCGTCCACTGAGAGGTACCTCTTAACTAAGATGGGGCAAGGGTTTCTGGCTTGCAACTGTAAGGGCAGTCTTTAGTCCTGACTCTTCAGCCAGCTAGCGTTGGGGCCCAATAACACCGTTGGTGCACTTAAGGAAAGTCAATAAAGTCTGCAGGCAGCACTAGAGCTATAAAGAGCTGTGTAGTGAGTTCCTAAAGGCTCAATCTCTAATGATAGCTACAAGTCATGGCCCCAAGGCCCTTTCACCGAACTGGGCAACACAGAAGCAGTGGTCCCTCTAGTTAGGTGTCTGTTCATGCTGGGTTGCCTTGGGTAGCACAGCAAAGTCTGTATCTCGGCAGTTTCTCTGTCCTTCTGCAGTCAGATCACAGCTCTGTACCCTTTGGTTTCTCCACACAGTAATGGCTTGTCCGCTGTGCCTTGACTCTGCAAAGGTGTCAGAAACCATGAAATCAGGGTGAGACAGAAGTACAGTTAAATCACACTTGTTTAATTATAAAAATAAAAAGAACAAACATAGTCAAAACATAGCCAAAGTTTAGTAACCGGAATGGATAGTCAGCCAAGCCAGAAGTCAGGGATCAATGTAGTGGAACAGCAAGCAGGATCTGGAGCCAGGAGGGATGTCAGCAAAGAAAGTCTTGAACAGGATCGCAGGAGATAGTTTCTGTGATGTTGACCAAGACAAAGGCAGAGACCCTCTGGACTGGACGGCTTAAGTAGGCAGGACTGATGAGCAGGATATCATGAACAGCTGAGTAACTTTGGAGAGATAGGAGCTGGCAATTAGTCGACAGCTGAGCGGCCAGTTCAGAGAAGGAAGGGCTGAGCCCAGCCCTGACAAAAGGTCCCTGCAACACTCTCTTCTCACTATCTCTCCCTGCACTGCACTAACCCTCAAGTGAAAGTTTGCTCAGGCAAATCCTGCACTCTCCTCCTCTGAGTCAGCAAAGGATCCTGGGTAATGTGTTCTGCTGCCCTTACATTTGCCTTGTACAGCGCTCCTCTTGGACTACAAATCCCAGTGTTCCTTGAGGCTGCTGAATCCTTTCCCTTGGCACTGCTTGGCTCAGGTCTGTGGCTGCCAAGAGGGATGGGGGAGGAGGGAGCGGTGAATTACACAGAGTCGTTCATACAGCAGAGGAGGAAGTGAATGGTGAGCGTGGGCTGCAAGACTTCTGTCCCCCTCCCTGCAGCAGCAGGGTGGGGGGTGGTATGATAGTGTGGGAAGGAAGGATGGAAGGCGTGTGATTAGACACTAGCATTAAATCCTACAGTTTATTCATAAGTGATAAAATACATACATGTAATAAATATAAACATACTACGTTTTGTGAGAAAGGGTTACAAAATATATATACACACGCTTGTAGTGTTACAAGTGGAACATGCCCAAACGGGGGGCAAATGCTAAAATATTGGCTGACGCGTTTCGAGGATAACCTCTACATCAGAGCTTTGAAAGGTGAAAACCAGTCTGTGTAGACACATGGACCAACACATGTGGTTAGTGGTTAGTGGGGAGACTTATCATGTGTAGAATAGTTATTTCTCCTTAACTCCATGTAGGTCCACATCTGAGCGCGCTATAGCAGCAAAGGTATGTGTGCAAGGAGATCCTTCTTATAGGAATGGGACTATCTGGTGTACCTGTTACAGGAGCTTGTGAGGGGTACTAACAAATGGCATTTTTTTTTAAGTAAAATACTATAGCCCTATACTCCTATAAATGTACTGTCATTTTTGAGCCTTTTGATTAGGACTGCACTAATTGGTGATGTGAAAAAAAACCTTCAGGTGCTGTAATCAATGGCTGAATTTTAATCTAAAAATTAATTAAAATGGACAATTTTATAGTCAGATATTAATGCAATATTAAAATAATAATATATTAAAAAGAACGACTTACTCATCTGTGCCCTTCTCCATTTACGCTCGCTGTTAAAGTTTTATGTTCGTGTTTCCCCAACGCCAAACAACTTTAACACTCTTCAGTTACAGCCTGTGCCTGAAACTCATTGTGTGCAGAGCTCTCATAGGTCTGTTTAATGGTGAGATCAATAAGATGTAAATAATTGATGTTGTTTGTACTGTGAGCAAAGTCTTACTACATTAATATAGTCTGTGGTATGAATTGCTTATCCGCTCAGCCTCTCTGCCTCTATACTTAAAGCCTAACTCCAGTCAAATTTTTTGTTTTTTTTTGTTTTGTTTTTTGCACTCCCAAGGAAAGGTTAGATTTGGGTTACATGGGTGACATGGACATGTCTCATTGGCTGTCCAGTATTGGGTTCACTCGGGTTTTGAAACTCCAGCGGTGTGATGACATCACAACAAGAAGACCAGTCGGTGTAGACACTGGATTATTGGTCTCCTGACTAGGAACAGGCGGCGGCGAGGGGCATGTGACGCTGGACTAAGGTGAATACAAAGTTAGGTAAGTACATTTTTTTAAACAATTTTAATACAAAACAATGTACAGAGACAAATATCCTGTGACAAGGATACAGAGGACAAGGGGGAAACTCTTTACATCCAAAAGTTTAACCTTCAGCTATAGAAAGGCTTCTTCACAGTAAGAGCAGTGGAAATGTGGCATAGACTTCCTCAAGAACTAGTTCTGATCAGATTGGATTGTTTTAACCCCTTCGTGCCATCCGCACACATATATGCGGCCTTACGGAAGTAGGCTTTTTTCCGTAGGGCCGCATTCATGAGTACCTTCCTCAGACATCTCAAGACTTCCCGCATTTCTGCGGCAGCTCCCGCACACCCGCAAGAGCCTCCCGATCTCCCGGGAGTGGTCGGTGCAGCTGGGAACAGCTATGATCACCGATCTCCTTTGTATCGATTTTTATCTGACAGCCCCTTCTCTCCCTCCCGCGGCTGTCAGCTAAAAAGCTATACAGGGAGATCAGTGATCTCAACTGTCCCTCCTGCTGCGCACCGATCATTCCCAGCTGCTCTGTCTGCTCCACCCCCGGCCCCCTCTGTGTCCTTCTCCGCCCCCGCCCACCCTAGTCTGCCGCAGCCGGCTCCCCTCCTCTCCTCTCCAGCCGGCTGCGGGAGGAACTAATAATAGGACACAGTGAGCGAGATCGCTCCTGTGTCCTGTAATTGCTGATCAGAGTAAACTGTGTTTACTCTGCTCAGTTTATGAATGAACAGGAGCTTCTGTCTCCTGTTCATTCATCTTTAGTGCTGAGAAAGGGACTGGGGAATGTGTCCTCAGGCCCTTTGTCTTTCTCAAAGGGGAGATATCAGGGGCCTATTTAGACCCCTGACATCTGACCAAAGCCCCCCAAAAATATATTTAAAAAAATTGTAAAAAAGTGTGAAAAGAATAACTAAAAAACTACTGACACCACCCTCCCCTTCCCTATCAACACTGTCCACTGCCCCAACCCCCTCCCCCCCCAAAAAGCATTGTGAAAAAAAAAAAGAAAAACAAATTAAATTAAAATCAATTATTAAAAATAAAAAACTCCCCAACTCCCCAACACCCCAATATATACCCCAACCCCTTCCCCAGAAGCACTGCGCAAAAAGTATTGAAAAAGTGATTTAAAAAATACTTTGACGTGGAGGGTGGGGGCATTGGTTGGTTGGGATGTCTGCTTCCTTTGTGTGGGAGCGCACCGCACAGCGCGCTACCAGCGCAGAGACTGGGTTTTCCAGAACAGAGACCGGGCTCTCACTCAGGTTACTTTTACACTGGGGCGGCAGGTCCGTTAGCAGTAAAGCGCCGCTAGTTTTAGTGGCGCTTCACCGCTGTTTAAACAGCGTTTTTAACCCCCAAGAAGGGGTTGGAAAGGTGTTAAAAGCGCCCGTGTTGCGGCGCTTCCGAAACGCTTTTCAGGCACTTTGGAAGCGCTACCCATTCATTCCAATGGGCAGGGGCAGTGTAGGAGTGCTGTATACAGCTCTCCCAAACTGCCCCAAAGATGCTGCTTGCAGGACTTTTTTTCCCGTCCCGCAAGTGCACCGCCCCAGTGTGAAAGGGCTCGGGCTTTAACACTCAGGCCACATGAGAGGCAGTTTTCAGGTGCTACCCTATTTCCCCAAAAATAAGACCTAGCGTGATTGTCGGTGATGGCTGCAATATAAGCCCTACACCCCAAATAAGCCCTAGTTAAAGTCCTTGTAGATATTATTTTCAGGGTAGGGCTTATTTTCGGGGAAACGGGGTAGGGCTTATTTGGGGGGTAGGGCTTATATTGCAGCCATCACTGACAATCACGCTAGGTCTTATTTTCGGGGAAACAGGGTATTTCTAGCACTACAACGCCTGAAAACTGCCTCAGTGTGAAAGGGGTCTAAGAGCCCCAGGTCTCGTACTAACGATTGGGACCCGGGTCTGTGAGTTCCGGGTCATCTAATCGCTGTGATAGCCTCTGATTGGCGATCAGTTACTGTGAGCCCACCCCCTCATAACCCTTCCTCTTCTGAATGAAGAGAAAGATACATTGTATCTTCCTCTTCTTGCAGGAGAGGGATTTTAAATAAACCAAGTGTGTAAAAAACAAAAGTCAAATAAAAATTAAGAATAAAAAATAAATGAAAAAATAACAAGATTAAGGTTGCCAGGGTTAGTGTTATGGTCAAAGGTCAAGGTTGGGGTCAGCATATTTTGGGTAGAATAAAAAAATAAAATAAAAATGTAATTGGTATCAGTGTCAGTTAGTGTCAGTGTCAGTGTGTTTTAGGCATAATAAAAAAAAAAGCAAAATGTGCACAATTCTTTCTGGGCTGTACTACGGGTACACACAACAACTAGTATACACATATGTGGTATCACTGCAATCGTCAGGAGCAGGAGAATTTATTTTGGGTTGTTCTGTGGTGGCAAATTATGATAATAACAAGAAATATACAGCTACATTTAAAAAAATTGTTTTTTTTTTTACTATTTTGGGCAAGTTTTCCTTTGACAATAAAAAATAATCAGGAGATATCCATTACCATTTACAACCAAAAGAAAGCCCAATTTGTCCTGAAAAAAAAAACAAGGTATAGTCCACCTGGATACACTAAGTATCTGTGACGATATGTATGGTTTTACTAACACATGTCAAAGTTGCAAAAATGTGCTTATGTATTTAGATTTGTTTTACCATTAGGTGTGAAGGGGTTAAAAAAAGTGTTGGATGCATCCCTAAATGCACATAACAACTATATATTAACATTTATAGGTAATAACACCAGGGGTAGTTATTCCAGGAAATATCCGATTGCTCCAGGGGGATCCGGAAGGAATTTTTTTGCCCATTCCGGTGCAAATTGGATGGTGCTTTATTTGAGTTTATTTGCCTTCCTCTGGATCAACTGTGGATATTCAATTCTGTACAGTATATGGAGGTTCTCAATTTTTTTTCTATTGGTTGAACTAGATGATGTTGTGTCTTTTTTTTCTTTTTATATAATCCGTATTTCCTTAATAATACAAAAAATCAGATACAAAACAGGGACAAAAATACTTATAAACAAACACAAGCTGGATCCACCTAAACTGGATGGAGGGACACTTATATAGCAGTAAGAGGGTGCACATTTAGTATCTCATCTCTTTCTTTTCTTTTTTCGTCTTCTCACTCTTTTCTTCTTTCTACAGTTTGGTCTAACTCTCATACGATTGTTGGTCTTGTGAGACTTCTCTTTTATGTGAGCCTGAGATTTATCGATGGAAGCCCAGAGAATAGAAAAAGAAAGAGGAAAACATGTGGAAGAAGGTGCTCTGGTCAGATGAGACCAAAATTGAACTTTTTGGCCTAAAAGCAAAACGTATGTGGGGCAGAAAACTAACACTGCACATCACCCTGAACACACCATCCAGGGCCGTCTTTAATATTGATTGGACCCTGGGCAAACATTTTCCTGGGGCACCTCTGTGTTGTAATATGTTGGCCGATTTATGTATAATGTTGTATTGGCGTGCCATGTTGACCAGAAATTCAGTTGAGTTGTCCAAGCCAACTGAATTTTAACATATCAAGGGGACAGCTGAAGACCCTTTGATGTGTTAATCTTATGCAAGTCTACCTAGGTGTGTGAGGTATGGCCTGTTAACCTAATTGAACATTTCAAAGGGTACATTGTTTAAAGGACCATAGAAGAAGTATTTATCGATGGCAATTAGACTTGAGGGGGTAACAATAAGATCAAAGAGTATTTTGGGTTGACCTAGCAGAAACTCCCTCCTAGTGTACTAGTATTTCAGGGGGGACTATTCAAGCTGGCAGTCAGTCCTGTCTGTGTGGGACTATGAAGGGGCAGATCTAGGAAAAATGGGACTCTAAATTATATTTACTCTGTTGCATTTTTGTCATCTGTGGACTTTGGACCTTGTTCTGTATTGGAAGTCAATAAAGTGCATCTCTCTGGAAGAATTGGGTTGCTGCAGAAGAGTACTTACATTATAATTATAATAACTACTAATTAATCATCTACCCACAATACTACTATACATCATATATCACTACACTCTGGCCCAACACCACATCCCTCCACGGCCCCCACTATGCAATTTCTCTCTCCACCTGCTCTGAGACATACAATAAATAGCAGGTAGACTCAAGACAGCAATTGCAATTGTGTTGTCAGAGGTTACAGCATATCATTACTACTTACTGACTGGTTGCGAGAGGTTACAGCACATTATTACTGCTCACTGATAGGTCGCTAGAGGTTGCTGCACATCCTTGCTGCACACTGCTTGGTTGCTAGAGGTTACTGCACATCATTACCGCTCACTGATTGGTTGCTAGAGGTTACTGCACATTATTACTGCTCACTGATTGGTCGCTAGAGGTTACTGCACATCCTTGCTGCACATTAATTGGTTGCTAGAGATTACTGCACATCATTACTGCTCTCTGATTGGTTGTTATATTATAGATAGATTATGCTACAAATACAAAGCAGTCCCATTGCCAGATTAAAAGTGTTGTTTTGCATTACAGCAGAATTTGGGCAGCAAAGATGGGGTTAATGAAGCCGACCAGGATTACATTCAAAAACAGTACTGTCAATGATCATAGCAAGCAGAGATCAGTGATCATTTAGCTGCTAAAGAAGTGAAAGTTCAACTCAGCAGGCCTGGGCAAATGAGCTCATTCAGATTGTAAATTACACAACATACCAGCTGCCCGCTCATCCATGCCGTGTTATATACAGGCAGTGCTGGTAATGTTGTTAAAAAGCAGAGAGGTAAAGAAAAATAGTGGTAACAGATTAACGTCTCAAACAGCCATGCAAATGTTCTCATTCCTATAGTAATTCTCATCGCCCACTGGCTTTTCTCATCCATGCTGCCTTAGGACTGTCATTCCTCCTCACTGCGATCCTCTCCCACTCTTCCGACCACTACCACTGCTCATTAGTGTGTCTCTCCACCCGGCCAGTTCTGCTGCCAGGCAAGGACACTGCCGCTTATTTTTTTACTTTCCCTGCAGCTGCACTATGTGACAGGGAGCGATTGTGAGGATGTTGGGCCCCTCAACAATGACAGGGCCCTGGGCAGGTGCCCCATTTGCCCCATCTTAAATACGGCTCTGACACCATCCCCACCATGAAACATGGTGGTGGCAGCATCATGTTGTGGGGATGCTTTTCTTCAGCAGGGACAGGGAAGCTGATCAGAGTTGATGGGAAGATTGATGGAGCCAAATCTTAGAAGAAAACCTGTTAGAGTCTGCAAAAGACTTGAGACTGGGGAGGAGGTTCACCTTCCAGCAGGACACCGACCCTAAGAATGCAGCCAGAGCTACAATGGAATGGTTTAGATCAAAGCATATTCATGTGATAGAAAGGCCCAGTCAAAGTCCAGACTTAAATCCAATAGAGAATCTGTGGCAAGACTTGAAAATTGCTGTTCACAGACACTCTCCATCCTATCTGACAGAGCTTAAGCTATTTTCCAAAGAAGAATGGACAAAAATTCCACTCTCTAGATGTACAAAGTTGGTGGAGACATCCCCAAAAAGACTTGCAGCTGTAATTGCAGTGAAAGGTGGTTCTACAAAGTATTGACTCAGGGGGGCTGAATACAAATGCACACCACACTTTTCAGATATTTATTTGTAAAAAAAATTGAAAGCCATTTATAATTTTCCTTCCACTTCACAATAGTCCACTTTGTGTTGGTCTATCACAAAAATCACAATAAAGTACATTTAGGTTTTTGTGTGGAAAATTTCAAGGGGTGTGAATACTTTTTCAAGTTACTGTATAAAGTGTCGCCTATGGAAATTTTTAAATACCGAAGATTTGCGCCATTTCACAAGCGTGCGCAATTTTAAAGCGTGACATGTTTGGTATCTATTTAACTGACGCAACACCATATTTTACATTTTACCAAAAATGTGGGTATTATATTGTCTTTGTGTGCATTGAAATTCCTAAAAATGTATTTATGTGTTAGTGTGGAAAATTGCATTCGAAAACTGCTGGGCAAATACCGTGTGACATAAAAATTTGCAAAACCCACCATTTTATTCTTTAGGGCCTCTCCTACAAAAATATATAATGTTTGGGGGTTCTAAGTCATTTTCTATCAAAAATACTAGTTTTCACACGTAAACAAAAAGTGTCAGAAGAAGGCCCAGTCTTAAAGTGGATAATGGTTGAAGGTACTCCTTGGATGTTGGGCTCTCTATGTGGCTAGGTTGTAAAAAAGTCTTACTCACGTGGTATCGCCATACTCAAGACGAGTAGCAGAATGTGTTTTGGGATGTAGTTGCGAGTATGCCTATGCCCTGTGTGAGAAATAACTTGTTAATATGACATTTTTGTGAAAAAAGAAAAAATATAATATTTTTCTAAATTTTCTAAAGAATTTTGGGAAAAAAATTACAACTTCAAAAAAATGTAAAAAAATGTCTACTTGAGAAATGAGGCCATCAGTTGTGTGGTCAGGAGTGATCAAGTGTGATTAATAAAAATTCCATGTGGGTACAGTGTTGCATGACCGCGCAATTATCATTCAAAGTGCGACAGCACTGAAAGCTGAAAATTGACCTGGGCAGGAAGGGGGTGAAAGTGCCCAGTATTGGGGTAACATAACCCTTAATCACCAACATTATGGAGCTAAAGAATTTATACTTTATTACAATAAATCCTATTGGCCTTGTTCTAAACCTATAATAAAACACATAATCATTTAAATCTAGTCCCTCTTACTATTTATAGCACATTCAGGTTGCCCACTTAGCCTGGAACTTCTTAAATCTATTCTTGCAGATGTGCACCCATTTTTTAGCCTCCATAATATCATTGACTTGTTTCATTCTATGTTCTATAGAGGGAATCTGTGGCTTTTTCCAATAAACTGATATTAGTCCCCTAGCAGCATCTATCAAATGAGGAACAATACTCTTCTTCCCAGATAGCAAGGATAACTTGCCACAAATTTGTGGTGGTGTTAAAGAGGAGGTACACTTAAACAAAAAATATTAAAAGCCAGCAGCTACAAATACTGCAGCTGCTGAATTTTAATAAATAGACACTTACCTGTCCCAGGGTCCAGCGATGTCGGCAGCCGAAGCCGATCGATCGCTCGTCTCTCGGCTGCCCCCACCGCCATCCACGGTCAGGGAATCAGGAAGTGAAGCGTTGCAGCTTTACTGCCCGGTTCCCTACTGCGCATGCGTGAGTCGCGCTGCGCGTCTACACTGGTCCCCGTTGTGTTGTGGGAACTGTGCATTTCCCAGAACACAACGGGGGTGGGCGGGCATTTGCGGCTAGCTGCGGCTAGCTATTCCCGGAAGTGGGTGCAGATACCTGTATTATACAGGTATCTGCACCCCCTTCCCCCCTGAAAGGTGCCAATTGAGGCACCGGAGGGGGGGGGGGGAATCCGATGAGTGGAAGTTCCACTTTAGGGTGGAACTCCGTTTTAAATTGTAAGTCTCGTTAACTTGCTGCACATTTTCACTGGCAAGTTGTACACTTGAAGATCACTTGAAGCACAAGTTCTAGTTGATACTTTTCCAAATTTAATTACAGTGACCCCTGTGGTGGGATGACAATTGCACAACATAAATGAACCAGAACTTGCAGCAAACTTGCAGAATATTTGCAGCACCCCCCCCCAACCCTATCGGTTGCGGACGGGCTGCGGACAGTGGCCGAGTTGCGGGCTCCTGCGGGCAGACAGCAGCTCCTGTGTCTCCTGTGTCCTCTCTGCATCACGGTGGCTTCTGCCGTGCTGCTCTTCCCTTCTCCTCCTAGGCATCCAATAGGATTGCCTGTCCTTTCAGCCAATCAGGTGACGGGTCTCAAAACCCACTTCCTGATTGGCCGGGAGGAGGATCAGTGTGGCGATAGTTAATATTGATTTCCCTATTTTCACACAACTGGGTGGGATTGGGGCGCAGTGCTCTGCGTTCCGAGCTCACCCTTTTTTGAAGCCTATTAGGGCCTCTGGCTGTAATCACGTGCTTCAAAAAAACACATCCCTGCCATTGGAATCCATGCATCCAGTGCCCTGTATGTAGATCAGGGGGCTGGGTGCATGGATGGGGGGGCGACGCCCGTGCACCCCTAATTGATGGGCCGCTGCTGTCTGGAGTCATGCAATGTGGACTTGCTGCAATTGTGCAACAAACTGCAACTGAAGCCTGTCAAATCTAGCAATAGCTTAGCGAGTCATTTTCAAACTTGCATCTCAATTGCTTGCTATCTGAGTTATAGGCCCCTTTTGAACCGTGTGTCATGAAAAAAACACGGTACAGGGTGATTGAGAATTAGGGCAGTAGAAATTGCAGACATCAATTTCCTGATCTCTGTTCAAAGTAGCCTGATCTTCAGACAAACCCATTAAATATGAGCATGGGAACCTCAAAGACCACAGCTTCACCAGCCTTTATCCAAGACTGAGGGATACACTGTAGCTAACATCTTTGAAACCCTATACTACCTCGATGAATGTTTATAATTGGTCTCCTGGGGTAGATATAACTTCAAAATTTCAGATTTACTAAAACTTATTTTGAAGTTTGTCAAGACTCCAATTCCATTAAATCTGCCAATAAGTTAGGTAAGGATATCAATGGGTCAGAAACGTAAAATAGAATATCGTCCGTATATGGGGATAGTTTATGCTCTATGGAATCCACAGTAAACCCATGGATGTTCACATTTCCTTGACATACCAAAACAGGGACTCTATAAACAAGGCAAACAGCAATGGTGAGAAAAGGGATCCCTGCCAAGTGCCATTCTTTATCATGAAGGGAGAAGAAAGGACACCATTAACCTGACGCTAGCCAAGGGCATCTCATAAAGGGCCAAAATCCATCTTAACATTTTCAGCCCAGACTCCCAAGCCCAAGGCAATCAGGGTCTCTTCTAAGAATACCCAGTCTACCCTGTCACGTGCCTTCTCGGCATCTGTTGTGTCTTTTTTCAACATGGCTAACTATGAAACCTAGAGGATGGGCCCAGTAGCGTCCCATCCATAAGGGGCACAGGGGCACCTTCCCACTAATCTCTATACGCCCGGACCCTAATCTCTATGCGGGCGCTGGACGCATAGAGTTCTACAGGGGTTTTTTTTCCCAAAGCACCTGCTATAAGTCAGAAGCAAAGGAGATCTTTCTTGACATTTGATATTGCTCCCAAGAGCAAAGGGGCGAAGTTCATATATTGTGAGGATCTGTGTCCAGAAGGGTGTGATCAAGGGGAAAGACCACCAGATTTACAGCAAAATACCTTTTTCTGTCATGCACCGCCAGCAACGATCCAATACTAAGGAGAATATTTTACGTAGAAGGACATTTATACCAGTGTGTTGAAACTGTATAGTTGTTTTCCTGTAATTAAGTCACAATGCTAGGTTTATGTGTCAGAGTGAAAATGTTTGAAGGTCCTTGTTTGTTAAATGATAATTCAGATTCCTTTCTCATGCTGAAATGTAATGGAGATGGGGTGAGTAGTCCTGAGTCAGAAGGATGGCATTAAGTTGGGATATAAGGTGGGTAGGGGTCTGCGATTGAAGACAGAGAGGTTTAAGGGCCATAGGGTCTCTATGGGTAGACAAAGGGGTACTTTTTAAGCTTTCAATTTACGCCTGTACATTGACGTGTTTCCTTTAATAAAACTTTTGAACAAGAAAAATGTCCGTGTGTTACTATGAGTTCCTTTAACCAGGACAAGTGCAGTATGCTGAAACGGAAATATACATCTCCAGTTACTAAGAACTTGAGAAGTGCTTCTTGTTTTGTAGGAACTGAAATTCATCCAATGTCAGATCCCACAGCAGCTGCATCCCCTCTGGTCCTCAAACTTTGTTTAACATTTTCAGGCAATATATCTCCATCCATAAGGTACAAAACACTCCAAACTTCCATCTGTCTGATAAAAATCATCTGGCATTTAAATTGTGACTCCAGATATTTTTTTACATGATAGATGACATATGTTCCACCATAATGCACTTAAAGTCTAAATTCAGCCAAGTTATTATACTTTTAGTTTGTTCTAAATAGAAGGGAACATTTAACATCTGCATCAGGTTTTAATTTTCTATCAGAACGAAAAAAAACTGACAACTCAGGTTGGAGCCGCTGTACTAACTATATGATGTTAGTACAGCGATCTCCCCTGCTGTTCTATTGTGTTTTGACAGGGGGGCGGCCCATCCGCCAGAACACTCTATCAGTGCTCTCAGCCATTGGCAGACCTTTTTCGGTCATGCCCCTTCAACAGATGCCGGTTGAACAGCCAGCTTCTGTTGGACCGGCTGCAGCACACATGGGCCGAATGTCGGCTGATTTCTATTGAACAGAACAATGCCGACCAACATTCGGCCAATGTGTACTAGGCTTTAGTTCACCTTTACCAAAAAGGTGCCTATACAGGTAAGGGGTGCCTGTAGATAAAAACAAACTGTGCAGATTTGACTAAAGTTGCATAATACACATGTTATAGATGTAGGCCATCTACCTACCTTCTGAAACCTGGGCGTAAAAAAAAAAAAAAATTCCCAGAGGTGGCATCATCCCATCCTGCCTTGCTGCTAGGACATTGCTAAGACACTGTCAGCCAATTCAACCCCCTCAAATGCTCTCTCTCCCCTGTTGCAGTAGATCTGAGCTATGGTACAACAGAGGAGATAGTGAACTGTGCATGTGCGGGGGTTTAAGAGATCACTCCTGTGATGGTGGGGGTGAGCAGTAATGGCTGGGAGTGTCTTAACACAAAGCATTCCCACAACATGATGCTGCCACCACCACGTTTCACGGTGGGGATGGTGTGTTCAGGGTGATGTGCAGTGTTATGCCGTGTACACACGAGCGGACTTTACGGCAGACTTTGCTCGGTGGACTTTTCGACAGACTTTACGACGGACTTTATGAATGAACGGACTTGCCTACACACAATCCACCAAAGTCCGTCTAATTCGTACGTGATGATGTACGACCGGACTAGAACAAGGAAGTTCATAGCTAGTAGCCAATAGCTGCCCTAGTGTGGCTTTTTGTCCGTTTAACTAGCATACAGACGAGCGGACTTTTCGACCGGACTCGATTTAGACGGATTGATTTAAAACATGTTTCAAATCTAAGTCCGTCCAACTTTTGAGAAAACAAAGTCCGCTGGAGCCCACACACGATCGAATTGTCTGACGAAATCCAGTCCGCCGGGCAAAGTCTGCCGTAAAGTCCGCTCGTGTGTACGCGGCATAAGTTTTCTTCCACACATAGCGTTTTGCTTTTAGGCCAAAAAGTTACATTTTGGTCTCATCTGACCAGAGCACCTTCTTCCACGTTTGCTGTGTCCCCCACATGGTTTCCCGCAAACTGCAAATGGGACTTCTTATAGCTTTCTTTTAACAAAGACTTTCTTCTTGCCACTCTTCCATAAAGGCCAGATTTGTGAAGAGCACAACTAATAGTTGTCCTGTGGACAGATTCTCCCACCTGAGCTGTGGATCTCTGCAGCTCCTCCAGCGTTACCATGGGCCACTTGGCTGCTTCTCTGATGAATGTTCTCCTTGCCCGGCCTGTCAGTTTAGATGGACGGCCATGTCTTGGTAGGTTTGCAGTTGTGCCATGCTCTTTCCATGTTCGGAAGATGGATTGAACAGTGCTCCGTGAGATGTTACAAGCTTGGGATATTTTTTTAGAACCTAACCCTGATTTAAACTTCCCCACAACTTTATCCCTGGCCTGTCTGGTGTGTACCTTGGCCTACGTGATGCTGTTTGTTCACTAAGGTTCTCTAACAAACCTCTGAGGGTTTCACAGAACAGCTGTATTTATACTGAGATTAAATTACACACTGATGGACTCTATTTACTGATTAGGTGACTTCTGAAGGCAATTGATTCCACTAGATTTTAGTTAGGGTTATAGGAGTAAAGGGGCTGAATACAAATGCACGCCACACTTTTCAGATATTTATTTGTAAAAAAAATTCAAAACCATTTATCATTTTCCTTCCACTTCACAATTATGTGCCAGTTTGTGTTGGTCTATCACATAAAATTCCAATAAAATACATTTATGTTTTTGGTTGTAACATGGCAAAATGTGGAAAATTTCAAGGGGTATGAATAATTTTTAGGCACTGTATATACTCTAAAGTAAAGGTAGATTTGATTACATATACTGTTTGATATAAGGTGCATTAACTGCAGTTCTGTTCTATCTGTATCTATGTCGTATTAATTTCACAATACAGCTGTGACTGTTCTCCAATGGACAGTTTTGGTCACTGACAACTTTTAAGAAAAAGATTACAGTATCAAAACAAAACACCAAAAAGCCACATAATATCATTACGCTCATGTCTGGCGTCATGGCTGATGTTGTCTTTGGGTTGAGGAGAAAAAGATGTTTCTTCACTTCAGATAAACAGTGGAGTCTATGCCATTTTGTTTCAAGTTTGTGGATGATTTTTCTGGATGTTTGACAGAAATATTTACTTCATAACGTATCCTGTTCGTCATGATAAACAAAACGCTTTTAAGTCTGTGCAATAAGTGCAGGACACTGGTATGTTTAAGAAGGTCAGACTTTTGTATTTTGAGCCAAGAAATGGAAATTATTTTATGATAAATGTTGACGTGTCGGGGGGGACAGAGACAGGGAAGAATTTCTGGGAAGTATAAGGATGTGACTTCAAAACTTTAGATAATTAGATATATCTTACAGTCTTGGGTTCATACATATCCCGAATCAGTTTGTTGGTTTTTTGCTTTTATTTTTTGCATTCCTTACCTACCTTCACTACATCCCCAGATGGTGATGCTTCCATAAATAGCTGTAAATGTACAGCTCCAATTTTTGTTTGCAAATTTATAGCCATCTGTACTTTTATGTACCCTTATCACTCTATTTTGTGCTTTCTCCCAGTTCTTTAAACCATTTCTAACTCTACTTTTCATTTGCCCATCTCTTTAAATGATTCCTTGCCCCTTTATTTGTGGCTCTATCCTCTTAAACCATTCCAGATTTGACTTTTCTTTTTTTTTCATGTCTCCTGCCCCTCTTAAACCATTTCTGACCCAACTTCCCCTCCCACCAAGCTTTTAAACCATTCTTGACCCTACTTTTCAAATCTCCAGCCCCTTCAATTATTTCTGACCCTACTTCTCTTGCCTTAGGATCCTTAAGCCATTCCTGATCCCTGCTTCTCATGCCCCCTCCACTTAAACCATTCCTGACTCTACTTTTTATGCCTTTGGCATTTAAACCATTCCTGGCCATACTTCTAATCTTTTCCCTGAAACTATTCCTGACTCTACATCTTGTGCTTGTTTCCAGCTCCTTAAGCCATTCCCAATCCTACAGCTCATGCTTCCAGATCCTTAAATCATTCTTGTTTTTACTTTTTATGCTTCCACCACCTAGATCATTCCTGACTCTACTTTTCATGTTTCTTCCCCTAATCCATACATGATCCTCCTCCACATGCCCACAGCTTGTTACCCTGTCCCTGACCCTACTTCCCATTAGCCCTAGCTGCTTAAAACATACTGAGACTACTATTCATGTCCCAGCCCCTTAAACATTTTCTGGCCCTACTGTTCTGGCCCCACGTTCATAAAACTACTATTGACCCTACTATTCATGCATCCAGTCTTTTAAACCACTCCTGACCCAACTATTCATTGTCCTAGCCCCTTAAACCATTCCAGACCCTAATCTTCATGTTCTCAGATTCTTAAACCATTTCTTTCTGGTTGATCACATTTTTGTGGTTGAGTAACTTTTGCATCCCTACAACAAATGCAGCTATGCATATTGGAGCGCAGTGAGAGTAATCCAACTCTAGGTTTTTTAGGAGGCAGCAATTCTGGGTTAATATACTTGACTTTAAAAAATAAATTGTTACTGAAACAAATATAATCTTAAAAAATTCTCTGTGATCGTCTTTTTGAGTCTCATTCAGGGACTTTCATAACCATAGACTATATCAGTAAACGTTGATAGATAAGAGCTTTAAATAGAAATGGTCCCAATACTATTCAAAGAAACAAAACTGGAGGAGCTTTTCTTGCAGCCTTATAGAGCAATGGGCATTACAGATGAACAAAATGAGTAGATTCACTATGAATCTTCACATTGCCTACCCAACCACTTTATATGATATCCCCTCTAATTTAAACAATCAGTGTCTTATAAGAATACAAGCCCCATGGTACTCTAAAAGGTTGATTGGATCAGCCTGGCAGATTATGTATTTTAATTATCCATCCTCCTTTGTTTTTTTTCTCACTTATGTTTGAGATAAGATCAATAGCCTTATCTACTAAGAAATGTATTTATTTTAATAACTTAAGATGGTTACATAGCACCAACATATTTTTCTTCACATAATGTATCCTTCTCTTGCCCCACTGAGTAACCCATTTTCAGTATGATGTCAATAGCAACAACTGGCAAATTTGTGGTTTTGAGGGACACAGGGCATAAATGAAGATTAGAAACTCCATTCAAACCACACCCCAGAGAGAGCCAAAACCAACAATGAAGGCCACATAAGCATTTAAAGATTATGTCATCCACTCTAAATGCCTTGTTTGACCTGGCAATCCAATCTTTATTCATAGAGCTGACCCTGGGCTCAAAGAAAAGGTTTGAAGTTTTTGTTCCCTTAATGTTTGGAGTAGACAAAATCTGTAAAGAACAGAATGTGAACCTTTGTAACTGTTTGGCAGAAAAGCTTAAGCTGGATATAGCATAGTGAGACGGGCACATGGCACAAGGCAGATATTCACCGTGGTCTCTGAGAAGAGAAATGATGGTGACAAAGAACAGAACAAACTTTTTTTCTTTATCTGTGGAGTGTAATGTCTGAGAGATCACAATAATGGTATGCGTGTAATGCCTACCCTCAAAGGAGCATTTTGATATGTCGGGTCTTCTATCCCTGTGCCCAGGACTGCAGATACTGCACCTGTTGTGGCGCTAGGGTGATTATGCCCATGTTGTAGAAATGTTTTCCAATGAGTGCAGGTCCAAACTGTATTTTAGGGCATGGCAGCCCACTTTTATTAAACAGAATGGAATGGATTGGTTCCACTATATTTTAGTAAGGGGTATCAGAGTAAAGGGGTTTGAATACAAATGCTCTCCACACTTTTCACATGTTTATTTGTAAAAAATTTTGAAAACCATTTATCATTTTCCTTCCAATTCACAATTATGTGCCACTTTGTGTTGGTCTATCACATAAAATCCCAATAAAATACATTTACGTTTTGGTTGTAGCAAGACAAAATGTGGAAAATTTCAAGGGGTGTGAATACTTTTTCAAGGCATTGTAAGTAGGGCTTGAAAAATATTTTTGTCTTGCCTTCTATTTTTTTTTTCATTTGCTTTGTCAGACCATTTATAACTACAAAGTAAAAGATTTTCATTAAATATCCTTTTCCTCTCCTTGAAATGACCCGTTTCCTGTGTTTCTGATCACACGTCGCTCCTCATAAATTTGTTGGAATCAGGAAACTACCTGTCAGAGGAGAATGATGTTTGCTAAAGAACATGCATGCAGTTCATTGCAGATTATTTAGCAGTATTTCTAATCAATTACTAAAATGTAAATTTGATCATATAAAATTAAGCATTTAATTAAACTCATTATGAGAAATTATTAAAGGTTTTCCTTTAACAAACCATTAACCAATTCAGAGGTTCTACGAAACTCCTAAATACTAAGTGTATAACCCAATCCCAAAAAAGTTGAGGGATTTGTAAAATCTAAATAAAAACAGAATGCAATGATTTGCAAATCTCATAAACCCGTATTTTATTCACAATAGAAAATAGAAAACATGTCAAATGAGATTTAAAGTCAAAATTCTGAGTTTGAAAGTTAGTTCTGATATATCTTTTAGCATTAATGATGCCTTTCCAGATGTGTAAGCTACCTGTTAGATACGCACTAACGCATCCCCATACCATTAGAGATGCAGGCTTTTGAACTGAGCGCTGATAATAAACCAAATGGTCCTACTCCTCTTTAGTCCAGAGAAGGCACCCATGGTTGCCAAAAAAGAATATCAAATTTCAATGTGTCTGACCACAGAACAGTTTTCCACTTTGTAACTGACCATTTTAAGTGAGCTTTGCCCCAGAGAAGACTGGATCTTTTTCAGATATGGCTTCTTCCTTGTATGATAGGTACATAGTTACACAGTTTGTCAGGTTCAAAAAAGACACAAGTTCATCTAGTTCAACAAAAAAAAATTACAATCCCATATACACAATTCTTCACCCACAGTTGATCCAGAGGAAGTTGAAAAACCCCAGCAAAGCATGATCCAATTTACTACAGCAGGGGAAAAAAATCCCTTTCTGATCCCCTAAGAGGCAATTGGATTTTCCCTGGATATGTACATTTAGGAAAGAATTCAGGCCTTTTTAAAGCAATCTACTGAGCTTGCCAGAACCACCTCTGGAGGGAGTCTATTCCACATTTTCACAGCTCTTACTGTGAAGAAACCTTTCCGTATTTGGAGATTAAATCTATTTTCCTCTAGATGTAAAGAGTGCCCCCTTGTGCTCTGTAATGACATTAAAGTGAAGAACTCAACACCAAGTTTACTATATGAACCACTTATGTATTTGTAAATGTTGATCATATCCCCCCTTAATCTCCTCTTCTCAAGAGGGAATAGATTTAGTTCTTCTAATCTTTCCTCATAGCTGAGCTTGTGCATGCCTCTTATCAGTTTGGTTGCCCTTCTCTGCACTTTCTCCAGTTCCCCGATATTCTTTTTGAGAACTGGTTCCCAAAACTGAACTGCATATCCCAGATGAGGTCTTACTAATGATTTGTACAGGGGCAAAATTATATCTTGCTCTCTGGAGTCGATACCTCTCCTAATACAGTGCATTGAGGTTGGCTTGTAAATTGGAGACATCCTGTAAGGACGTTATTCCACTGCATAGCTTAGTGTCACCTGCAAAGACAGAAATGTTACTTTTAATCCCAGACCTATATAATATATAATGATATTAAAAGGTAAGGGTCCCAGCACTGAACCTTGGAGTACACCACTGATAACCTTAGACCATATAGAGTAATAGTCATTAACCACTACACTCTGAATGCAGTATTTTAGCCAGTTTTCTATCCACTTACAAATTGATCTTTCCAAGCCTGTAGACTTTATCTTACACATGAGCCATGTGCGGGGAACTGTGTCAAATGCTTTTGCAAAATCCAGGTATATCATGTCCACAGCCACCCCTCTGTCCAAGGTTTTACTTACCTCCTCATAAAAAGAAATCAGGTTTTTTTGACAACTTCTGTCTTTCATGAATCCATGCTGTCTGTTGCTTAAAATATTTTTTACCAGCAAGAACTCGTCTATGTGGTCTTTTATTAAATGCTCCAGTATCTTCCCGACTTTAGAAGTTAAATGAACAGGTCTATAGTTACTTGGCAAAGACTTTGATCCCTTTTTAAACATGGGCACCACATTGGCCCTGTGCCAATCCAGTGGTACTATTCCAGTCAATAACAAGTCTCTAAATATTAAAAACAATGGCCTTGAAATGACAGAGCTCATTTCTTTTAGGATCCATAGGTGGATGCCATCTGGTCCAGGTGTTTTATCCACCTTTATTCTGTCTAAATATTTCTGGACCATATCACTTTTGAGCCATTGTGGATCATTCGGGGCTGTGTCACTACCATTATGGACATGAGCCCCCCATGCTCCTTTGTATACACAGGGCTGAAGAAAGTAATACATTTACCTTCTCTTTGTCCCCAGTCACCCTCTCTAGATTATTTTGTAAAGGGCCTACATGCTTAGACCTGACCTTTTTACTATTAATATATTTGTATAAGTTTTTGGGGTTCGTCCTACTATCTTTTGCAACCTGAATTTTTGCGTCCTCTATTTCCTTTTTACATATTCTGTTATATTCTTTATAATATTTAAACAATGATAGCGTTCCTTCATTTTTATATTTTTTAAAAGCTCTTTTTTATTATTTATAGCCATTTTAACTTTGGCCATGAGCCACATAGGTTTTATTTTTAGCCTTTTAAACTTATTGCCCATGGGAATTTACTTTGCAGTGAGTTTACATACAGTCACTTTGAATAATTCCCATTTTTGTTCTGTGTCCATTGATGCCAATATTCCCTCTCAGTCTAAGTCCTGGAGAGCAGCCCTCATCCTTGGAAAATTTGCTCTCTTAAAGTTAAGTGTTTTTATCTTACTTGTATGTGTTTGTTGCTTACAGCTAACATTAAATGAAATCATGTTATGGTCACTGCCACCCAGATGTTCTTTTTATATGAATATTGGTAATAAGCTCTGCATGGGTTGAGATTAAGGATGAGCCGAACACCCCCCGGTTCGGTTCGCACCTGAACTCGCAAACAGGCAAAACATTCGGACGAACACACGAACACCATTAAAGTCTATGGGACACGAACATGAAAAATCAAAAGTGCTAATTTTAAAGGCTTTTATGCAAGTTATTGTCATAAAAAGTGTTTGGGGACCCGGGTCCTGCCCCAGGGGACATGTATCAATGCAAAAAAAAGTTTTAAAAACGGCAGTTTTTTCGGTAGCAGTGATTTTAATGATGCTTAAAGTGAAAACATAAAAGTGAAATATTCCTTTAAATATCATACCTGGGGGGTGTCTATAGTATGCCTTTAAAGTGGCGCAGTTTTCCCGTGTTTAGAACAGTACCATGACATTTCTAAAGGAAAAAAAGTAATTTAAAACTGATCGTAATGAATTGTCGGGTCTTGGCAATATAGATAAAGATCATTTTAAAAATGGCATGGGGCCCTCCCAGTCCATTACCAGGCCCTTTGGGTCTGGTATGAATATTAAGGGGAAAGAGGGGGGCGAGAGGGCGAGGGCCTGAACCATACCAGGCCACATGCCCTCAACATGGGGAGGATGCTTTGGGGTCCTCCCCAAAACATCTTGTCCCCATATTGATGGGGACAAGGGCCTCATCCCCACAACCCTTGCCCGCTGGTTGTAGGGGATCTGCGGGCAGGGGGCTTATCGGAATCTGGAAGCCCCCTTTAACAAGGGAACCCCCAGACCCGGGCCAGATCTGGGACCCTGGAGCAGGACCTGGGTCCCCAAACACTTTTTATGACAATAACTTGCATATAAGCCTTTAAAATGAGAACTTTTGGGTTTTCATGTTTGTGTCCCATAGACTTTTCGAATTTGCCGCGAACACCGCATGTTCTGTCTCTGGGACAGCTAGCTAAACCTTCTCATCCCAATAACTGTAGATACCATATTTCTTTTATCTCAGTTTTATTAGAACAAGCCAGGTTAAACTACAAAATAACAGAAATAGACTTCGATAAGTACAATATTGCATACAATACAGCATACATTGCATAAACAACGATATACAGTACAAGATGAGATAATAAAAACGTACTTTTTAAGTTCTCTAAGAGGTGATGGCGATAGATAGAGAAATACATGACTTGCTTCTTGCAATGTGTTGAAAAGAATGGTGGATGGTTGACTTCCTGTCTACCCAGAATTCCCTGCTTGCTGACAACTTCCTCAACTACACATACAAATAAACAGATAAACAGAGCTGCAGCAATACCAAAAAGGACTGCTAGATGGAGCCTGCACACCACATATGATTGTCTTAAGTAAATTACACATTTTGCATGTAAATTTAATAACACAGGTACAAATAACCAGTATAAAACATCTGGTGGACAGAACACTCCCTGCCTGACATCAAGTGATGTCACTAACAGAGTCCTCCGTAGAAAGCAAGAGAATAAGTTCAGTCACTGGTCTCAAGAATACTTTAGCCTCATTCTGTTGAAAGATCTTGACCTCGACCCTACGGACACAATTATCCTTGCTTGGCAGTACTTTGGTGATCAAACCTAAAGGCCACATATTCCTTAGTGTCTGGCAATCTTTCATGAGCACAACATCATTAGGTTTAAGATCAGGCTTTTCAGTGTGCAACTTTCTCCTTACTTGTAGAGTAGATATATATTGTTCCCTCCAGCGGTTCCAGAAGGTATTGGCAAGGGTTTGTACTTGTCTCCATTGACATTTGTAAAGGTCCTTCTCACAAAACTCTCCAGCTGGAGCACTGGCAAGACTAGTCTTTTGCATGAGTAACATGGCAGGTGTGAGGACCAGTGGATCCTCAGAGTCACTTGAAATGGATGTCAAAGGTCTGGCATTAATGATAGGTTGTAACCTCTGCCATAAATGTCACTAAACATTCGTGAGTAAGCCTTGCAGTTCCTATTTGTAGGAAGATAGAATCAAGAATTCTGCAGGCTATGCCTATCATCCTCTCCCAAACACCTCCCATGTGAGAAGAGTGAAGTGGGTTTAAGATCCACGTGCAGTCTTGTTCACTCAAGTATCTTTCTACTCTGAGAACATCCAAATTAGAAGGAATTTGAAGTTCTTTTACTGCTCCTACAAAGTTAGATCCTCTGTCGGAGGGAATGAGTTTCACTGGGCCTCTGATTGCAATGAGTTCAGCTAGCTCTGTGGCTAATACTGCAGCACAAAGTTCCAGCCTGAGTATGGTGTGTTCAGGAAGTGGTCTTTGCATCTGAACGTCTGCAGATGACAGAGGAGCATAGTGACTCCTTCCACTCTAACCATAGGTTCTTCTTGTCGGTGGGGAGAGAGTGGTCCCAATCTAGCGACTCACAGGTTAAGTCTCTCAGTAGTGCTTTTCCTTGGATCGTGACAGGTGCTGCAAAGCCTAAGGGAGTATACAGGCTGTTTATGGTTGACAGGACACCTGTACGGGTAAAGGGTTTTTCTTCTGTGTTTACTTGGAAAGTAAACATGTCAGATCTTAAGTCCCAAAGCAAACCAAGACTACGTTGCATGGGAAGTGAGTCTGTGCCTAGATCTAAGTCCTTTAACTTGTTAGAATGATCGTGGACAGGAAAGGCTTTTAAAACTTCTCTACTGTTGGAACCAATCTTGTGGAGTCTTAAGTTGGAACATGCAAGCATTGCCTGAGTTCTTTTGAGGAGACTGATTGCGGCTTCATTTGTGAGTAATGATTTCAAGCAATCGTCTACATAGAAATCCTTGTCCACAAACTGTCTGACATCTGACCCATACTCTGACTCTCCCTCTCTAGCAGAGTGTCTGAGGCCATATATAGCAACTGCAGGGGAAGGACTGTTGCCAAATATGTGTACCCTCATGCAGTATTCTGTGATGTCTCCAGAGGGGTTGTTGTCCCTGAACCAGAGAAACCTCAAAATGTTACGGTGTTCTTCTTTAACAAGAAAGCAATAGAACATTTGCTGTATGTCTGCCATGAATATGACTGAATCCTTGAGAAAGTGAAGAAGTACTCCTAATAGTCTGTTGTTAAGGTCGGGGCCAGAGAGAAGGATATCATTTAGAGAGACACCCTCATGCTTGGCGCTAGAATCAAACACCAATCTAATCTGCCCTGGCTTCTTATGCCCTCTACACACGGTCGGATTTTCCGACGGAAAATGTGTGATAGGACCTTGTTGTCGGAAATTCCGACCGTGTCGGGGCTCCATCACACATTTTCCATCGGAATTTCCGACACACAAAGTTTGAGAGCTTGCTATAAAATTTTCCGACAACAAAATACGTTGCCGGAAATTCAGATCATGTGTACACAAATCCAACGCACAAAGTGCCACGCATGCTCAGAATGAATTAAGAGACGAAAGCTATTGGTTACTGCCCCGTTTATAGTCCCAACGTACGTGTTTTATGTCAATGCGTTCAGAACGATTGGATTTTCCGACAACTTTGTGTGACCGTTTGTATGCAAGACAAGTTAGAGCCAACATCCGTCGGAAAAAATCCATGGATTTTGTTGTCGGAATGTCCGATCAATGTCCGACCGTGTGTACAGGGCATTAGGGTGATAGACCCCAAATATAGGTAAGTACTAGCATTCCTCTGAGTCTTTGAGGTTTGGGGCTATCTCAGCATGACCATTCTGGAATATTTTCTCCATGAAGGAAAAGAAATGTTCTTTCATCTCTGGTTTCCTTTAAAAATTGTGTCTTAGGGACGTGAGACGTTTATATGCTAGTTCTCTGTTGTTAGGTAAACGTTGTCTTTGTGGTCTAAAGGGAAGAGGTGCAACCCAGCTATTAGTCCCGTCTTTCTCCATACCCCTTTCCATAACTTCTAAGAAGAGCCTATCCTCACTGGACATTGCTACCTGGTTGTCTTCCTTTGTTCTCCTGAACACTGTGCTTCCTAAGTCGCTTTGGTCGTTGTTATAGGTATCTCTGTCACAGAGGAGACTTAAGAAGGGACGAGGTACAGGGTTGTTGTGTGGTAGCTCCTTTATGAGGATGTGATTTTGATAGGGTTGGAAAAGTGAAGGACGACCATTCTCGAGGGTACTAGTGAGCAGGTTATTAACAGATGCAGGTTTGTGTGCACCTCCCAGGCAAACATCACCTATAATGACCCACCGAGATCCAGTTTTTGGGCATATGGGGCATTTTTAGGACCGTTGATCAGTTTTCTTACTTTGTGGACTTGCAAGATATCCCTTCCTAGGAGTAAGATTATCTCAGCCTGATCATCTAGTTCTGGTATGAGATGTGCTATGTGGCTCAAGTGAGTCTGGTGAGCTGCTGCGTCTAGTGTGGGGATCTCTGATCTGTTGTCTGGCATCTGGTTGCACTCCATAGATTTAATTTGTAGGCTGACAGCTCTTCTCCCCGCGGTTTCCACTGTACCTGCACAAGTCTTAAGGGAGTAAGGACTGCTCGGGACTTTAAGGTTTAGAATGTCAAAAAACATAGATCTGGCTAGTGACTTATTATTCTGATCATCCAAGATGATGTAGAGCTTGACTGCTTTGTCCCTGCGTCCTTTTGGGTAAATCTCTCACGAGACAGATTTTAGAGCAGGATCTGCCCTGTACTTTCTTTGCAAACTTCAGTACACTGTGAAGTGATTGCGTTTGTGCTAGAATCTTTGGTCTCCCCGCCTTGCTCCTTATCCCTATGAACAGGTGAGAAAGTTCTTGGAGTAGGCCTTGGGTGTAGAGTTGTGTTGTGCTGTCACATTCTGTATGTGACAGACCTAGCCGGGAGAGAGACTTTTGGAGGGGACTGTATGCTAGCCTCTTGCCGATCCATCGTGGGCCCTTGCATTTGGGGGAACGGTGCTCTTTGTGAGCTGTATGCCTGGGGACCCTTGAGGTGGTATTACTGTGGATTCGGGTCCTGGTCCCCCAGGACACACAGACTCTGGGGACCCTGGATTTGCCATATTGGAATAGTGGCTGATTCATAATGCTGGGACAGATACTGTTAGGAGATGCTGATGTAAATTCCAGCACCTGTCTGTCTGTTGTCTGCTAAAATGTGTATTGTAAATAAGTCTCTAGTATGGGATCTAAGAGTCATTAGATCCCCATTGTTGTTTGTGTTAATTAACTCTTGTAGTGTGTGAAGAAGAGTCTATGTTGATTGTGATAATGTTGATTGGATTTTCTGAACTACAAGACAGCCAGTCTGGCCTAAAGGTCATGTCTGAGTCATCTAGGCTGTCTAAAGGGATTAGTTAATTAACTCATGTTAATTAGGTTAATTAGGTTACAGCTGTATTGTTAGAGTAATATGAGCAGGAGGTCTGCACCTCCCCTTTTATTTAATTATGGGCACTTGAAGATTTGGAGTTTCTGGCCGTTCAGGAATAGGAGCTGGAGATCGCCTACAGACAGCTGTTAGACTCTGTTCAGCAGCAGGGTGGTGCTCCCTTTGCCTGGGACTATCAGGAAATACCAGGTGACAACTCTGAAATCCTGGCTGAAGAGTTGACAATGTGGCAGAGTAACGGTGTGCTTTGCCAACCTGCCCCCGCAGCTATGGAGGCGGAGGTCTTATGGCGGATGCAGCAAGTGCTGACTGACCTTGATGAACCTGTTTCTGCATTGGATGATCTTGGATGGAGGAATGTGCCTGTCCAGCAGAATGCCAGAGAATCGGCAGTGAAAAATCTGAAGATTGCCGTTCCCAAACCTGAAGTGCTGACAACAGGACAGAGCTCTGCTAACCTCTGCCCAGCACTGATAGCATCTTCTGGGTTCCACGGAGAGGAGATGGTGAACCTTTATCCCCAGACACCAGTTGCAGAGACAGGGGATTTGATAGACTTTTCTGCTGAGGAAGAACAACCTGGTGAGCCTCCAGCAGAAGAAGAGCTGTTATTAGGGCCAAACTTCACTGTGCTCTGCCCAGCACCAACAGAAGTATCTGTGAAGTTACAAGGAACTTCCCCAGCTGAAGCGCTGGCAACCGGGCAGAGGGTCCAAGATCTCTGCCCTACACCTGCGGCTGTTCCGGAGGCTCAGGGTGAGAAGGTGGCAATCACTTCCCAGCAGCAGATACAGGGGGAGAAGGGAGAGGAGGTGTGTGTTGTCCCTCCCCAACAGTTAGCCGGATCAGATGGTGTGGGGTTTCCAGCAGAAGGGCTGGCAACAGGGCCGAGTACTGCTGGCCTCTGCCCTCAACTAACAGAGGATGGATTTCCTGTAAAGGTGGATGGGACTTCAGTCTCCACCTGTATACCCCAGGGATGCTGGGCAGCCGGCCCAGATCCCCAACAGCATGACGGAGTGAGCCCAGACACCCTGTCTTCTCTCCAGCGGCAGAAAGGACTCCAGGGAGAAGGGCCAATCCAGGCCTCTCCCCAGCGGCAGATATGTTCTCTGAGAGAGGCAGAGGTTGGCTGGGTGAGTAATGCTTTGTTTGGAACAATTTGTTTGGGGTACTGTGTGGGTACAGGCATTAGAGGACTAGAACTACTGACTTACTTCGGAGTCAACCCGTCAGGGGTCTCCTCCTGTGTTAGTTTCCTGCCGAAAGGGAAGAAATGTGACAGACCTAGCCGGGAGAGAGACTTTTGGAGGGGACTGTATGCTAGCCTCTTGCCGATCGATCGTGGGCCCTTGCATATGGGGGAACGGCGCTCTTTGTGAGCTGTATGCCTGGGGACCCTTGAGGTGGTATTACTGTGGATTTGGGTCCTGGTCCCCCAAGACACACAGACTCTGGGGACCCTGGATTTGCCATATTGGAATAGTGGCTGATTCATAATGCTGGGACAGATACTGTTAGAAGATGCTGATGTAAATTCCAGCACCTGTCTGTCTGTTGTCTGCTAAAATGTGTATTGTAAATAAGTCTCTAGTATGGGATCTAAGAGCCATTAGATCCCCATTGTTGTTTGCGTTAATTAACTCTGCTATTGTGTGAAGAAGAGTCTATGTTGATTGTGATAATGTTGATTGGATTTTCTGAACTACAAGACGGCCAGTCTGGCCTAAAGGTCATGTCTGAGTCATCTAGGCTGTCTAAAGGGATTAGTTAATTAGCTCATGTTAATTAGGTTAATTAGGTTAATTAGGTTACAGCTGTATTGTTAGAGTAATATGAGCAGGAGGTCTGCACCTCATCTGTTATTGTATAAATAAGACTGTATTCCTGTCAATAAAGTGAGATTCCTGTTTGAACTTACATACAGCCTGCCTGGGGTTTGTTCTGAGTTATCACAACTGGGTTAGAACGGCACATAGCTGAAGTTCTAATCCCGGAGCATTGGATAACCGAACCATCAGACGTTGCAATCTGATTCAATAGCTGCAGAGGAGTGTCGGGAGAGTGGAACCGAGCGAGCAAGGGGCTCGTTACACTGTACATTTGACACTGACCTTACAGTCCTTGGCGAAATGTGTGGACGAAGAGCAGCACTTGTAACAGATGTTGTTCTCTTTGAGGAAAGCTTTACGATCCTTGATGGTCTTTGTCCTGAAGGCTCTGCATTCCAGAAGAGGATGTGGCATCTTATGTAGAGGGCAGAACTTAGCAGGGTCGCTGTCTTGATCCTCTGGCTGAGACTCTGCAAATCTGTGGAAAGAAATGTTAGTTTTGTGCACTGCTACTGGAGCTCTGAGTTGTTTAGGGCCAGAAGAAGTGGTATAAGGCACTGGAAAAATGAAGCTGGGGTCATCTTTCATTCCTGCTTGTCTGTCTACAAAGTCCACAAATTCACTAAAGGGTGGAAAAGGCACATTGTGTTTTTGTTTGTAGTTAGAGCCATGAGTAATCCATCTTTCTTGTAACTCATAAGGACGTTTTTGTGCTAAGGAGTTAATACCTCTAGCAGAATCAAGATAAGAAAGGCCAGGTAGGTCTGCTTCTACTTTAGCAACTTGTAACTCCATACACAGGTCACTGAATTCTCTGAGTCTTTGGTAACCTCTGCTAGGTATTTTTGGGAAGTCTTCTATCCTTTTAAACAGTGTACTCTCTATAGCCTCTGGTGAGCCATAACATCTATGCAGTCTGTTCCAGATGTTTGCAAGGCCTATCTCAGGGTGGTTTATATTAATGTCTCGGATCCTTTTGGCATGTTCAGCAGAATCATTGCCAAGCCACTTTACGAGGAGTTCTATCTGTTCCCTACAGGATAGATCTAGACCTTGAATGACACTCTGGAAAGCGGATCGCCATGCCTTGTAGTGATGAGGACGATCACTAAATTTGACAAGTCCTTGGGTAACTAACTCTCTTTTGACCAGGAACTTGGCAAAGTCTACAGTAGCCTGATTGGCATTGGGGTAGGCTGCTGGTGTATTGTGATGCGGTGTAAAGGCATACCTGGTAAAAGTCTCTTCTTTAGGCGTGCTGGTTTCAAACTTACATAAGGTTGGCAGTTCGTACCTGTTCGTTGCATACACCTTTGGAGTGAAGACTGGTGTTTGATGCTTGTATGAAGGCTGGGTACCTTGTGGCGTAGAAGGTTTGGTTGGAACTGGAAAGTCTGGAACTCTGTCAGATTTTTCTTGCTTGTAGCAGTGGGGTCCCAGGTCGTCTTGTTGCTGCTTTATTTGATGTGACTCACTGACGTCATATTTAATTTCTTGTTGTGGGATGCTGCTTGGGTTCCAGTGCTGGTAGACATAATCTGACATGCGTTGTGAAGAATCTTGTTGGTCCTCTTCTAGACCCAGTATGCTACTGCCTACTCTTGGCTCATTGTAGACGGCTGCTTCTAAAGCTTCTGCATCTGCAATGGCGGTGGCAGCGTCTCTTTCTACTGCCAGCTTCTCCATGTTAGCTTCTAAGAAAGCTTGCTGCAATTTCAGAGATGCTTCCTGCTGGGCTAGCTCTTCTTCCAAGCGTATTCTTTCCTTCTCTTTCTCTTGTTCCATGTGTACTCTTTCTCACTCTCTCTCTTGTTCCATGTGTACTCTTTCTTGCTCTCTCTTTTGTTCCATGCGCACTCTTTTCTTCTCTCTCTCTTGCTCTAAGCGTACTCTTTCCCTCTCTCTCTCTTGCTCCCATCTCACCTTTTCTGCATCAAGGCGGGCCTTTTCTTTTTTCATCTGCAACTCTTGGTCTGCAAATGCAGCCCTGGCTTTCGCTGCTTTGGCTTTTGAACAGGCGATAGCTGCTGCATTTGCGACAGATGACTTGCTTGTGAGCGTGTGTTGTAAGAAGATGTCCCACTGTGAGACATGGCTTCTTCTGATCCTATTAATACCACAGGCAAGCAGCTAAAGTATTTACAGTTAGTGTAGTGCGTCCTCTGCACAGTGTGCACCTAAAGCTACCTGGAGACAATTGCTGTTGTTCTCCTCCTATTAATACCACAGGCAGGCAGCTACAGTATTTACAGTTAGTGCACTGTGTCCTCTGCACAGTCTGCACCTAAAGCTACCTGAAGAAAATTAGTGGTGTTCTACTGATCCTATTAATACCACAGGCAGGCAGCTACAGTATTTACAGTTAGTGTAGTGCATCCTCTGCACAGTGTGCACCTAAAGCTACCCAAAGACAATTGCTGTTGTTCTGCTCCTATTAATACCACAGGCAGGCAGTTAAAGTATTTACAGTTAGTGTACTGCGTCCTCTGGACAGTGTGCACCTAAAGCTACCTGAAGACAATTGCCGGTGTTCTCATACTAATAATACTACAGGCAGGCAGTTGATTCTGCTAGCTGCTGTATCAGTATATATATATACATCCCGGCTTTGTGCAGCTACATCTCACTGCAGGCCATTAGTATGTCTGGAAGGCCAACAAGGAGTGGCAGACAGTCACAAGCC
The DNA here is from genome assembly GCA_037952925.1 of Lithobates clamitans. NCBI lineage: Eukaryota > Metazoa > Chordata > Amphibia > Anura > Ranidae > Lithobates > Lithobates clamitans. Next base: position 373,852 of record JBBGZY010000692.1, on the reverse strand, counting down.
AATAAAAGAGGGCAAGCAGGCTCTGTGTCTAGAGGCAACAGTGCTGGTCGTGGAGACGGTGCATCCTCATCAGCACATGGCCGTGGGACACGCTTGTCCTTTTTTTCGGCAGCTGACCGTGTTGAGCCGCAACATGCTGAAGACTTGGTAGAGTGGATGACCAAGCCGTCCTCATCCTCCTCATCCTCTCTCATCCAGGCTCAGGGTACTTTGTCTGGCAAAGCAGCTGCCAACGCGGCCTCTTCCCTCGGCTCAATGATACAGTCACTCCTTCCCTAGCCCCACCATGTCCTCCTGAGGAGTCCCCCAAACTATTTGACCACAGTTTTGGGTACATGCTCCACGAGGATGCCCAGTGTTTTGAAGGCTCTGATGATGGTACCCAGCTAGAGGAAGGCAGTAAAATGAGCCCAGAGAGAGGGGGTGCCCAAGAAGGACAGCAATCTGGCAGTCAGTTCCCCCAGCTGCAGCATACTGCCAGTTTTGCTCCAGTGATGAGGAGGGAGGGGATGATGAGGTTACTGACTCCATGTGGGTGCCTGATAGGAGAGAGGAGGAGGAGGCACATTACCAACGAGGCAGGATGCCCTCCAGGGGCCAGCTTAAGGGCAGCACACCGACTGCATCACACCACAGAGCTCTGCATGTGCAGGGCGCTGCTGTCTCTGCGTGTTATTCCAAAAGTTCTTTGGTGTGGGCCTTTTTTGAGATGAGTGCATCAGATCCCACCGCTGCTATTTGCAACATATGTCTCAAGTGTATCTCTCGTGGCCAAAACATCTCCTGCTTGGGCACCACATGCTTGACTAGACATATGTTGACCTGCCATGCAGTTCGTTGGCAAGTGTACCTAAAAGACCCACACCAAAGAACAAAGAGGACCTCTCCTTGCTCCTCATCAGCTGGGATCTCCAACCCCACTATACCTTCAGTCCTCTCTGAGACCTGCACTGAGAGGAATGAAGGTGTAGAATTAGGTGTGTCACAGCCAAGTACTTGCAGGCAATCTGCTATCGGTAGCTGGGAAGGATGCAGGACAGGGTGCAGTAGTGTTGGAGGTTGTTCTGCCACCACGCCTCCAAAATACTACTAGTGATGATTCTGCCACACCTCTCTCCTACACCCCCTCCTCTTCTTCTTCCTCCATGGCCTCTTCCTGTGTTGATTTGACTTCGGAACCAGCGGTGCTCAGTAGGCGTTCAAGGGGCTACGCAAGCACGCAGGCCAAAAGATGCCATGCGGTGCTTGAGCTGGTGTGCTTGGGGCACAGGAGCCACACTGGGGCAGAGATTCTGTCAGCTCTGCAGGGGCAGGTTCAGAGGTAGTTGACGCCATGCCAGCTTAAGGCAGGTATGGTGGTTTGCGACAATGGCACCAACCTCCTCTCCGCCCTCCGACAGGGACAACTGACCCATGTGCCCTGTTTGGCTCATGTCCTTAACTTGGTGGTGCAGCGGTTCTTGGGCAGGTACCTGGGCTTACAGGATGTCCTGAGGCAGGCCAGGAAAGTCTGTGTGCATTTCCGCAGGTAATATAATGCCAGTGCTCAGCTGGCTGACCTCCAAAAGGAATTTAACCTGCCCAAGAACCGCCTAATCTGTGACATGCCCACCAGGTGGAACTCAACGTTGGCCATGCTGCAGCGGCTGCACACACAGCAGAAGGCCATCAATGAGTACCTATGCGACTATGGCACCAGGACAGGGTCAGGGGAGCTTGTTTTTTTTCCCCACGCCAGTGGGCCATGATCAGGGATGCATGCACTGTCCTGTCACCAATTGAGGAGGCCATGAGGATGGTGAGCAGTGACAGTGCATGCATCAGTGACACTGTCCCCCTTGTCCACCTGTTGGAGCTCACGCTGCGTGGAATAATGGACAGGGCACTTGAGGCAGAACAGAGGCAGGAAGAGGAGGACTTCCTTAGCTCTCAGGGCCCCCTTTATCCAGACAGTGTTCCTGCGTGCCCGCCGATCACACAGGAAGGTGACGAGGAGGAGGAGGATTGTGTCAGCATGGAGGTGGAGCCTGGCACTCAGCATCAGCAGCAGTCTTTAAGGGATCATTTACAGTCCCAAGAAACCCATGGAATTGTACGTGGTTGGAAGGAGGTGGCTGCGGATCATGTCGTCCTTAGTGACCCAGAGGACTCCGGACCGAATGCCTCAGCAAACCTACGCCGCATGGCCTCCCTGATCCTGCAAAGCCTGCGGAAAGATCCTCGTATTCGTGGTATCAAGGAGAGGGATCAATACTGGCTGGCAATCCTCCTTGATCCACGTTACAAGGGTAAGGTTGCGGACCTTATCTTGCCGTCGCAGAGGGAGCACAGGATGAAATATCTTCGGGAGGCCTTGCAGAAAGGTCTGTGCAATGCGTTCCCAGAGACTGGGAGGTTACAAACTCCTGTTCCTGGGCAACGTGTTGCTGAGGCTTCGTTCAGTCAAAGAAGGAGCGGTGGAGAAGGTGGCCATCTGACCGATGCGTTCAGACAATTTTTTAGTCTGCAGCCCCAAGGTATGATCGGTTCCAGCAACCATCGCCAGCGTCTGTTTTACATGGTGCAGGAATACCTAGGGGCAAGATCTGACTTGGACACCTTTCCCACCAAAAATCCTCTGGGTTACTGGGTCTTGAGGATGGATCTCTGGCCAGAGGTTGCACAGTATGCAATTGAGCTACTGGCCTGTCCTGTATCCAGCGTTCTTTCACATTTAGTGCTGCTGGAGGTTTTGTAACCAATCACAGGGTGAGCCTGTCCACCGACTCAGTCGATCAACTGACCTTCATAAAAATGAATCAGTCTTGGATCACCACCAGCTACCAAGCACCTGATGCTGATGTAACCGAATAATTTTTTTTTAAATGTCAGATCCCTTCAAGACTGCCTATGCTGATGCTGAGTGACTATCCTGTTATGCTGAATGACTATCCTCTTCCTTCTCAATGATGCTGATAGCTCGTAAGAATATTTTTGGTTCTGGGCGCCGCCACCAGTGGCTAAGGCCCAATTTTTCAGCCCCTGTTTAACAGGGGCGTGTAATTACAATTTTTGATGCAATATTTTGCAAGGAGGGTTCGTTGTTGCACTCAACTAGAGTATTTGTGAGGGGTTGCAGTGTTGTGGCACCAGTGCCTAAGTCCCAATTTTTCATCCCCTGTTTAACAGGGGAGTGTAATTACAATTTTTAATGCAATACTTTGCAGCAGGGCTTGTTCCTGCGCTCCAACTAGAGTATCTGTGAGGGGTTGCAGTGTTGTGGCACCAGCACCAGTGCCTAAGGCCCAATTTTTCAGCCCCTGTTTAACAGGGGCGTGTAATTACAATTTTTGATGCAACATTTTACAGGAGGGCTCATTCCTGCGCTCCAACTAGAGTATCTGTGAGGGGTTGCAGTGTTGTGGCACCAGTGCCTAAGGCCCAATTTTTCTGACCCTGGTCAACAGGGACATGTAATTACAATTCTTGATCTAATATCTCATAGCAGGGCCCATTCCTGCGCCCACCAAGAGTAACTGTGAGGACTTACAGTGTTGTGGCACCAGCACCACCACCACCAAAGGCCCAATTTTTCTGACCCTGTTCAACAGGGGCATGTAATTACAATTCTTGATCTAATATTTCACAGCAGAGCCCGTTCCTGCGCCCACCAAGAGTAATTGTGAGGACTTACAGTGGTGTGGCAACACCAACACCTAAGGCCCCAATTTCTGCAGAGTATATAGGCCAGGCCCCTACTTTCAAACATCCAACTTACAAACGATTCCTACTTGCAAATGGAAGGAGACAACAGGAAGTGAGAAGAAATCTACCCCTAGTAAGAGTTAATATGGGAAAAACGTGTCTCCTTTCCACTGATGCTTTATCACCAATCCTTGTTTCACTAAAAAAAACATTTGTCACTGGGACAGAAAGTGAGGTAAAATCTTCTGAAGAGGAGGAAAGACAGCAAAACAAATGTCACAGGGGTGATAACCCTTCTCTATGTTATCCAAAAAGCTTAAAAATAGATATTTTGGCTGGAGCTACACTTTAAAAATGTACCAGTTCAAAATTACAAACAGATTCTACTTAACAACAAACCTACAGTCCCTGTCTTGTTTGCACCGCCTGTATACTGCTGTTCAAGAGGGTCTGGGGCCCCACGCCTTTCCTTTTTTTAATTTGGGTGCGGGGTTCCCCTTAATATCTATACAAGACCCAAAGGGCCTGGTAATGGACTGGGGGGTACCCATGCCGTTTGTCTCACTGATTTTCATCCATATTACTGGGACCGGACATTACATTAAAGCCGCAAGCTTTAAAATGACTTTTATTCCTTTATAAATGTCATTTTGTGCAGGGACTGTTCTAAGCACGGAAAACACGCGCCACTTTACAGGCATACTATAGACACCCCCCAGCTACGATATTTAAAGGAATATTTCACTTTTCTTTTTTCACTTTAAGCATCATTAAAATCACTGCTCCCGAATAAATGGCCAGTTTTAAAACTTTTTTTTGCATTGATACATGTCCCCTGGGGCAGGACCCGGGTCCCCAAACTCTTTTTAGGACAATACCATGCAAATTAGCCTTTAAAATTAGCACTATTGATTTCAAACGTTCGAGTCCCATAGACTTCAATGGGGTTCTAACGTTCGTGCAAATTTTCGATCCGTTCGCAGGTTCTGGTACGAACCGAACCGGGGGGTGTTTGGCTCATCCCTACTGTTAAATAGACAATGGTTCATCTGAGGTCTTGTGCATTTCCAGGCAATGCACTGAGTTAACTGCAACTGTGTAAATCTCACTGAAGGTAATCAATTCATCTTATGTGTCATCAGATAAATGTAACAGAAAAAAGATAACTTGGAAGCAGCTGTCACAGTGATTTTTAGCATGGATGCCAATCTCTTACAATATTTCCAAGACACACATTATTGGTGAACAGTAAAGCTTGAGTTTGACATTTATTTTTCACATTTTATATATATATATATATATATATATATATATATATACACAGTGTAGTATGTGTATATATATATATATATATGCACTATATTACCAAAAGTATTCCCAGAAGAGTTAAGGTTGTTATAGCTGCAAAGGGTGGGCCAACTCAATATTGAACCCTACGGACTAAGACTGGGATGCCATTAAAGTTCATTTGCATGTAAAGGCAGGTGTCCCAATACTTTTGGTTTTATATATATATATATATATATATATATATATATATATATATATATATATATATATATATATATAATTCAATCCTACATTCCTAGATAGGTGCTGAGTTACTGAGTTAGGTCAATTTAGTGCTGGGCTCACTGTAATAGGGCGTACACACAGTCGGACTTTGTTCGGACATTCCGACAACAAAATCCTAGGATTTTTTCCGACGGATGTTGGCTCAAACTTGTCTTGCATACACACGGTCACACAAAGTTGTCGGAAAATCCGATCATTCTGAACGCGGTGACGTAAAACACGTACGTTGGGACTATAAACGGGGCAGTGGCCAATAGCTTTCATCTCTTTATTTATTCTGAGCATGCGTGGCACTTTGTCCGTCGGATTTGTGTACACACGATCGGAATTTCCAACAACGGATTTTGTTGTCGGAAAATTTTATCTTCTGCTCTCCAACTTTGTGTGTCGGAAAAAGTGATGGAAAATGTCCGATGGAGCCCACACACAGTCGGAATTTCCGACAACACGCTCCGATCGGACATTTTCCATCGGAAAATCCGACCGTGTGTACGGGGCATTACTGTGTGGGTAGCTGTGTGTGATTATTCTGCTCTGTTCTGTGTTTCACTGCCTGCAGGATTGACTGCTATCCCCCTGTTTTACTTGGAAAGGTTCTGGAAGATGGAGAGCAGGGAGAGTCAAATCAGCAGCTGTTTTCTTACTGACCATCTCTCTGGAGCTGTCCTTCACAGTAGTACATTTTTGCACTACATGTTTCAAGTCTTTTTGGTTGATTGATCCCAAAGACTAAGACATTCTATGACTTCAGTGCATCATGGCTCTGCCCCTAAGGCAGGGGTCTCAAACTCAAATTGCCTGAGGGCCACATGACAAGTTTTCATATCCCATGGGGGCCGCATGCAAACTTTTAAAACTTCAAAAGCAATAAACTATACCAGCAATAATATACTATACTATACCCAGCACTGGTGTCAGCAAACGCATTATTAACCCCCAGCATTGGTGTCAGCAAATGCATTATACCCAGCACTTGTGTCCGTAAACGCATTATTAACCCAGCATTGGTGTCAGCAAACGCATTATTAACCCCCAGCATTACCCCTCCCACACTGCACAAATAGCCCCACACTCCATAAAATACCCCCCACACTCCATAAAATACCCTCCACACTCCATAAAATACCCCACACACTCCATAATTACCCCCACACTACACAATTACCCCCCACACTGCACAATCACCCTCCACACTGCATAAAATACCCCCCACTCTGCACAAATTTCTACCCCAGTCACCCCACTAAGGACTTTGCCTCAGTGTGATGCTCACTCACCTCTCCTGGCAGTCAGGATCATCTGCCTCCCAAGTCCTCTCCTCCTGGCTTCCACACAGGCCTAGTGACAGGGGACCCAGAGAATACAATCTCCCACTCTGAGGTGGCAGAAGGACCCTGGTTTGGGGCTCTGGTCGATCGTCAATGCCTAGGTGGGCAGATCGATGAGCGGATCCTTCCTCTGCTCCTTCCTCTGCTCTGTTCTCCCTCTGGGCTGCAGCAGCGTGCAGCAGAGAGGACAGAGGAGATGGAGAGGTAAAGCTCTTTTGCGCCTCCCCCTCTGTGGTGCCTGGGTGCAGTTCAAAAAGACATCCTGGATAGAGGTCGACCGATATGGGTTTTTCTCTGGCCCATGCCGATACCGATATTTAGAAATTGGGGCGGCCGATGGCCAATATATATGTGGCCGATATTTTAGGCTGATTTAAAAAAAAAAAAACCTCACCCACTCCACTCCTCCCTGCTTGCTCCTGTCACTCTACCACACACTTGATGTCCTCAGTACAGATGGCACTGGTTAGCTTAGGCAAGTGGCACTGGCAGGTGGCACATGGCACTGATTGGCAGGTGGCACTGATTGGCACTGACAGATGGCACTGGCAGGTGGCACTGATTGGCAATGGCACTGGCAGGTGGCACTTATTGGCAGTGGCACTGGTTGGCACTGGAAGGTGGCACTGGCAGGCATTGGCAGGTGGCACTGGTTTGGAACTGGCAGGTGGCACTGGTTTGGAACTGGCAGGTGGCACTATTGGCACTGGCAGGTGGCACTGATTGGCCTGGCACTGGCAGGTGGCACTGATTGGCGTGGCACTGGCAGGTGGCGGCAGGTGGCACTGGTTGGCACCGGCAGGTGGCACTGATTGGCGTGGCACTGGCAGGTGGCGGAAGGTGGCACTGGTTGGCACTGGCAGGTGGCATTGATTGGCAGGGGCACTGGTTGGCGGTGGCACTGGCAGGCACTGGTTGGCAGTGGCACTGATTGGCGGTGGCAGGTGGCACTGGCAGGTGGTACTGGTTGGAGGTGGCAGGTGGCACTGGCAGACTGGTTGGCACTGGCACTGATTGGCGGTGGCACTGGCAGCTGGCACTGACAGATAGCACTGACAGATGGCACTGATTGGCACTGGCAGGTTTCACACTGAGCGGAGTGTAACCGTGTGTGAAACTGACAAGGAGCTGTCCACACTCAGCGCTTGATGCTTGTGTGAAGCTGACACGTAGCACAGAGGAGAGAGACAGAGGGATCTGTCAGAATTGAGGTTGATGTCGGGGTGGGCGGGACCCGGCCGAGGTGGGCGGGGCCAGCAGCTGTCAAACACCAGCCAATGATTGGGCTGCTTAAGAAAAGGGGCGGGCCACATACACGTAGCGTCCCGCCCAGATCCCATTGGCTGGTGTTTGATATTGGCTGGGTCCCGCCCACCCGGCCGGGTCCCGCCCACCCCCGACATCAACCTCAAATCTGACAGATCCCTCTGTCTCTCTCCTCCTGTTACATGTCAGCTTCACACAAGCATCAAGCGCTGAGTGTGGAGAAGGGAGGAGGAACGGCGGCCAGTGCTATAGATCGACCTAATGGCCAAATATCGGTCGACTTCTAGTTCTGGATCGGCCCTGCCTGCGGGCCATTTTTAACCGGTCCGCGGGCCGCAAATGGCCCGCGGGCCGGTAGTTTGAGACCCCTGCCCTAAGGGGTCTTTAACATGACCCCTGCACTAACAATGTAATGAATAGAGCAGCGCCACTCTCTGCATCACTGTTAACCACCCATCGCTGGGAGAAGAGACAAAGAAGAGACAACCCTGTGTGTCACTTGCCAAAAGATTACTGGAAAATGTATTAATCAATTAAAAAGAAAATACTGTGGAAGGGCCTTCGGGGAGGAGGGAGATTGAAGTGGGCAGTCCGAGGTTTGACCTTAAAGTAGAAGTCCACCATAAAACTAAAATTCCTGCATCTACAGACATCAACGATCTAACACTAACCTAACTTTTTTTTTTTTTTTAATATTTATTTATTTAAATTTTCTGATACAAAAAATAAATAGCTCTCCTCCAACAGAGAGTCTACATCAACACTTTTTACAATAACATTCCATTATATACCCGCTTACATTTCCACCCCCCCTCCTCCCCCCTCTGACCCACCCCGGCCCCCCCTCTGCAGATGGTCATCGTAATGCTAAATAGGGTACTCCTGTTGTAACTGGACTATCCAAAATCCCCTCCCCATCAGTCCCTCCTTGTAACCTCCTCCAGATAGCTCCAAGAGCTTTTATACTTCCGCCATACTGCCCATTTATTCACCCGGCCCTCCCCCTCTTCCAGATAGACTCCCACACTATCCACACCCTCCATGTTATATATTTCATTTATACAGAAGAGCCAGTCTCGAATGTTTGGGCTATCTGGATCCAGCCAGTTCCTCGCAATCTGCCTCTTGGATGAGTCCAGCAAAATGGGTACTATAGATTTTTGATATTGCTTGATGGGCTCTTCCGTACCGTGAAACAAACAAACCCATGGATCTTCTACCACGGTTTTACCCGTGATGACTTTAGTTAGTTTTATTATTTTTTATCAGAAAATTTTGATGACAGCGCACTCCCACCAAATATGCGCCATCGTCCCCACAGCCCCACACCCCCTCCAACATTTCTCCGATTTTGCCAAGTCAAACTTGCTTATTTTGTCTGGGGTGGCATACCACCTTACTAGGCATTTAAAATTTATCTCTGTCGTCTTACTATCTACTGCTGATTTATGTAACATCTTCAGAATCTTTCCTAATGTGAAATTACTACACCGTGACCTTAACTCCCTTTCCCATGCCTTAATATACTGGGGCACCTCCAGCTCCTCCCTCTCACTCAGAATTTTATAAATTTGAGAGACCCGGCCCCTTGGTTGCTCCCTCTCACAGAGCTGCTCAAGGGGTCTGTACTCTTCCCTACTTCTGAGTGGTTTCGGCAATTTCCCGATGAAAAGAGACAGCTGGAGGTACCTCCATGGATCAATAGAGAAATTCTCAGACCTATCTTTTAACTCAGAATACGTGCATATTTTCCCTTCTCTAATTACATCTTTTAATTATATACTGTCCCTTTAAATCCAATTCCCTCCCACCTCCCTCCTCCCCGGTTCAAAAAAAAATATTCTCTTTCAGATATATCAAAGGTGAATTATAAGTCCACTTATTCTGGGTGTGGACCTGGTCCCAAAACTTTAAAGCACTATGTGTTAGTGCCGCCGTTTCTGTGCTCAGTGTTCTAAACTTGGGAGGGTTCCAAATTATGTGCTAACACTAACCTATCTAACCCTGTGAAGAAAAAATCAATATACATACGTTTTCTGCAGGCCATCCGACCCGATCCCACGCTGAGCTGTCGGGTGGCGGATGCATAGGACACATCCATCAACGGAAGCTCTGGTTGACGTCACTCCCCATTCATTTCACAGCCGTTGGTAGCTGTGTCCTCTGCAGAGCTTCCGCTGCTGGGGATTGGGTTAGATCGGCTTCAGAAATGTTATGTATACTGATTTCTTCTTTTCAGGGCTAGATAGGTTAGTGTTAGAATGTGCATGTCTGTAGATGCAGGGATTTTAGTTTCAGGGTGGACTTACACTTTAAGCATCTCTTGCATTATTTGTACCACTTCTGTTGTCACCACGCCAGTAAAGAGTATCTCCAGTTGCTGAAGGACTTGTTCTGAAATCTCCTTTCAAGACTAGATCCTTCCATGGAGAAAGACTAGAAGCACCATGTATAGACTCAGTTGATCTGTTAAAGCTCCCTTTAAACCCTTAAAATAGATTCAGATTTAGATTCAGCTTTAGATTGACTTTAAAACATTCTTTTATAATATCGACATTATATCATAACATCTGGACCTTAACTCTGCTACGAAATCAGTTAAACTTCACACAAAAGATGACAAGTTCCTATGAGATGGTAATCTGGCAGGAGATAAGGAGACAGACGGTGGAAAGTTTGTGAGTTTACTGCAGTGATAACGGCACAAATCGTTTATGACTATTAATACAGAAGACATAGAGCTCTGCTATAGAACGAGCAATTGAAAGGACTTTACCCCCTCACATAACTAAAGAAAGAGCACTTTTTCATTCAGGCATTTACTAATTAGATAAAAAAATGTTACTGCTAAAGCTGTCTAAGTTAATTTTATAACGTCAAGGTAAATTTGTCATGAAAGTGGCCATTTTAAATAATTGTTTGTTGGGAGCTCTAGCCAGTGCCGGATTAAACTCTGTAGAGGCCCCTAGGCAGTCGATACCTTGGGGCAGGGCCGTGGATAAGGGGGTACCACCAGTCCTCCTGTAAGGGGCCCAGGCCAGCAGGGGGACCCAGGCAGCAGGGTGAATCATATGTAGGTAGGAAGGGTGATCGGCAGCTGAAAGCTTGCTTCTTCTCCTCTCCCCCCCGCTGGCTTTCAGCTGCTGCAGGGAGGGACATTTAGAGGATCAGTTCCAGTAATTGCCCTGCCCCCACCTGCACCTATCACCCTCACTCTGCACCATAGGTTTCCTCCTGCTGCCCAAGCCCCCCTGTTTACCCCCCACCCCCACAGTGCTGCCGGCTTCCCTCCTCTCCGTTCTGCCGGAAGCTGCAAGCACACATTAGGATCCTTCAGAATGGACAGTGGGGGAAGGGTCTGGTAAATATGTCATATTAACCAGCCCCTTCCTTCCCTGAATGAACACAATTAGTGATCAGTACCGATCACTCACTTTGTTCATTCATTACTGAAGCATAGTAAACTGTGTTTAATTGGGGGGCTGTCAGATTGGCTGAATGGGGCCCTGTAGTTTCTAACAGCAGCCCTGCGTTGGGCCTCCTCTTGAAGGTTTCTGAAGGTTTCTCATGTACACACCCTAGTGAGAAAGCATTGAACTAAGTAGTGCACACGTGGCTCAACGGCCTGTTTTTACCGCTCCCTGACCGCCTGTCTGAAAGAGCCCTTCTTGAAACAGGAATAGAGAGAAGCCTTTTTAATGGATATACCTTTGGTATTGAAAACTCTAAAAGAAAATGTACTTTTGTCACTGCCTGATATGTCCTTCCGAAAGAAAGTAAAAGCAAATATCACCAATGGGACACAGATAACAATAAACAAACAATCTGGTGTTTTAACCATTTCCTACTCTTTAAAAATAATAGTTAAATAGAGAAAATGGAAAAAATTGACTTTCCAGGCACCAATTATACTGTAGAAAAAATATATAATTTTTTATTAAAAACATAATACAAGAAAAAACATTAAAATATTGCAAAATAATATTTTAATGTTTTTTTTTTCTTGTATTATGTGTTTAATAAAAATTATATATTTTTTTTATAATTTATAAGTGGAAAGTTCATTTTTCCATTTTTTTCTATTTAACCATTGACGTGGCACTGCGCTACCATAAACTCCTATAGTCCCATCCTGTGTTGGAGTTTGGAAAACTTCTTGATTCATCTCTTTAAAAAAATAGTCTGGGCTTTACATACATACCTAAAATTAAAGCGTTCATATGCTATATGTCCTATTTAGAGTACCCGGCTTAAATAAACATATATATATATATATATATATATATATATATATATATTTTAAAAAATTTTATTGATGAATATTTTAGTGCGGAACCTATAGACAAAACACTATACATTCCCTTTAAGTACTAAAAGGATTAGTGGATTATTATAATTGTTTATATAATACATGTTCATCATTGCTCCAACATACTATCTGACTTTAAGTCTGGGTTCACACTATTGCGAATTGGATTTTGCCCCATCCAATTCACATAGCAGGAGATTGTGACCGGCTCTCTATGGAGCCGGTTCACACATCTCCCGAGTGGCTCCGGTGCGAATTGCACAGGAGCCCTGTGCGTCTTTTGGTTAATTTCAGGTCCGAATTCAGCCCAACATCAGGCTGAAATCGTACCTGAAACGGTGAATGGAGACGCAGCGGTTCACAGCGACAACGACAACTTGTTATGTGTATAAATGACACCTGCCCACAGAATATCTTTCTTCCATTTAAACCTCATCATCATAGGCAAGACCAAAGAGCTATCAAAGGAGGTCAGGGACAAGATTGTAGACCTGCACAAGGCTTGAATGGGCTACAAGACCATCAGAAAAAAGTTTGGTGAGAAGGAAATAACTGTTGGAGTGATTATACGCAAATGGAAGAAATACAAAATAACCATCAATCACCCCCGGTCTGGAGCTCCATGCAAGATTTTGCCTCATGGGGTAAGGGGATGATCAAGAGAAAAGTGAGGGATCAGCCCAGAACTACATGGGAGGAGCTTAAGAATGATCTCAATGCAGTTGGGACCACAGTCACCAAACAAATCAATGGTAACACAATAAGGCTGCCATGGATTGACATCCTGCAGTGCCCACAAGGTCCCTTTCCTCAATAAGGCACATGTACAGGCCTGTCTGAAGTTTGCCAATGAACATGTAAATGATTCAGAGAATGATTGGGAGAAAGTGCTGTGGTCAGATGAGACTAAAATGAAGCTCTTTGGCAATAACTCGACTCACCATGTTTGGAGGAAAAAAAGGGCTGACTATGACCCTAAGAACACCATCCCTACAGTCAAGCACGGAGGTGGAAACATTATGCTTTTGGGCTGTTTCTCTGCTAAAGGTACAGGCTGACTGTGCCGCATTGAGAGGTCAATGGATGGGGCCATGTATTGTAAAATTTTGGATGAGAACCTTCTTCCCTCACCCAGAACAATGGGTGGTGGATGGGTCTTCCAGCATGACAATGACCCAAAACATACCACCAAGGCAACAGGGCTTCTTGAGCAAAAGGAGTGGCTCAAGAAGAAGCTCATTAAGGTCATGGAGTGGCCTAGCCAGTCTCCAAACCTTAATCCTATATAAAATTTATGAACGGAGTTGAAACTTTGAGTTGCCAAGTGAGAGCCAAGAAACCTTAAGGATTTAGAGAAGATCTGTAAAGAAGAATGGACTAAAATTCCTCCTAAGAAGTATACAAACCTGCTAACCAAATACATGAAACGTCTTACCTCTGTGCTTGCCAACAAGGGTTTCTCCACTCATTTTATCCACTGAACTGAAAAGAATACGGAGGAGAGATGGGTTAGCTTTAAGAGCATATTAAATAAGGGCATTAGCCAATGTATCCCATTGGGTAATAAATTTAAAAGAGCGAACAAAAGCCCTGGATGGCTTAACTCCAATGTAAAAATGCATATAAAAGCAAAGGAGAAGGCCTTCAAAAAATACAAGGTTGAGGGATCATCATCAGCATTCAGACTTTATAAAGAATGCACCAAGAAATGTAAGGGTGCAATTAGGATGGCTAAGATAGAACATGAAAGACACATAGCGGAGGAGAGCAAAAAAAATCCAGACCATAGACAGACCATATTGGCCCCATAAAGAATGAGGAATCTCCTCAGTCTTCATGAGTGAATCGGGGGGCTTCAGTAACCAAAACTGCAGTGTTTATCCTCATGACACAACACAGGAAGCACCTCCATGGTTAACAGAGGACAGAATTAAAATTAGACTTGAGAAACTTAACGTTAATAAATCACCGGGACTAGATGGCTTGCATCCGAGGGTACTTAGGGAACTCAGTCAAGTGATTGCCAGACCGTTGTTCCTAATTTTTACAGACAGTCTACTGACTGGAATGGTACCAGCTGATTGGAGAAAAGCCAATGTAGCACCAATATTTAAAAAGGGCCCAAAATACATCCCTGGGAATTACAGACCAGTTAGCCTAACATCAATAGTATGTAAACTCTTGGAGGGGATGATAAGGGACTATATACAAGATTTTAGTAATAAGAACGGTATCATTAGCAGTAATCAGCATGGATTCATGAAGAATCGTTCTTGCCAAACCAATCTACTAACCTTCTATGAGGAGGTGAGTTGCCATCTAGATAAAGGAAGGCCCGTAGACGTGGTGTATCCGGAATTTGCAAAAGCATTTGACACAGTTCCCCATAAACGTTTACTGTACAAAATAAGGTTCGTTGGCATGGACCATAGGGTGAGTACATGGATTGAAAACTGGCTACAAGGGCGAGTTCAGAGGGTGGTGATAAATGGGGAGTACTCGGAATGGTCAGGGGTGGGTAGTGGGGTTCCCCAGGGTTCTGTGCTGGGACCAATCCTATTTAATTTGTTCATAAACGACCTGGAGGATGGGATAAACAGTTCAATCTCTGTATTTGCAGACGATACTAAGCTAAGCAGGGCAATAACTTCTCCGCAGGATGTGGAAACCTTGCAAAAAGATCTGAACAAATTAATGGGGTGGGCAACTACATGGCAAATGAGGTTCAATGTAGAAAAATGTAAAATAATGCATTTGGGTGGCAAAAATATGAATGCAATCTATACACTGGGGGGAGAACCTCTGGGGGAATCTAGGATGGAAAAGGACCTGGGGGTCCTAGTAGATGATAGGCTCAGCAATGGCATGCAATGCCAAGCTGCTGCTAACAAAGCAAACAGAATATTGGCATTAAAAAGGGGATCAACTCCAGAGATAAAACGATAATTCTCCCGCTCTACAAGCCTCTGGTCCGGCCGCACCTGGAGTATGCTGTCCAGTTCTGGGCACCAGTCCTCAGGAAGGATGTACTTGAAATGGAGCGAGTACAAAGAAGGGCAACAAAGCTAATAAAGGGTCTGGAGGATCTTAGTTATGAGGAAAGGTTGCGAGCACTGAACTTATTCTCTCTGGAGAAGAGACGCTTGAGAGGGGATATGATTTCGATATACAAATACCATACTGGTGACCCTACAATAGAAATAAAACTTCTTCGCAGAAGAGAGTTTAACAAGACTCGCGGCCACTCATTAAAATTAGAAGAAAAGAGGTTTAACCTTAAACTACGTAGAGGGTTCTTTACTGTAAGAGCAGCAAGGATGTGGAATTCCCTTCCACAGGTGGTGGTCTCAGCGGGGAGCATTGATAGCTTCAAGAAATTATTAGACCGCAACATACAGGGATATACAATGTAATACTGACACATAATCACAGACATAGGTTGGACTTGATGAACTTGTGTCTTTTTTCAACCTCACCTATGTAACTGCAACTCAATTTATAACATTTGTACTGTGTGTTTTTTTCTGGATTTTTGGTTGATATTCTGTCTCTATTATTAAAAATCCACCTATGATGAAAATTATAGACCCTTCATTTCTTTGTGAGTGGGCAAACTTACAACATTCTGCAGGGGATCAAATAATTATTTTCCCCACTCTATACCAACACTCTCTTGCATTCCTCAGACACCTGGTGATAAGAGAATTTGCTTATTGTTGATGCTGAGGCGGGTTGCAATGGAAAATAAAAGAGATTACAGAAATTCCTGGGCCTGCTGGAAGAATTCATATTGAAATCATGTTTTTCTAAAACATTTGTGTTATCACAGTGCAACTCATGTTTGCTTTCTGCAATATATATATATATTTTTTTTTGATTCGACTATTTGCTGCTAATTCACCATTACATTATTTGTTGCAGTTACACATGAAATATCCCACTCCTTAATGGTAAACCCAGTCTGCAGTGACAATTACTATATCTATCATGTAGTAAATGTTACACTTGTTATCCACCTTTGTTTGAATGTCCCTTTACTTGACCATTCTTTTATACATTTGTCTCCATAAACCTCTCAGTTGATCATGTAGGGATCTGCTGCCCTCAGCTGCTAATATCATAGTGTTATATATTATTATGTATGCACTTCCTGTCCCTGGGTTGTTGGCTTTGAAACCCTGGAAGGCGGAAGTGGAGAGAGAGAGACAGAGATAGATAACTGAGCCACATGGTCTTATACACATAGGGGCTACTACTGCTGCTCTATTTTCACCCAGATCAGAAGCAAAGTATTCCTACTGTATGTTCTTTTACAAAAGTCAAGTATTCCTATGTTCTGATAGTTAAACTGTAGCTGCCCATAGCTTCTTGAGTGTATAGCGAAATGTTTGTGACAGACTTATTTCTATCCTGTTGTTATTATTTCACATGCACAGTGCCAGATATCGAGGTCTGTGCTACTATATGTGTAGTGTCACCTTTGAGTATATTGGTAGGTAAACCTGTATATAAATATAGTTTATAAGCAGCTAATGTTATTCAAGTTAGCCCTGTTCCTACTGGCATGGGCTTCTATAGCTAGTTTTAGCGTAGGGCTCAATAACCAGCATACAGTAGGCTAGAGCCAGGTTTGGCAATAGGTGGCCACTTCAGAATCATTAGCTTAAAGGCTTGGTTGCATGTCAGATTAGAAGCTATTAGGGAGGGACTAAAGTGCAGAGTAGATAGGCTGACTCTGAGACCCAGTGCCACACCACAGTTTCTGACGGTGAGAAGCTCCATTCCAGTCTGGTTGGACAACAGTTGGAGGTTCTCTTCATGACTGCAGATCTTGTTTTCAGCCTCCAACACAAAAACAGATGCCACATCATCCTCAGGTGCCCCTGCCACTGGACTGTACTGCAATATTCATCTGGATGTATCTCTGTTAATAACTGTATATAACCAGGAATATGTGCACAATTGCACCAGGGCTCCTTTCGGGCACTTAGATGATAATGCCTGTTTATACATTGGATGTATGTACTGTTAATAATCTCTTTTTTATATAAAGTTTGTATTATTTCTATTTCTATGTGTGCAGCTATATACTTATGGTTAATATAATAAGCTGGTTGCAGTAGTTCTGCTCCCAATTACTTTGTTAAGATTACTGATTAATTTTCCTCTGTTCACAGGTGGGTGGAAGCACTGCTAACTTTATTATCATGCCCACTCTTCCACTTAGTGAAGGTTCTGATTCTCTTATTTACCTACAGGTTTAGCACACTATCCTGTGTGGGAAATGCAATTTCTCATAGCTCCCTAAAGAGGGCTAGAATTGTTTCAGGTGATCTTTTATTCAAAAAACATTGTTTGACTCAAGAAGAATTTGGTCAGATTTGGAAATTGGGTTGGATTCTCCATCTGGATAGATTACCACTTTTTTCATGAAAATTTGTTTATTTGTTCGTAGATTGAAATGATCCTTTGGTTCTATTTATTCCTGGAAGATCCAATCATTTTATTGAAGCAATCATTGTGTCAAACTATTTTATTGCTATTTGTATAGGCTAGCCTCCCATGGGACTTTATATGGCAAAATATACAAAATAAATAAAATGTTATAGATTTTATCATATGCAATTTAAAAAAATGTACGTAAAAAAAAACACAATCTTAGCAGAGTGATGCATCTTTTTAAAAAAATGAAAAAAGGGGGCACAATATGGGGCCACTTTTCTTGAGATTGTGGCCTCCTCATCCCAGGTCAGGAGTAAATTTATTAAATAGTGTGTGGTATAGTTAGTTAGGGTCGCTGCACCCTTTAAGAGGCAAGAATAGAAGTATTCAGGAGGAACCAATGAGGGCACAGGGAAATTTCTGGAAGTAAGAGGATAGGCTATAAAAGGGCCAGCAGGAGAGGGGTTTTCCCTCTTTTCCGGTGGACAGTGAAGAAGATTGGATCTCTGAAGTTTGGAGATCGCTTTCTTACCGTTGCTGCCTGTGATGGAAGCCTTAGTGATGCAGTTGCTGGAGAAGGCGGGCAGCGCAGGAGGGGAGTCATGGCTGCGACACTGTCTGGCATTAGCCCCGGAGGAGGAGGCTCAGCCTGAAGAGAATGAAGGAGGCGGCTTAGCTGTGGGCAGCGAGCAGACTTATGCTACTGGCGCGGGGCAGAGAGTGCAAGAACCCGCCTGCGTGAGAGAGCGAGGAGACGCGCGCCTCCGTAACGAAGCAGTCAGGCTGTGGAAGAAGCTGAAGTGGCTCGTGTGCCACAGGGAAGGTCGGAAGAAGATGGCGGCAGCGTGACAGCATGGGGCCACCGCGGCAGCAAGAAGAGGTGGACTTGTTCAGTCGCCAGCAGGGAGAGGCGGATGGCGGGGCCAGCTCCAGCAGCCCCCTGCAGTCCCCCTGGCAGCATGCTGCTCGGTAAGGCGACCTGCAAGTCGTGCCGCCCCTAGTGTGAACCGAGCCTTAGGATATAATTTAAATGTGTCAGTTAAACACAAAATCTGGAAAGGGGAATAGAGTCAGGTCCATAAATATTGGGACATTGACACAATTCTAATCTTTTTGGCTCTATACACCACCACAATGGATTTAAAAATGAAACGAACAAGATGTGCTTTAACTGCAGGCTTTCAGCTTTAATTTACATCCAAATCAGGTGAACGGTGTAGGAATTACAACAGTTTGTATATGTGCCTCCCCCTTTCAAGGGACCAAAAGTAATGGGACAGATTAACAATCATTCATCAAACTTTCACTTTTTAATTCTTGGTTGCAAATCCTTTGCAGTCAATTACAGCCTGAAGTCTGGAAGGCATAGACATCACCAGACGCTGGCTTTCATCCCTGGTGATGCTCTGCCAGGCCTCTCCTGCAACTGTCTTCAGTTCCTGCTTGTTCTTGGGGCATTTTCCCTTCAGTTTTGTCTTCAGCAAGTGAAATGCATGCTCAATCGAATTCAGGTCAGGCGATTGACTTGGCCATTGCATAACATTCCACTTCTTTCCCTTAAAAAACTCTTTGGTTGCTTTTGCAGTATGCTTCGGGTAATTGTCCATCTGCACTGTGAAGCACCATCCAATGAGTTATGAAGCATTTTGCTGAATATGAGCAGATAATATTGCCCGAAACACTTCAGAAGTCATCCTGCTCCTTCTGTCAGCAGTCACATCATCAATAAATACAAGAGAACCCGTTCCATTGGCAGCCATACATGCCAACACCATGACACTACCACCACCATGCTTCACTGATGAGGTGGTATGCTTTGGATCATGAGCAGTTCCTTTCCTTCTCCATACTCTTCTCTTCCCATCACTCTGGTACAAGTTGATCTTGGTCTCATCTGTCCATAGGATGTTGTTCCAGAACTGTGAAGGCTTTTTTAGATGTTGTTTGGCAAACTCTAATCTGGCCTTCCTGTTTTTAAGGCTCACCAATGGTTTACATCTTGTGGTGAACCCTCTGTATTCACTATGGTGAAGTCTTCTCTTGATTGTTGACTTTGACACACATACACCTACCTCCTGGAGAATGTTCTTGATCTGGCCAACTGTTGTGAAGGGTGTTTTCTTCACTAGGAAAATCGGTCAACCACCACAGTTGTTTTCCGTGGTCTTCCGGGTCTTTTGGTGTTGCTGAGCTCACCGGTGCATTCTTTCTTTTTAAGAGTGTTCCAAACAGTTGATTTGGCCACACCTAATGTTTTTGCTATCTCTCTGATGGGTTTGTTTTGTTTTTTCAACCTAATGATGGCTTGCTTCACTGATAGTGACAGCTCTTTGGATCTCATATTTAGAGTTGACAGCAACAGATTCCAGATGCAAATAGCACACTTGAAATGAACTCTGGACCTTTTATCTGCTCCTTGTAAATGGGATAATGAGGGAATAACATATACCTGGCCATGGAACAGCTGAGCAGCCAATTGTCCCACTACTTTTGGTCCCCTAAAAAGTGGGAGGCACATTTACAAACTGTTGTAATTCCTACACCGATCACTTGATTTGGATGTAAATACCCTCAAATTAAAGCTGAAAGTCTGCAGTTAAAGCACATCTTGTTTGTTTCACTTCAAATCCATTGCGGTGGTGTATAGAGCCAAAAAGATTAGAATTCTGTCGATGTCCCAATATTTATGGACCTGACTGTATATATATATATTCTTTCTCTCCTGCCTTCTCATAAGAATTTAATGGCTAGACCAGAAAAGAGGGGTGAAGAGAGAGGCGAGGAGTAGAGGCGCAGGTCAATTCCCAGGTCCTTTAACCAGTTGCCGACTGCCTCACGCAGATACAGTATACTGCGGCAGAATGGCACAGGCAGGGGCAGAGTAACGTATGGGTATGTTACTCGCCTCCCACGGGCGGGGGGTGCTTCACCCCCCCTGGTACCCAAGGTGGTCGGCATCGCTTCAGGAGCGATCCGTGCTGAGGGGGAACCCACTGATTCATAGGCACCCCCTCGCGATCGCTCCTGGCAAATGGAATGCTTCCTCTGGTTCCGGCTTCCGAGAATAGAAGACATCAAGTAAGTTTGCACCAACACTGCATATACAGTAGAACACACAGGCACACACAGGCACACAACCCCCAATCACCCACAATCACCCCCCCCCTGCACCCCCTGTCTCAGTGACACCAATAGCAGTTTTTATTTTTTTTACTGATTACTGCATTGGTGTCATTTGTGACTGTTATAAGTGGTAGGGCAGTTAGTGGTAGGCTCCTTTAGGTCTAGGGTACCCCCCTACCCCCCCCCTAATAAAGGTTTAGCCCCTTGATCACCCCCCAGTTAACCCCCCGTCGCCAGTGTCACTAAGTGATCTTATTTCTGATCGCCGTATTAGTGTCACAGGTGACGCTAGGTAGCCAGGTAAGTATTTAGGTTCACCGTCAGCTTTTTATAGCGTCGGGTACCTCCATATACTTTAAATGAGACATGCAGCTGGGAAGATGACACAACATAGTAATGATATGAATATCTAGTAATTGCACCATAAATGCGACTGCATCGTATTGCATAGTAATGAATGTATAAACAGTAAATTGTAATAAATCAAGGAAACTTTATTGCATAGTAAAATATATATTATTGAAACATCATAAAACAACATAATGGCATAGCAGCCTATTATGGTCATCATGGTACCATAGTAAGAAATCATCAGACTAATATTTGCATATGACTGCATCATAGTATTAGTAATGTCTGGTGAATGGACCACATTTGTGACCAAGTAGCTTGCATGTATACAGAATAAGAGAGTATAGCATATGAATACATTTTCCATAAATATGATCCAAAATAACTAGGTGACCCATCAACATAGCAGCACGATGTGGATCGCAATGGTGAGATAAAAACAATTCAATTTTAAAGTTGTGTGTCTTCACAGTAATATAGTAGCAGTTGGTGGAATCCAAACGGCATAATCTGATAGAAGTATAGAGGGGTTGTTAATGTGAATAGCATCTAAGAGCTCTACACGTTTCATGGATCTTTCCAATCTTCAGAAGCAGATGCAATGTAACTGTCTATAAAAGATATATTCATATCATTACTATGTTGTGTCATCTTCCCAGCTGCATGTCTCATTTAAAGTCCCAAAACCCCCCCATTTCTCTGTTTTTTGTATACATTTTGGGGATGGAGGTACATTTTTGTAAATGTCCTCATATAAAGTCCCATTTAGTTAGTTCTTCTTTTTTTCACCTCCATATACTACCTAATAAAGGATCAATATCTGATCAGATCTATACTAGCGTTCCCAGCAGTTTAGGGTTCCCAAAAACGCAGTGTTAGCGGGATCAGCTCAGATACCTGCTAGCACCTGCGTTTAGTGCAGTATCAATCGATCACTGTCACTTACAAAACACTAAACAGACATAACTGTAGCGTTTTCAGAGTCAGGCCTGATCCCTGCAATAGCTAACAGTTTTTTTGGTAGCGTTTGTTACATTTGCTGACAATCTAGGAGCTTATTTACCTGTGAGTCTCACTACTATTCCAGTAAATTTAGAGCCCAAAATGTCAAATCGAAGGTACACTAGTGAAGAGGCCTACACGTTTCTGAGCATGACAGATAGTGAAGAGGAAGTCACTCATCTGTCAGATTCAGGCTCAGAATACGATCCTGTAGACGACAGCGGCTCCATGACAGATAGCTCTGATGACGGAGTTGTGGTCCCTGCCAAGGTCAGGCGTACCAGACCCCAATCTTCTTCTGCTGTTGAGATGCAAGAACCGCAGGGCTCTCGTATGGAGCAGAGAAGTACTAGTGCCGATATTCCTTCTGGTGAACTGGCAAGCACCAGTGGCCTAGTACACCCCGGTCGTAGTCAAACCAGCACTGCAGTAACACTTGGTGACGTGGCGAGTCCTATAAGTGCAGTTCAAGCTGGTGAGGTGGCAAGCACAAGTAGTGTACCACTGCCACCAAGAAGAAGACAAACGCAGGCCCGTCAAGCCCATAGTGCCCTTCTTGCTGCATTTGCCAATCCTAATTGAGAACCCACCACTTTTTTCACTGGCCAACCCAGCATTCAGGTAGGAACAGTTGATTTTACGTCACTTGATTTTCATTCGCTGTTTTTTGGCAAGATTGTGTGGGACTTGGTGTCACCCTTATTTGGAAGGGGTACCACTTGTACGTGGACAATTATTACACAAGCGTGCCACTTTTTAGTCACTTGTTTGATCATCAGATTGGAGCATGTGGCACCATGCGATCTAATTGCCGGGGCTTTCCCCAGCAGCTTGTAGATTCCCGTCTTAGGCTGGGGGAGAGAGCCTGCTTCAAGTGTAATAATTTGCTCACTGTGAAGTGGAGGGATAATAAGAATGTTTTCGTTCTTACCTCCCTTCATGCAGACACGACGGTCCAAATTCCTACGGCGACTGGTGTTGTGGAGAAACCCCTCTGTGTCCACGAATATAACCTTAATATGGGAGGAATGGACCTCAATGACCAGTTGTTGGCGCCGTACCTAGTTGCCCGTAAGGCCAGACGCTGGTACAAGAAAGTGTCTGTATACTTATTTCAATTGGCTTTGCTGAACGCTCATGTGCTATACAGAGCTTCAGGACGAACTAGATCCTTCCTTAACCAGTTACCAACCGGCCCATAGCCATGGCTGGATAACTCTGGGAGGGCGTACTATGACGTCTTCCCAGAATTCTGCTCTCACGCGCCCCCTGGGGGGGGCACCCGAGAACATCCGTGACCGCCTGGTACAGAGGACCCGGCGCATCACGGATCACGGTAAACGGCCACTGATCGCAGCCGTTTACCATGTAATCGCTCCGTCAAATAACGGAGCGATCACATGTAAACAAACCAGTGTCATGTCCGGTTCCTCTCTCCCCCTGTGTACCGATCGGTACAGAGGGGGAGGGATTGGATGGCAGCAACACTGTGGGCTTGATGTGTAGTGCCCACAGCGCTGCTCTGTGACAAATGCAGTCACATCCAGCCATCCATCCATCCATGCTCAGCCATCCTTCCATGCTCAGCAATACCCTGTACTACTCTGCAATACCCCGCAATACCCTTCACTACTCTGTAATGCCCCGCAATACTCTGCAATACCCTGCAATACTCTGCAATACCCTGCAATACCCCGCAATCCTCTGCAATACCCTGCACTACTCTGCAATGCCCCGCAATACCGTGCACTACTCTGCAATGCCCCGCAATACTCTGCAATACCCTACACTACAATACCCTGCACTACCCTACACTACTCTGCAATACCCTGCAATACTCTGAAAGGCCCCGCAATACTCTGCAAGGCCCCGCAATACTCTGCAAGGCCCCGCAATACCCTGTAATACCCTGCAATACTCTGCAATACTCTGCCATACCCAGTCATACCCAGCCATACTCTGCCATACCCAGCCATACCCAGCCATACTCTGCCATACCCAGCCATACCCAGCCATGCGCAGCCATACTCGGCTGTACTCGGCCTCTGTATGTGGCCAGGCTGTGGAAGTCTCACACATGTGGTATCGCCGTACTCAGAAGGAGTAGGAGAATCTATTTTGGGGTGTCATTTTTGGTATGTACATGCTATGTGTTAGAAATATTATATAAATGGACAACTTTGTGTTAAAAAAAAATGCGTTTTAACCACTTCCCGCCCACTGGCCGTCATACGACGTCCTTGACTTTGTGCGGTGATATCTGAAAGGCATCATTCAGATATCAGCTTTTTACGCCGGCGATTCCCTACACCATAAGAATGATCATAGCGGCTGTTCCACTGCTTGATCGTTCTTACGGGAGGCGAGAGGGGATGTCCCCCCCCTCTTGCCGCCCTCAGGTGCTTCTACCGACTCACCGCTACGATCAAAGCCAGTATCGTTTTTTTAATTTTTTTTATTTCAGGTTTCCCAGCCTAGAGGTGAGATGTGGGGTCTTATTGACCCCATATCTCACTGTAAAGAGGACCTGTCATGCCATATTCCTATTACAAGGGATGTTTACATTCCTTGTAATAGGAATAAAAGTGATCAAAAAATTTATTTTTTGGAAAAAAGCATCAAACTAAAATAAATAAAGTAAAATGAACAATAAGAAGCAAACTCATACGTAAGTCCCGCCCACATATGAAAATGGTGTTCAAACCACACATGTGAGGTATTGCTACGATCGGTAGAGAGAGAGCAATAATTTTGGCCCTAGACCTCCTCTGTAACTCAAAACATGTAACCAGTAAAAAATTTTAAAGCGACGCCAATGGGGATTTCTAAGTAGCGAAGTTTGGCGCCATTCCACGAGCGTGTGCAATTTTGAAGGGTGACATGTTAGGTATCTATTTACTCGGCATAACTTCATCTTTCACATTATGCAAAAACATTGGGCTAACTTTACTGTTTTGTTTTTTGTTTTTTTTAGATCGAAAAATTTCTGCGCAAATACAGTGCGAGATAAAAAGTTGCAACGACTGCCATTGTATTCTCTAGAGTCTTTGCTAAAAAAAATATATATAATGTTTTGGGGTTCTATGTAATTTTCTAGCAAATAAATGATGATTTTTACATGTAGGGGAGAAATGTCAGAATTGGCCTGGGTTCTCCAGAACGCCTGAAGGTGCTCCCTGCATGCTGGGCCTCTGTATGTGGCCACGCTGTGTAAAAGTCTCACACATGTGGTATCGCCGTACTCGGGAGTAATAGCAGAATGTGTTTTGGGGTGTAATTTGTGGTATGCATATGCTGTGTGTGAGAAATAACCTGCTAATATGACAATTTTGTGAAAAAAAACAGAAAAAAACATCTTGATTTTGCAAAGAATTGTGGGAAAAAATGACAACTTCAAAAAACTCATCATGTCTCTTTCTAAATACTTTGGAATGTCTTCTTTCAAAAAAGGAAAGAAAACGGGTCATTTGGGGGGTATTTGTACTGTATGTATTTGTATGTTAGGGTCAGTACTTCAGGTGTGATCAATTTTCAGATATTGGCACCATAGCTTTTGGACTCTATAGCTTTCACAAAGACCAAATAATATACACCGATTTGGGTTATTTTTACCAGAGATATGTAGCGGTATAAATTTTGGCCAAAATATATGAAGAAAAATTACTCATTTGCAAAATTTTATAACAGAAACGAAGAAAAATGCATTTTTTTACAGAATTTTCAGTCTTTTTCTTTTATAGCGCAAAAAATAAAGAACCCGGCGGTGATTAAATACCACCAAAAGAAAGCTCTATTTGTGTGAAAAAAGGACAAAAATTTCATATAGGTACAGTGTTGCATGACTGAGTAATTGTCATTCAAAATGTGAGAGCACCGAAAGCTGAAAATTGGTCTGTGTTTAAGTGCCCAGTGGTCAAGTGGTTAAATTTCAGGAAGAGATCGTCAGAGCCCTTCTGTTTCCAGACGGTGCTCCACCTCACCTTCCCAATCCAAATGCAGTAAGGCGGCTGCATGAGAGGCATTTTCTTTATGTCCTCCCGAGTACCCCTACCCAGCGAGCCCCCCAAAGTAGATGTTGTGTCTGCAGCAAGCGCGGATATAGGCGTGACACCCGTTATTATTGTCCCTCCTGTCAATCCTGGTCTTTGCATTGGTAAATGTTTTGAGCGCTACCATATACTAGTTGAGTATTAGGGTAGGGTACAGCACTGCACAGACTAGGCACACTTTCACAGGGTCTCCCACAATGCCATTGCATTTTGAAAGACTCAAACCTGCTGCCGTTACAGTTACAACAGTTACAAAAAAAAAAAAAATGTAAAAAAATGTAAAAAAAAACAAAAATAGTTGTTGTTTTATTGTTCTCTCTCTCTCTATTCTCTCTCTATTTTTCTGCTCTTTTTTTACTGTATTCTATTCTGCAATGTTTTATTGTTATTATGTTTTATCATGTTTGCTTTTCAGGTACGTAATTTTTTTATATTTTACTGTTTACTGTGTTTTATTGTTAACCATTTTTTTGTTTTCAGGTACGCCATTCAGCTGCAGCGCAGATTTATTTATCTTGACAGCAACAGCGTTTGCTCCCACGATACATACATTATTTTTTACTGGTTTTTTTTGTATTTGCTTTGCAGGTATGGTATGTCTTATAGGGCGTACACACGGTCGGACTTTGTTCGGACATTCCGACAACAAAATCCTAGGATTTTTTCCGACGGATGTTGACTCAAACTTTTTTTGTCTACACACGGTCGCACAAAGTTGTCGGAAAATCCGATCGTTCTGAACACAGTGACGTAAAACACGTACGTCGGGACTATAAACAGGGCAGTGGCCAATAGCTTTCATCTCTTTATTTATTCTGTGCATGCGTGCCACTTTGTCCGTCGGATTTTGTACACACGATCGGAATTTCCAACAACAGATTTTGTTGTCGGAAAATTTTATCTCCTGCTCTCCAACTTTGTGTGTCGGAAAATCCGATGGAAAATGTCCGATGGAGCCCACACACGGTCGGAATTTCCGACAACACGCTCCGATCAGGGCATTACTGTTATTATGTAATGTTACTTTGTTTTTTGTTAACCATCATTTGCTTAGCAGGTATGCCATTCAGTTGCAGCGCGGATTTATTTATCTTGACAGCAACAGCGTTTGCTCCCACGATACATAAAGCAGTGACTCCAGCGCTGTAGGAGGTTATTTCACCACCACAGTTTAAAACAAAATGGTGCATGTATGCCCATCATTAGAAGTGGGTGGATGAAGGGAGATATTCTAATGGTGGGCATACCCACCAATCAATCTCTTTTTTTCGTTCAGCCCACAGGCTGCATGAAAAAAAAGATTACAATATATGTCCAACAAGGACCAGCAATGTACTGGTATGTTGTTGGACTTTGAGTGGTTATACCAAAATGATGCCTGCAGGTTTAGGTATCATCCTGGTATCTTTCTTTTCAGCCAGCGGTCGGCTTTCATGTAAAAGCAATCCTAGCGGCTAATTAGCCTCTAGACTGCTTTTACAAGCAGTGGGAGGGAATGCCCCCCAACGTCTTCCATGGTTTTCTCTGGCTCTCCTGTCCCAACAGGGAACCTGAGAATGCAGCCGGTGATTCAGCCAGCTGACCATAGAGCTGATCAGAGACCAAAAGGGCTCCAACCATCTCTATGGCCTAAGAAACCGGAAGCTACGAGCATTTCATGACTTAGATTTCGCTGGATGTAAACAGCGCCATTGGGAATTTGGGAAAGCATTTTATGCCATCGATCTTGGTGTGATCAGATGCTTTGAGGGCAGAGGAGAGATCTAGGGTCTAATAAACCCCAATTTTTTCAAAAAAGAGTACCTGTCACTACCTATTGCAATCATAGGGGATATTTACATTCCCTGAGAGAACACTAAAAATGATAAAAAAAATGAAAGGAACAGTTTAAAAATAAGATAAAAAAGCAAAAAAAAAAATTTTTTTTTAAAAAAGCACCCCTGTCCCCACCTGCTCTCGCGCAAAGGTGAACGCAAGTGTCGGTGTGGCGTCAAATGTAAACAGCAATTGCACCATGCATGTGAGGTATCACCGCGAAGGTCAGATTGAAGGGCAGTAATTTTAGCAGTAGACCTCCTCTGTAAATCTAAAGTGGTAACCTGTAAAGGCTTTTAAAAATGTATGTAGTTTGTCGCCACTGCACGTTTGTGCGCAATTTTAAAGCATGTCATGCATTAAAATTAAAAAAAGGATTGTGGATAAGATATGCTGGATAATATTTGAAACTTTCCATGCTTCTTTCTTCTGTATTGCTACCAAAAATGATAACAATAATAAAAACTGTTATTTGAAAAAAAAAATAAATAAAAAAGTGTGTTTTTTCCCAAAAACATGAGTTTGAAAAATCGCTGTGCAAATACTGTGCGAAAAAAATTAAAACACCCACCATTTTAATCTGTAGGGCCTTTGCTTTAAAAAAATATATAATGTTTGGGAGTTCAAAGTAATTTTCTTCCATGAAAAAAATGTCTATGAAATATTTTTATGGTTCAATTAGTTTTTATTGATTTTAGACAGGTTTATAACAAAAGAAGAAATACAACAAAAATAGAGACCTGACATGAAATCACTTGGCTTACCCAAGTGCACTAATTTATAGAATTCAGACTAGTGCAATCAATCGCCCAGACCTAGATACTTTACATTGTTTCATTCTCTGCAGGTACTGAGTATGAGATTTGAGTCTGTAAGGCATTAAGTACCCTGGTCTAGGAAGCCCCAATGGGGATCTTCTGCTTCCACAGACTCAGGGTATTATGGAAAATAACTAAAATAAAATTGTGCAAACATATTATCTACCATAAAGTGCATATACTTGTAAAGTGTAAGGAGCATAAGACAAAAATAAACCTCCACTAATGGAGGAGCCGTTATTGAAATAGATTGCATTTATATAGGTCTTATGGAATCTGGAAGAAGAAATTAGAAGTAAGAAAAGAAAAGAAAAGAGAAAGTGGAAAGAACAGCTACAGTCAGTAGAAGAATAAGGAAAAGAGGGGGGGGGGGGGGGGAGAGACAGCGAGCCCCACTCTGTAAAACAAACCAATCATAGGATTCAACCCATATGAAATATTTTTAATTGTGACACAAGTTTTTTTTTCTTTGCACAAAGTTGTCACGAAATTATATATTGCCCAAACATGGTTTGTGCCATCTTGGCATTTTATGGCCTTCAAAACTGTGATAGGTAGTGAGGAGTTAAATCAATAATTTACGCCCTTAGAAATCCTGAAGGCGGTGCTTGGTTTTTGGGGCCCCGTACGCGGCTAGACTTCCAAAAAGTCCCACACATGTGGTATCCCTGTACTCAGGAGAAGCAGCTAAATGTTTTTTGGGGTGTGATTCCACATATGCCCATGGCATGTTTGAGCAATATATCATTTAGTGAAAACTTTGTGCAAAAAAAAAAAGGGTTTGTCATTTTCCCGCAACTTGTGGCAAAATATAAAATATTCCTTGGACTCAACATGCCTCTCAGCAAATAGCTTGGGGTGTCTACTTTCCAAACGGGGTCATTTGGGGGGGGGGGGGGGGGGTTGTGCCATCTTGGCATTTTATGGCCTTCAAAACTGTGATAGGTAGGGAGCAGTGAAATCAATAATTTACGCCCTTAGAAATCCTGAAGGCGGTACGCGGCTAGGCTCCCAAAAAGTCCCACACGTGGTATCCCCGTACTCAGGAGAAGCAGCAAAATGTATTTTGGGGTGCAATTCCACATATAACATATGGCATGTGTGAGCAATATATCATTTAGTGACAACTTTTTGTTACATTTTTTTTTTTGTCATTATTCAATCACTTGGGACAAAAAAATTAAATATTCAATGGGCTCAACATGCCTCTCAGCAATTTCCTTGGGGTGTCTACTTTCCAAAATTGGGTCATTTGGGGGAGGTTTGTACTGCCCTGCCATTTTAGCACCTCAAGAAATGAGATAGGCAGTCATAAACTAAAAGCTGTGTAAATTCCAGAAAATGTACCCTAGTTTGTAGACGCTATAACTTTTGCGCAAACCAATAAATATACGCTTATTGACATTTTTTTTACCAAAGACATGTGGCCGAATACATTTTGGCCTAAATGTATGACTAAAATTGAGTTTATTGGATTTTTCTTATAACAAAAAGTAGAAAATATCAAATTTTTTCAAAAATTTCGGTCTTTTTCCGTTTATATTGCAAAAAAAATTTCAGAGGCAATCAAATACTATCAAAAGAAAGTTCTATTTGTGGGAAAAAATGGATGCAAATTTCATTTGGGTACAACATTGCATGACCGCGCAATTACCAGCTAAAGCGACGCAGTGCCAAATTGTAAAAAGTGCTCTGGTCAGGAAGGGGGTAAAACCTTCCGGGGCTGAAGTGATTAAAGAGGAAGTAAACTCTCCCACTCTGATGCTTCTTTTCATTTAGTCCATTATAATAAGTAATGATCAAACTATAGCCACTGTAATTCAGCCCAAATCGCATATTACTTACTGTTTAACCACTTGACGACCGCCTCACGCCGATGTACGTCGGCAAAGTGGCACGGACAGGCAAAATCACGTACAGGGTACGTGATTTGCCTTCCGCGGGTGGGGGGTCCGATCGGACCCCCCCCCCGGTGCCCGAGGCGGTCGTCGTTTGTCCAGCGGCGATCGGTGATGAGGGGGAGACCATTCGTTCGTGGCCCCCCCTCGCGATCGCCGCCGGCCAATGAGAACACTCCTTTGCTGCTGTATGCTAAACAGCAGCAAAGGAAGTGATGTCATCTCCCCTCGGGTCGGTATTTTCCGTTCCGGCCCGAGGAGAGACGACAAGTATGTGAGTGCACCAACACTACACACACAGTAGAACATGCCAGGCACACAAATCACCCCGATCCCCCCCCCGATCGCCCCCCGATCCCCCCCCAATCACCCCCCCCCCCCCCCTGTCACAAACTGACACCAGCAGTTTTTTTTTGTTTTTTTTGTTTTTTTTTCTGATTACTGCATAGTGTCAGTTTGTGACAGTGACAGTGTTGGGACAGTGTATATTACCCCCCTTTAGGTCTAGGGTACCCCCCTAACCCCCCCTAATAAAGTTTTAACCCCTTGATCACCCCCTGTCACCAGTGTCGCTAAGCGATCATTTTTCTGATCGCTGTATTAGTGTCGCTGGTGACGCTAGTTAGTGAGGTAAATATTTAGGTTCGCCGTCAGCGTTTTATAGCGTCAGGGACCCCCATATACTACCTAATAAATGTTTTAACCCCTTGATTGCCCCCTAGTTAACCCTTTCACCACTGATCACCGTATAACCGTTACGGTTGACGCTGGTTAGTTCGTTTATTTTTTATAGTGTCAGGGCACCCGCCGTTTATTACCGAATAAAGGTTTAGCCCCCCGATCGCCCGGCGGTGATATGCGTCGCCCCAGGCAGCGTCAAATTAGCGCCAGTACCGCTAACACCCACGCACGCAGCATGCGCCTCCCTTAGTGGTATAGTATCTGAACGGATCAATATCTGATCCGATCAGATCTATACTAGCGTCCCCAGCAGTTTAGGGTTCCCAAAAACGCAGTGTTAGCGGGATCAGCCCAGATACCCGCTAGCACCTGCGTTTTGTCCCTCCGCCCGGCCCACCCAAGTGCAGTATCGATCGATCACTGTCACTTACAAGGCACTAAACGCATAACTGCAGCGTTCGCAGAGTCAGGCCTGATCCCTGCGATCGCTAACAGTTTTTTTGGTAGCATTTTGGTGAACTGGCAAGCACCAGCCCCAGGCAGCGTCAGGTTAGCGCCAGTACCGCTAACACCCACGCACGCACCATACACCTCCCTTAGTGGTATAGTATCTGAACGGATCAATATCTGATCCGATCAGATCTATACTAGCGTCACCAGCAGTTTAGGGTTCCCAAAAACGCAGTGTTAGCGGAATCAGCCCAGATACCTGCTAGCACCTGCGTTTTGCCCCTCCGCCCGGCCCAGCCCAGCCCACCCAAGTGCAGTATCGATCGATCACTGACACTTACAAAACACTAAACGCATAACTGCAGCGTTCGCAGAGTCAGGCCTGATCCCTGCGATCGCTAACAGTTTTTTTTGTAGCGTTTTGGTGAACTGGCAAGCACCAGCCCCAGGCAGCGTCAGATTAGCGCCAGTACCGCTAACACCCACGCACGCACTGTACACCTCCCTTAGTGGTATAGTATCTGATCGCATCAATATCTGATCCGATCAGATCTATACTAGCGTCACCAGCAGTTTAGGGTTCCCAAAAACGCAGTGTTAGCGGGATCAGCCCAGATACCTGCTAGCACCTGCGTTTTGCCCCTCCGCCCGGCCCAGCCCAGCCCACCCAAGTGCAGTATCGATCGATCACTGTCACTTACAAAACACTAAACGCATAACTGCAGCGTTCGCAGAGTCAGGCCTGATCCCTGCGATCGCTAACAGTTTTTTGGTAGTGTTTTGGTGAACTGGCAAGCGCCAGCGGCCTAGTACACCCCGGTCGTAGTCAAACCAGCACTGCAGTAACACTTGGTGACGTGGCGAGTCCCATAAGTGCAGTTCAAGCTGGTGAGGTGGCAAGCACAAGTAGTGTCCCGCTGCCACCAAAAAGACAAACACAGGCCCGTCGTGCCCATAGTGCCCTTCCTGCTGCATTCGCCAATCCTAATTGGGAACCCACCGCTTCTGCAGCGCCCGTACTTCCCCCATTCACATCCCCAACCAAATGCAGTCGGCTGCATGAGAGGCATTTTTATGTCCTCCCGAGTACCCCTACCCAACGAACCCCCCAAAAAAGATGTCGTGTCTGCAGCAAGCGCGGATATAGGCGTGACACCCGCTATTATTGTCCCTCCTGTCCTGATAATCCTGGTCTTTGCATTGGTGAATGTTTTGAACGCTACCATTCACTAGTTGAGTATTAGCGTAGGGTACAGCATTGCACAGACTAGGCGCACTTTCACAGGGTCTCCCAAGATGCCATCGCATTTTGAGAGACCCGAACCTGGAACCGGTTACAGTTATAAAAGTTAGTTACAAAAAAAGTGTAAAAAAAAAAAAAATATGAAATATAAAAAAATAGTTGTTGTTTTATTGTTCTCTCTCTCTCTATTCTCTCTCTCTATTGTTCTGCTCTTTTTTACTGTATTCTATTCTGCAATGTTTTATTGTTATTGTTATTGTTATTGATTGTTATTGTTATTGTTATTGTTATTATGTTTTATCATGTTTGTTTTTCAGGTGTGTAATTATTTACACTTTACTGTGCTTTATTGTTAACCATTGTTAACCATTTTTTTGTCTTCAGGTACGCCATTCACGACTTTGAGTGGTTATACCAGAATGATGCCTGCAGGTTTAGGTATCACCTTGGTATCATTCTTTTCAGCCAGCGGTCGGCTTTCATGTAAAAGCAATCCTAGCGGCTAATTAGCCTCTAGACTGCTTTTACAAGCCGTGGGAGGGAATGCCCCCCCCCCCCCCCCACCGTCTTCCGTGTTTTTCTCTGGCTCTCCTGTCTCAACAGGGAACCTGAGAATGCAGCCGGTGATTCAGCCAGCTGACCATAGAGCTGATCAGAGACCAGAGTGGCTCCAAACATCTCTATGGCCTAAGAAACCGGAAGCTACGAGTATTTCATGACTTAGATTTCGCCGGATGTAAATAGCGCCATTGGGAAATTGGGGAAGCATTTTATCACACCGATCTTGGTGTGGTCATTTGCTTTGAGGGCAGAGGAGAGATCTAGGGTCTAATAGACCACAATTTTTTCAAAAAAGAGTACCTGTCATTACCTATTGCTATCATAGGGGATATTTACATTCCCCGAGATAACAATAAAAATGATTAAAAAAAAAAATATGAAAGGAACAGTTTAAAAGTAAGATTAAAAAAGCAAAAAAATAATGAAGAAAAAAAAAACAAAAAAAAAAAACACCCCTGTCGCCCCCTGCTCTCGCGCTAAGGCGAACGCAAGCGGCGGTCTGTCGTCAAACGTAAACAGCAATTGCACCATGCATGTGAGGTATCACCGCGAAGGCCAGATCGAGTGCAGTAATTTTTCCAGTAGACCTCCTCTGTAAATCTAAAGTGGTAACCTGTAAAGGCTTTTTAAGGCTTTTAAACATGTATTTATTTTGTTGCCACTGCACGTTTGTGCGCAATTTTAAAGCATGTCATGTTTGGTATCCATGTACTCGGCCTGAGATCATCTTTTTTATTTCATCAAACATTTGGGCAATATAGCGTGTTTTAGTGCATTAAAATTAAAAAAAGTGTGTTTTTTCCCCAAAAAATGCGTTTGAAAAATCGCTGCGCAATTACTGTGTGAAAAAAAAAAATGAAACACCCACCATTTTAATCTGTAGGGCATTTGCTTTAAAAAAATATATAATGTTTGGGGGTTCAAAGTAATTTTTTTGCAAAAAAAAAAAACTTTTTCATGTAAACAATAAGTGTCAGAAAGGGCTTTGTCTTCAAGTGGTTAGAAGAGTGGGTGATGTGTGACATAAGCTTCTAAATGTTGTGCATAAAATGCCAGGACAGTTCAAAACCCCCCCAAATGACCCCATTTTGGAAAGTAGACACCCCAAGCTATTTGCTGAGAGGCATGTCGAGTCCATGGAATATTTTATATTGCGACACAAGTTGCGGGAAAGAGACAAATTTTTTTTTTTTTTTTTTTTTTTGCACAAAGTTGTCACTAAATGATATATTGCTCAAACATTCCATGGAAATATATGAAATTACACCCCAAAATACATTCTGCTGCTTCTCCTGAGTACGGGGATACCACATGTGTGAGACTTTTTGGGAGCCTAGCCGCGTACGGGACCCCGAAAACCAAGCACCGCCTTCAGGCTTTCTAAGGGCGTGAATTTTTGATTTCACTCTTCACTGCCTATCACAGTTTCGGAGGCCATGGAATGCCCAGGTGGCACAAAACCCCCCCAAATGACCCCATTTTGGAAAGTAGACACCCCAAGCTATTTGCTGAGAGGTATAGTGAGTATTTTGCAGACCTCACTTTTTGTCACAAAGTTTTGAAAATTGAAAAAAGAAAAAAAAAAATTTTTTTTCTTGTCTTTCTTCATTTTCAAAAACAAATGAGAGCTGCAAAATACTCACCATGCCTTTCAGCAAATAGCTTGGGGTGTCTACTTTCCAAAATGGGGTCATTTGGGGGGGTTTTGTGCCACCTGGGCATTCCATGGCCTCCGAAACTGTGATAGGCAGTAAAGAGTGAAATCAAAAATTTTCACCCTTAGAAATCCTGAAGGCAGTGATTGGTTTTTGGGGTCCAGTACGCGGCTAGGCTCCCAAAAAGTCCCACACATGTGGTATCCCCATACTCAGGAGAAGCAGCTAAATGTATTTTGGGGTGCAATTCCACATATGCCCATGGCCTGTGTGAGCAATATATCATTTAGTGACAACTTTATGAAAAAAAAAAAAAAAAAAAAAAAAAAGTGTCACTTTCCCGCAACTTGTGTCAAAATATAAAATATTCCATGGACTCAATATGCCTCTCAGCAAATAGCTTGGGGTGTCTACTTTCCAAAATGGGGTCATTTTGGGGGGTTTTGTGCCACCTGGGCATTCCATGGCCTCCGAAACTGTGATAGGCAGTGAAGAGTGAAAGCAAAAATTTACACCCTTAGAAATCCTGAAGGCGGTGATTGGTTTTCGGGGCCCCGTACGCGGCTAGGCTCCCAAAAAGTCCCACACATGTGGTATCCCCATACTCAGGAGAAGCAGCTAAATGTATTTTGGGGTGCAATTCCACATAGGCCCATGGCCTGTGTGAGCAATATATCATTTAGTGACGACTTTTTGTAAATATTTTTTTTTTTTTTGTCATTTTTCAATCACTTGGGACAAAAAAAATAAATATTCAATGGGTTCAACATGCCTCTCAGCAATTTCCTTGGGGTGTCTACTTTCCAAAATGGGGTCATTTGGAGGGGTTTTGTACTGCCCTGCCATTTTAGCACCTCAAGAAATGACATAGGCAGTCATAAACTAAAAGCTGTGTAAATTCCAGAAAATGTACCCTAGTTTGTAGACGCTATAACTTTTGCGCAAACCAATAAATATACACTTATTGACATTTTTTTTACCAAAGACATGTGGCCGAATACATTTTGGCCTAAATGTATGACTAAAATTTAGTTTATTGGATTTTTTTTATAACAAAAAGTAGAAAATATCATTTTTTTTCAAAATTTTCGGTCTTTTTCCGTTTATAGCGCAAAAAATAAAAACCGCAGAGGTGATCAAATACCATCAAAAGAAAGCTCTATTTGTGGGAAGAAAAGGACGCAAATTTCGTTTGGGTACAGCATTGCATGACCGCGCAATTAGCAGTTAAAGCGACGCAGTGCCAAATTGGAAAAAGACCTCTGGTCCTTAGGCAGCATAATGGTCCGGGGCTCAAGTGGTTAAAGAAACTTTAAAAAACTTGTTTCCAGAGGTAAGGCAGCGCCATCTTAAGTATTGTTTTCTGAGTCCACAGTAGAGTATATTTCCGCCCTTACATTGAGCACTTCCTGTACTGTTAACCAAGCCTCCTTCTTAATCCAACATTTCTATGGCAACCCTGCTTCACTGCTCATAGCTGACTTTTTATTTATTTCATAGTTTTTACTTGTGTTGATTATCTAGTGTTTGCCTATGTCAGTCTTATCGGCTTCAGCTGATAAGACTGCAGTAATGCTGTCCGATGCCCGGGTTTACACTCCATGTGATGTCATATGGTCACTTGGGGTGTAGTAGGAAGCTCTGAGTGATTATACAGTTTTGTGGGATTTCAGTGTTGTGCCGTAGGAAGTACTGATAATAGACAGACAAGCACACAGAGTGTGCCGTAAATCAGGGGAGATATAGGCATGCTCAGTGACATCATTCTAAAGAACAAAAAGGATTACAACAATACTAAGCAAATAAGGAGATATCTACAAGCAGTGTTCATTAGGGTTTTTTATGCTGATTTACACGGGACAAAGTTGTGGGGGAGAGTTTACAACCACTTTAATAATTGGCACCGGAACGGTACGGGGGCCTTTTCCAACATTTGCACCATAATTTAGAAGCACACAAGAACTTTGGTGGCCTGGGTTGGTTTTATTATGACGAGTCCTTCCGTCAAAAATTGTCCATACACCAGTCACTTAGGTGGGGAATGAAAGACGTGGGTCTGTGGCTCAATTTGATATTGCCCCAGAAGCAGGTGGCACCTAGACAAACCACGGCCAACCCTTCCACTGCAGCTTTTAGAAAAGGCTGTTGTTTTGCATTTAATGACAGTCAATGCCGTTGGAATACTTCGTGCAAATACAGGCACGAATGTTTAATTTGCGCTGGAGCGCATCCAGCTACAAAGTGTTTTGAGCGAAACGCAAAAGTACAGTGGCTTGCGAAAGTATTCGGCCCCCTTGAACTTTTCAAAATTTTGCCACATTTCAGGCTTCAAACATAAAGATATAAAATTTTTATTTTTTGTGAAGAATCACCAACAAGTGGGACACAATTGTGAAGTGGAACGAAATCTTTTGGATTTTTGAAACTTTTTTAACTAATAAAAAAATGAAAAGTGGGGCGTGCAAAATTATTCGGCCCCCTTGCGTTAATACTTTGTAGAGCCACCTTTTGCTGTGATTACAGCTGCAAGTCGCTTGGGGTATGTCTCTATCAGTTTTGCACATCTAGAGACTGAAATTCTTGCCCATTCTTCCTTGCAAAACAGCTCAAGCTCAGTGAGGTTGGATGGAGAGCGTTTGTGAACAGCAGTTTTCAGCTCTTTCCACAGATTCTCCATTGGATTCAGGTCTGGACTTTGACTTGGCCATTCTAACACCTGGATACGTTTATTTGTGAACCACTCCTTTGTAGATTTTGCTGTATGTTTGGGATCATTGTCTTGTTGGAAGATAAATCTCCATCCCAGTTTCAGGTCTTTTACAGACTCCAACAGGTTTTCATCCAGAATGGTCCTGTATTTGGCTGCATCCATCTTCCCCTCAATTTTAACCATCTTCCCTGTCCCTGCTGAAGAAAAGCAGGCCCAAACCATGATGCTGCCACCACCATGTTTGACAGTGGGGATGGTGTGTTGAGGGTGATGAGCTGTGTTGCTTTTACGCCAAACATATCGTTTTGCATTG
Source organism: Lithobates clamitans (assembly GCA_037952925.1). Lineage (NCBI taxonomy): Eukaryota > Metazoa > Chordata > Amphibia > Anura > Ranidae > Lithobates > Lithobates clamitans. The sequence continues at coordinate 335,579 of JBBGZY010000692.1, read as the reverse complement.
TGGCCAAAAAGTTCGATTTTGGTTTCATCGGACCAGAGCACCTTCTTCCACATGTTTGGTGTGTCTCCCAGGTGGCTTGTGGCAAACTTTAGACGAGACTTTTTATGGATATCTTTGAGAAATGGCTTTCTTCTTGCCACTCTTCCATAAAGGCCAGATTTGTGCAGTGTACGACTGATTGTTGTCCTATGGACAGACTCTCCCACCTCAGCTGTAGTTCTCTGCAGCTCATCCAGAGTGATCATGGGCCTCTTGGCTGCATCTCTGATCAGTCTTCTTCTTGTCTGAGCTGAAAGTTTAGAGGGACAGCCAGGTCTTGGTAGATTTGCAGTGGTCTGATACTCCTTCCATTTCAAAATGATCGCTTGCACAGTGCTCCTTGGGATGTTTAAAGCTTGGGAAATCTTTTTGTATCCAAATCCGGCTTTAAACTTCTCCACAACAGTATTACGGACCTGCCTGGTGTGTTCCTTGGTCTTCATGATGCTCTCTGCGCTTTAAACAGAACCCTGAGACTATCACAGAGCAGGTGCATTTATACAGAGACTAGATTACACACAGGTGGATTCTATTTATCACCATCAGTCATTTAGGACAACATTGGATCATTCAGAGATCCTCGCTGAACTTCTGGAGTGAGTTTGCTGCACTGAAAGTAAAGGGGCCGAATAATTTTGCACGCACCACTTTTCAGTTTTTTAATTGCTAAAAAAGTTTAAAATATCCAATAGATTTCATTCCACTTCACAATTGTGTGCCACTTGTTGGTGATTCTTCACAAAAAATAAAAATTTTATATCTTTATGTTTGAAGCCTGAAATGTGGCAAAAGGTTGAAAAGTTCAAGGGGGCCGAATACTTTCGCAAGCCACTGTAGGTCCTAGTCCAGCACAGAGGGATATTTTTCCCAAAGTCCTGCACTCCAATGAGGCTGGAAAAAAATGTGCCCGTGGCTGGACAGCTACCCAAACAGGGAGAAGGCATGTTTGCTCATTGAAGGATTTGCTAATGGCTAATGGCTTTCCGCTGCCTTCTTTTTTGGGAGCTGGGTGTAAAATGGTGGGAAATATAAAGTCAGTGAATCAGTTTCGCCAGGTGGTACAGGATAAGTTGTGTAGGGAACTGGTGTAAGGGCGGATGGCAGGGCCTTTTGAGCACCCCCCTTTAATTTTTGAATTTCCAATTGGGAGTGGTGCCCAAGCGAGAGCCTAATGAATTTCGAATCATACACCATTTGTCCTTTCCAAAAGGTGATTCATTTAACGATAATGATAATATCGATGGAGATTTATGTTTATGTTCATGTTCATGATTTATGTTTCTTACGCCACGTTTGAGGAGGCGATTTGTAAAATTAGGCTGTTCGGCCCTGGGACATTGTTGGCAAAGGCTGACATAAAATCGACTTTTTGGCTCTTGCCCGTTTCCCCATCGGCGTTCAATTCTTTAGGTTTTCACTTTGAAGGTCAGTATTTTTTTGACATGTGTCTCCCAATGGGATGTTCACTGTCTTGCTCGTATTTTGAAGCGTTTTCCACATTACTTCATTGGGTTCTTTGTGTTCAATCCGGTTCAGATAGTGTAGTTCACTATCTGGACGATTTTTTTATTCGTCAGGCCATCAGAAGCTAGGCTTTGTTCAGATCTGTTGTTGGCATTTCAAGCTATGTCTCTGGATTTTGGTATCCCTCTGGCTCAGGAAAAGACATGCTTCCCCAGCACAACATTGGATTTTTTGGGAATTGAAGTAGATACTTGCAGGATGGAATTTCATTTGCTGGCGGCAAAACTGAATAAATTGAAGTGGTTGATCGCGAGGGTGTTGCTAAAGAAGAAAATACGGTTGAAAGAGATGCAATCACTCTTGGGTATCCTGGCCTTCGCATGTAGAATCATGCCAGTTGGCAGGATTTTTTTACGACGGCTCTACCTGGCTATATCTGGTTTGAAATCCCCTCTGGATCACATTAGAATGAATAGTCCTCTTAAGGAGGATTTGATGGTTTGGTCTAGTTTTCTCAACTGTTATAATGGAAAGTCATTTTTTCAGTCTGATTTTGTAACGGCCCGGGATTTCCATTTGTTCACGGATGCTGCCGGCTCTAGAGGCTTTGCGCCTGGGGAACACATTGGTGCTGTGCAGCTTGGCCGGAGTCCAGGGTGAGGATGGGGGCTACCAGGAACGTGGTTCTACTAGAATTGTTCCCGATTTTGGTGGCTTTGGAATTGTAGGGATCAGAGTTTGCGAACAGGCGTATTTTGGTGGAATCTGATAACAAAGGCGTACTGTATGCGGTTAATTGTCTCTCGTCCAGTTCTTGGTTGGTGATAAAAGTCTTGCGACAGGTGGCTTTTAGATGCCTCAAATGTAATATTTGTTTGAAAGCTAAGTATATTCCCGGGATATTGAATAATATTGCTGATTCTCTATTTCGTTTTCAAATAGACCGTTTTCGGCTTTTGCTTCCAGAGGCAGACTCGGAGGGCACCCAGTGCCCGAATCATCTGTGGGAGGTGATCTGAGGGCGGTGACGGATGCTATTAGGGGTTCGTTAGCCCCCAAGACTTGGTCCAGTTACTCAGCCGCTTGGAGCAGCTGGTTGTTCTTTGCTAGCACTGAAGGTTTTAATTTTAATAAACCATCTGAAGGCACTATTTTGGCTTTCTTGTCCATGTTAATGCGGTGGCGCTTTTCAAATAGTCATGTGACGAAAACGTTGGCTGGCATTTTATTTTTCTTTCGGCTATTGGGTTTACAAACTTGTTCTTCTTATTTCTCTGTAAAACAGGCACTGAGGGGGTACAAGAGATTGACTTTTGTCTCAGATGACAGGCGACCAATCTCCCTTGACATCCTCAGGGGCCTTTGCAAGGTTACCAAAGTAGCTTGTTTTTCCTCTTATGAGGCTTTACTGTTCAAGACAGCCTTTGTGCTCGCTTTTTTCGGTGCATTCCACATCTCAGAGTTGGTAAAATAAGCAAGGTAATTTGGGGATTTGGTTTGATCGGGTGCCGATTGATCACTCGGGTGTTCATATTTGGCTGCAGCATTCAAAAACTGATCAATGTGGCAAGGGCAGATGGGTCAATCTGCGGGAGCACGATGATGTATTCATGTGCCCAGTAGCCACAGTTAGACAATTCATGGGGTTTAGGCCTTCTGGAGGGTTTTTTTTTCTCATTCACGTTCATTTAATGCCTCTTACCAAGTACCAATTTGATGCAGTCTTAAAAAAATGTTTGGAAAGAATGGGATTAAATAACCTCAAGTTTTCCTTCCACTTATTTAGGATAGGTGCAACCTCTGAGGCGGCCCAGTTGGGATTACCAGAATCTGATATTAAAGAAATGGGGAGGTGGAAGTCCCAATGTTTTAAGTTATATGTTCATCCTAATTTGTTTGTTTGAATTTTAGGTATCCAGCACAAGGTGTGGATTCTGGGCCACTCATTTATTTATTGGGTGCAAAAAAGAGCGGCTCAACGCAGCTATTCAACAAATTTATCTCTGCACCCGGACTCTTTTAGGTTACTTTGGAAAGGTATAAGAGACCTTCAGTGGTATCAACTGTACTTTCACTTGACCAGGTTGTGTCAAATATGGCCTCTGCCATCTATTTTGGTTATTCATTTAGGGGGTAATGATTTGGGGAACGTAAAAACGTTAGACTTGCTATTCATGATCAAGCAAGACTTGCATTGCTTTAGTATTGCTTCCCCAGGTACAACGCTAGTTTTTTACAAGGTGGTTCTTTGTCTTTCCTGGCTCTCCTCTGCTCAGAGGAGGGTTATGGAAAAAATGAGGAAAAGAGTCAGTGGGGCTCTGGAAAAATTCATGCCCCAGATTGGTGGATTGTCTTATCGGCATGTGGACCTGGAAAGTGGTTATCCAGGGTTGTACAGGCCGGGTGGAGTCCACTTATTGGAAGTGGATATCGATATATTTAATTTGGGCTTACAGTATAGCATAGAGATGGCCGCAACATTTGGGGTGGGCCGGTCTTGATGCTCATGCCCGGTGTGTGGGGACTGTTATTTATATTTAAAGTTGTGCTACTGCTTGAGTTCTAAAAACTGAGCAGGTAGAAATCTGTTAATTGAATATATATGAAGTTATGAGTTATAATAAAGAGTTATGGAAAATGAATTGTTTAAAACCAATTTTTTTCCAAATAAGATGTTTCACCTATTTATTTAATTATTTGTATCTGGGGAAGTGTGTTGTGGGTGGGTGTGGCCCGCAATCTCATGAAAAAAGAGGGCACAATATGGGGCCACTTTCCTGAGGTCCCCAGGTCAGGAGTAAGTTTATTAAATAGTGTGTGGTATAGTTAGTTAGGGTTGCTGCCCCTTTAAGAGGCAAGAATAGAGGTATTCAGGAAAAACCAATGGGGGCACAGGGAAATTTCTGGAAGTAGGAGGATAGGCTATAAAAGGGCCAGCAGGAGAGGGGTTTTCTCTCTTTTCCGGTGGACAGTGAAGAAGATTGGAGCTCCTCCCCTCCCACCCCAATCGCGAACACCTGTTATGTGGTAGGGTCACCCTGTATTCTGGGGGGGATTGTTATTTATATTTAAAGTTGTGCTACTGCTCGAGTTCTAAAAACCGAGCAGGTAGAAATCTGTTAATTGAATAAATATGAAGTTATGAGTTATAGAAAATGAATTGCTTAAAACCAATAAAGGTGGCACGGCCAATTTTTTGCCAAATAAGATGTTTCATGTATTTATTTAATTATTTGTATCTGGGGAAGTTTGTTGCGGGTGGTTGTGGCCTGCAATCTCAAAGCAAAGCTCTTATACCTGTATAACTGGTGGGGATTTGTTGCATTACCCCCATACAAGAAGTTCTTCACAGGATGTTCCCCAGCCATTTTCAGGGATGGGTTTTCCACTCTACAAAAGATTTGCAATACATCATAAATAATCAAATCCACAATAATATTGTTGATGCATCTTCTTCATTAATAGACATACTAGATTTGTTATCACAAAGGTTTAAAAGCAGATGTCTCATCTCTAGGGCCATAGACCCCTAGCAGTCATCAGGGACAGTGTGTGCACACATAAGGGGCCGCAGATATGCCCAAAACCGATAAAGGAGATCTCTTGTGTAGCCTATAAAATGTAAAAAAAAAAAATTTAAATTACCTGATGTATCTATGATATGCCTAGACCATACAAATTACCCTCAGACAATATAGAAAAACTGTAATCTTTAACATATATGTTCGAAGATTGCAAAGTTGCATAGATCTTAGGATTTATAAAATGCAAATATGGTTCTAAAACCAGTGATAACTAAATTCCTGAAAGAACCCTAAATAAATAAATAGCGGGGTACCCCAATAGTTTTTTAAAAGGGCAAGGGAGCAACTATATACCAGCTTAGGAAAGATTGTGCCAAAATGTATTATTATTATTTTAGTTTTAATGTAAATTTATTGTAAATTGCATATACTAAAATACATCATATTTTATATAGTTTATATGTTTTACCATATAAAATTCCATTGGAGGCAACAACTGGTAGAATATGTATGTATAATAGGGATGTTGGCTTATTAAGAATTTCAGGGTGGTTAAACACCCCTCCTCCCTCATTCAGGGTTTTAGATGAGGTTATATAGTGTGTAGAATTACCTGGGTACTATCTTTTTTTTTTCTACCCCTTCCTCTCTTACGGAATGGGGGAATATCAGGGTCAGGAATGGGAAAATCTAATGACTGCCTATCAAACCAATTTGTGCAGAAGGAACACGTTGAGGCAGAGATATCCTCTCTCTTTTTCAACCTGGGTAAGATTCTGGAGAAAATAATCTGCTTTATTTTGGCATATCAAATCCTTTGACAAATATACGAGAGAAAAAAAATGAATCCATTAGTTCTAAGGATACATATTTTTCCAAATTTGGACAAAGTAAGTGGGGAATTTAAAACTAATAAATATAGAAGATGCAGTGCCAAAAGAAGTCCACGTGCTAAGAAATATATGAAATAAAGTATGAATGAGAAAAATCCTTTCAAAGTTCAACTTCAGAGTGTTTTCTCCATTATCACTTCACGTGCTAGTAATAAAGATCTATGAAACTTCAATCACCCATCGTATTGTGAACCCACCAATGGCTGCCCAAACTACAGGCAGCAAAAATGCATTGCTGTAATTGGTAGTGTTCCCCTTTAAACTCTTATGCCCCGTACAGACGGTCGGACATTGATCGGACATTCTGACAACAAAATCCTAGGATTTTTTCCGATGGATGTTGGCTCAAACTTGTCTTGCATATGCACGGTCGCACAAAGTTGGCGGAAAATCCGATCATTCTGAACCCGGTGATGTAAAACATGTACGTTGGGACTATAAACGGGGCAGAAACCAATAGCTTTCATCTCTTTTTTTATTCTGAGCATGCGTGGCACTTTGTGCGTCGGATTTGTGTACACACGATCGGAAATTCCGACAACGGATTTTGTTGTTGGAAAATTTTATAGCCTGCTCTCAAACTTTGTGTGTAGGAAAATCCGATGGAAAATGTGTGATGGAGCCCACACACGGTCGGAATTTCCGACAAGGTCCTATCACACATTTTCCGTCAGAAAATCTGACCGTGTGTACGGGGCATATAGGTCCAGGCCTATTTGTTGTTTAAAAGTTAAAATCAGTATTTTTTGCTAGAAAATTACTTAGAACCCCCAAACATTATTATTTTTTTAGCAGAGACCCTAGAGAATAAAATGGCGGTCATTGCAATATTTAATATCACACCATATTTGCGTAGCAGTCTTACAAACGCAATTTTTGGGGAAAGAATACACTTTTTTTAATAAAAAAAAAACAAACAAAAAAAACAGTAAAGTTAGCCAAATTTTTTGTATAATGTGCAAGATTATATTACGCTGAGTAAATAGATACATAACATGCCATGCTTTAAAATTGTGCGCACTTGTGGAATGGCGACAAACTACTTAAAAATCTTTATAGGCAATGCTTTAAAATTTTGTACAGATTACCTGTTTACAGTTACAGAGGAGGTCTAGTGTTAGAATTATTGCTCTCACTCTAACGATCGTGCTGATACCTCACATGTGTAGTTTGAACATCGTCTACATATATGGGCACAACTTACGTATGCGTTCGCTTCTGCGTTGAATGAACAGTGTGCTTTAAATTAATTTTTTTCGTATTTATTCTACTCTTTATTTTTTATATTTACACTGTCCCTTTAAAAAAAAAAAATGTTTTTGATCACTTTTATTCCTATTACAAGGAATGGAAACATCCCTTGTAATAGAAATGAGCAGGGCAGTGTCTCTTTATTGTGAGATCTGGGGTCAAAAAGACCTCAGCTCTCACATTTACACTTAAAAGCAAAAACATAAAAATAAAGTGTTTTTGCCTTAAGGCCTCATGTACACGGCTGCTGGTAAACGGACGTTCAGAGGCAGTTGGATGCTTTTTTCAGCTGCGCCTGAACTCATCCAATGTTATCTTATCAGTACATGTACACAGGTTCCTTTAATGTCGTTTTTAGGCAGTTGAGTTTAGAGGCCTTTTTTGGAAAGCAAAAAAATGAGTTCAGACGCTGAGTTTAGAGGCACTTCCAGCCCTAAACGCATCTAAGTGCGGTAACTCGCGCTTAGCCGCGTTTTATTTACAGGCGTTTTTCATTTTTGGCTATTTTGGAAAAAAAAATACATTTTTTTTTTCAAATGCTTCTAAACGCATACGCAGCATGTAAACGCGGCAGAGCGGACGTTTTAAACGTGGGTTACTATCTGTCAAGTTAAATCGTTCAGGAGAGGTTGTAAAAATGTCCCGTGTACATTAAGCCTAAGGCCCCTTTCACACTGGGGCGGTGGGGGCGTCGGCTGTAAAATAGCGCTATTTTTAGCGCTGCTTAACTGTCGTTTTTGCGGCGGTATTCGGCCGCTAGCGGTGCGGTTTTAACCCCCGCTGGCAGCCGAAAAAGGGTTACAACTGCTCGCATAACGCCGCTATAGCCGCGGTATAGCCGTGCTGCCCCATTGATTTCAATGGGCAGGAGCGGTTTAGGAGCGGTGAAGAGAGATTAAAAAAATCATCCCTTTAAGGCCGCAATGCGGAAGTGACGTCGATGTCACTCTGTTTCTCCAAGGCCATAGAGCCGAGTGGGGGATATCTTGCCCTCACTCGGCTTCCTGCCCAGCCACACAGAGGATCGGATCGGCTCTGATCCTACCGAAAGGTCCGGTAAGTCCGAAGACGACCAAGAAGCGGCGGGAAGGGGGGAGGGCCTCTCCCGCCACCTCTAAAAGTGATTGCGTGGCGAATCCGCCACCAGGACCACTTTTATCGATAAGAGGATTGCACACTGTATAAAAAAATATTGAGGCTGTGGCAGCTAGCTGCTGCCATAACCCCGCGGTATATAATGTTAAACTAATGACATATATATATATATATATATATATACAGTCCGGAAGTGGTTATAATCCATTCCACTCTCTGTCCAGCTCCCCCCCGGGATTTGGCTCCACCACGTGTAAGTAACGTTCTATCAAAGCAAAAAAGGGGACCATAGCGTAGCATTTGTATCAATCATATATTTGCAAATTACACACACTGCTCACCAAATAAAATTGTGCATCCGTGAAATCCTTCACCATCATCAAAGATATCAACCTGGAAAGTGTGCTCCACCAAACACCAGACAGAGCAGCAAAAAAAAAAAAAAAAAACACCTTTTGGAATTATATGATGTCCCCTTTAAATCAACTTCAGCCTCTTCACTCCCCCAGTCAGGGCCAAATAGTGTCAGATAGCTGTATAATAAAAGCTCACACAACAGAACAATACAAGGGGACCATAGTGTAGTATGTATAAAAACAGCAGCTCTTTGTAAAAATGCTCACCAGAAATGCATAAAACTGCAGTCATTTACAAAATACCAGCCAGTTTAAACCATTCAATACGTACATCAACAGCCGCCACAGGAGATCCGATGGTGCCGTGGTTGGGCTCATCCCAACGCGTTTTCCACAAGGGTGCGTCTTCAGGGGTCTCTAGCATGTGGGTGAGTGTACCTCACTTTGTTGGGGGAATTTAAAAAGGAATGAGACAAGAACCTACAGCCTTGTTCACATGAAATTATGGCAATATTAAAGTGTTTGTTTCCCCAACATTTCATATTCCTGATATGTGCCTGCTGTACCATGCACTTGTATGAGAAAGTATCCTGTTCTCTTTGTATTGCTTCCTTTGTGCAAAATCCCTGGTGTTCCTGCCAGTCCGTCTGCTTTCCTATGAGAAACTGACCACACTAAGCAGGAGACCACACCGTGGTCAGTTCTCTAGCTATGCTGGGAACTTGCCCTGCTCTTCTCCAATGATCAGACTTGTCCTGACATGCCCCTCCCAGCCCCCCCCCAGCACAGCCTTTCACTGTGAAGCTCAGTGTGCTGCTCCCCCCCCCCCCCCCAGCTCTTATGCAGCTGAGGACTGAGGGAATGTGATTATTACTTGTAAAAAAGGGAAAAAAAGGTATTTATCATTTTTTTTAGAGTCAAATATATTTTTATTAAGTTTGCAGGGTTATACAGAGCCATTTAACATTGGCAAAACATAACATATAGCGATTGTCATGGTAGAAATCAATTCGTCTGTGCACAAACTATACATATAGAGAGCGGAGTACATAAGAATGAATGTATATCAGTTTGATTCAGTTTCAATCCCATGAATAATATATAAACCATGTTACAGAACAGCTACAGTTCGTTAATTTCAATGTCTGCTGTTTATATCATAAAAGAAAGAGGAAAGAGAGAATGGCGAAAAGTAGAGAAAGAGAGAGGAGAAGAGGAGAGGGAGGAAGGTGGGGAACAGGTAAGGGTAGGAGGGTCAAGTGGAGCTGGCAGGTCCTGGGGCAACACATTGGGAGCTCTGGGTGGAATCTATTTAGTCAGGTGGCTTTAGCAGACTTTTCAGGGCATTTGAGGTGGCGTAATCAATCCATATTAGCCACATAGTTTTGAATTTATTGTAGGTGTCATTGTCTAAGGCGATCATCTCCTCCATTCGCATGATATCATTAACAATGGAGACCCATGAGGACAGCGGCGGGGTAGTGGTAGTCTTCCAGTAGAGTGGTGTGAGTTGTCTAGCTGCTGATAGGAAAAAACGAAGTAGGGTTCATTTCTGAGAGGGTATTGAGCCTGGTAGCATGGACAGCAGCGCCACTTCAGGCGTGGGCGTCGTGGGTCTATCGTAGAGGCTACTGTATACGGCAAAAACCTGTGACCATAGTGGCTGGATGGCGTTGCAGTTCCACCATATATGGAGATAACTGCCCTCTGGATCTCCACATCTCCAACAAGTCGTGGCAGTAGAGGGAAAAATTTTGTGTAACGATTGTGGGTCCCTGTACCACCGTGCCAAGAGCTTAACATTTTTCTCTTGTGTATGGCAAGAGATGGAGGACTTGTGTGTAAAGTGAAAAGACTTTTGCCAGTCATCTGGTGAAGGTTCTTTGCCTAGGTCAATGGCCGATCTCCTCGTGTAAGGTGGTAGTTGATCGTGAGTCAGTGAGTGTAATAATTTGTAGATGGTGGATAGTAGATGCCTGGGTGTTTCCGAGAGAGAACACAGCTGCTCGTATTTTATCATTTTTTTTAATATCTATACACAAATCATTTCAATTTTAAACTAGGTTGTTTTACAAGGTGATTGTTTACAACCACTTTAAACTGTTTGTAAAGGCTGAAGGTTTTTTACCTTCATGCATTGTATGCATGAAGGTAAAAAACCTTCTCTGTGTAGCAGCCCTCCCAATATTTACCTGAGCCCGATCTTCCTCCAGCGATGTGCATTAGAGCCTTGGATCTCTGGGAACTCTCCCTTCTCATTGGCTAAGACAGCAGCAGGAGCCATTGGGGATAGAGAGTGGGTGGGTCTGAGGCACGGCTCTGAGTGTGAATGGACACGCAGAGCCACGGCTTGTGACCGAGCCTGCTCGGGTGCCCCATTGCAAGCTGCTTGCTCCGGGGGCACTTGGCAGGAGGAAGGGGCCAGGAGCGCCGGCGGGGGACCTTAGAAGAAGAGGGTCATGGGCTGCCCTGTGCAAAAACACTGCACAAAGCAGGTAAGTATAACATGTTTGTTATTTAAAAAAAAATTTACTTGAATATCACTTTAAATAGAAAATATGACAAACAACTAATAGCATTGGATAATATTGAAGTGATCCATGCACAGCTAGTTTCCCTTAAAACCCACCCTCTATACAAGGAATGTGATGAAAAAAAAAGAAAAGAAAAATTATAGTTAAAATAAATATATATAAATATGTATAAAAAAATAAATATATATAAGATACAAATATATTTTACAAAAAAATGTAAAGAAATACTGGCAGATTAGCATTCAGTGAGGGGAACGCTTATAAATGGATTTATCCACAGGCTGCACAACAAATGAGAAGTAAAATTCAAGGAACACATTCAGTACTACTAACAATGAAGACATTTAATATTACTCACCTTCTGATTCTTCCTCCTCTTCCATTCAGGTGAAGAATTTTTACAGAAAAAGAAAAAGACTGTACAAAAGGCGATATGATGAAGGCTGGTCTCTTAAACAGCAGCAACAAAGTGCACTCTAGAATCGCAAGAGAAGGATGCACATATTTCCAATCACAGTGATAAATAGGAATTGAGCACAAAGGCAGGAAACTCACATGATGAAGTGGTGGATTCTGATTCTTTTATATAGGATATTTCTAATACTACAGGATCAAACACAACCAACATTTTTTTAGGCTACACATGACTGGACTCTACCAAGTCATAGAAAATGAGGTGAGGGATCGAACCCTATATCATGAAAATGAGCATGGAGAAAACCGGTTGAATGTAATCAACCTGTCCTCTCACAAATTCACAAATGAAGAAAAGGATGTACTTTCTCAAGGCCCATCAGAACCTTTATAAGTTTAAGGTTAATAAAGATTTGCAATTATTTGCAAATCCTTAATAAGATTAATTGATCACAATACTCCACTAAAGATTTTAAAGCTATCAAAGATTTAGTTTCCATACTCATTGATAATGACCCAATGGGTTTGAAAATTGATATGCAACAACTCTTGGAGGAGGCGGGGGGAATCGGTAGTGGACCCCGCTGCTCCCTTTAAGAAAAAAATCCCAGAAATTTCCAGCTTTAAATGTGAATTCAGGTATAACATCATCAAGGACATTGAGAAGGAAATGGAATACAAATGACCACCAACATTCCCCAGGGCCTGCCTACTGGCCGTCCCACCGAATCTGCCGCACTGGCCATCGCACCTTCAGTGCACCCACTTTTATTTTAACACTCTTACAAATTAATATACCTTCCATCCCATGTCCTCCTCCTCTTTTAGTCCCATCTCCTCCTTATCCAGTTCCATCTCCTCTTCTTCCAATCCCATCTCCTCCATCCCACGTCCTCCTCCAGTCCCATCTCCTCACCCCATGTCCTCCTGCTTTTCCATCCAATGTCTTTCTCTTCCTCCTTCAGTCCCATCTCCTCCATCCCATGTCCTCCTCCTTCAGTCTCATCTCCCCATCCCATGTCCTCCTTCAGTCCCATCTCCTCCTCCTCCAATCCAATCTACTCCATTCTATGTCCTCCTCCTCCACCCCATGTTCTCCTCCTTCTCCATCCCATGTCCTCCATTCCATGTCCTCCTCATCCAAACTCATCTTCTCCGTCCCATGTCCTCCTCCTCCCCCAGTCTCATCTTCCCTATCTTATGTCCTCCACCTCCATCCCCTGTCCTCTTCCTCCTCCAGTCTCATCTCCTCCATCCCATGTCCTCTTTCTCCTCCATCACATGCCCTCCTCCTCCTCCAGGCCCATCTCCTCTAGCCTATGTCCTCCTTCTCCAGTCCCATCTCCTACATCCCATGTCCTCCTCCTCCAGTCCCATCTCCTCCATCCCATGTCCTGCTCCTCCTCCAGTCCCATCTCCTCCAACCCACATCCTCCTCCTGCAGTCCCATCTCCTCTATCCCATGTCCTCCTCCAGTGCCAGAGAGGGAGAGAGAACAAGGGAGAGAGAATGAGAGAGGGAATGAGGGAGAGAATGAGAGAGAGAGACAGAGAGAGAGCGAGAGAGAGCGAGGGAGAGAATAAGAGACAGAGAAAGAGAGTGATGGAGAGAATGAGAGAGAGAAGAAGAGAACAAGGGACAGAATGAGAGAGAGAGAGAGCGAGGGTGAGAATGAGAGAGAATGAGGAAGAGAATAAGAGAGAGAAAGAACGAGTTAGAGAATGAGATGGAATGAGAGAGAGAGAACACAAGGGAGAGAATGAGAGACAGAGAGAATGAGTGAGAGAAAACAAGAGAAGAGAGAGAGAGAGAGAGAGAGAGAGAGAGAGAGAGAGAGAGAGAGAGAGAGAGAGAAAGAAAATGAGGGAGGGGAGAGAGTGAGAAGGGGGATAAGGGTGAGAATGAGAGGGAGAGAGAGAGAGAGAGAGAGAGAGAGAGAGAGAGAGAGAGAGAGAAGAGAACGAGAACAAGGGAGAGAATGAGAGAGGGAGAGGGAAGGGAGAGAGAAGGGTGAGAAGGAGGAAGAGAGGGATAAGGAAAAGAGGCGAGAGGAGGGGTGGAGAAAGGGGGAGGGGTAGAGAGAGAAAGAGGGGAAAGAAGGAGCTTGGCAAAAAGGGGTGGGAAGAGAGAGGGGGGCTTTTCTTGGGTGCAAAAGGCTCACTCGCCATCCTACGCCAATATGTGTACCTGGTGGAGTGTGAGCATAATTTCCTCCCAGACTAGAGCCTCTCGATGTACACATGCCATATAAGCATGTGGTATAGGTGCATCAATGATGTTTTTTTTATCTGCAGACTCCAGGTTGGTGGACCACAATCTCAGGTTCACTATAACATGTAATAAGGAAATTATCACTTTTTAAGATGTACAGATAATCAGAAAACATGAAGAACTTTTGTCCAGCTGTTTCCTACATGCCTCAAGTTTTCATCCATGTCATTGATTAACTCTATACTATATAGCCAATGCCTTTCGGCGAGGCATAACTGTTCTACTGAACAAGAATTGAAGAGAGAGACTGACAAACTGAGGAACAGGTTACTAAAAAGAGGTTACACTTAGACCCCTTTCACACTGGGGCGCTTTTCAGGCGCTTTAGAGCTAAAAATTGCGCCTGTAAAGCACCTGTAAAGCGCCTGAAAAGCGCTTCTAAAGCCATCCCATTGTGAAAGCATGAGTGCTTTCACACTGGGGCGGTGCACATACAGGATGGGGAAAAAAAGTCCTGCAAGCAGCATCTTTGGGGCGGTTCGGGAGAGGTGTACACACTTTTCCTCCAACACCCCTGCCCATTGAAATTAACGCAAAGTGATTCGATAGCGCCGCAACACAGGGGTGCTATTAACCCTTTCCTCGGCCGCTAGCGGGGATCTACATGTCTACATAAAGCATTCAACCGTGTGCGAAAAAAACACAACCCAGGTTATCTTTTGCGTTACTCTAACCAAGATGTAGAAATAGGTCAACTCTAATGGACGATCCTGTAGTTGGTAAATTCATTAGTAGTACACCCTCTATTACTTTTAAATGGACGGCTGCCATTAAAGATGAATTAGTGCAGAGTGAATTTAAGGGTGAGCAGAGGGGAGATCTGAGTTGGGATCTTGGTACATTTCCCTGCGGCAATTGCTCTCATTGTCCTTTTGTGGATTAAAATACAGTTTGACATTACCCAATGTAGAGAGATTTAAATTGCAGCACTTTGACAATTGTAATACAAAAGGTGTAGTATGTCCATTATCTTGTGACTGTTGTGCTTTTTACTTCTGCAAGATCAAACAAGAGTTTTGGCGATGTGTATACAAACGTGTCCACAGCATGAAGGTAGGTAATCTATACCTTACGGTCGGGAGACATGTGGCAAATGTTCACAATTATAAAATCCTGAAAGTAAAATTTGTAGCACTACAGTAGATTGGGCCCATTAGAGGGGGTAATTGGAACAAAAGGCTCCTCCAGTTGGAACAAAAATGAATTTATCATTTGAGACCTATCAACCCTCTGGGCTGGAATGAAACCATAAGCTGCAAAACCTTTATAGAAGGCTTTACATACGTCAAGACAGATTAGTTGCTGCAATTCACTCCATTGGGTTCTGTTGATTCAATTTATTTTCCTGCATTGGTTTTTTTAGTTTATTATTTTTAGGATTAATATGTATGGAAAATTATAAAATCTATTTAACTTATGGCTGTTATGTGTTGAAATCATGTGTAACCCAGGCCTTTTCACTATGTATCATGTATACATCATATTTTTATTTTCCACTGTTTTTGGAATTTACCATTGTTTTGTAGTTGTCTCCTTTGTGGGTTCATTTTCCTCCCAGTGGCTTTGATGGGTCATTGTTGTGCACCATGCAGCATCTAGGGGTCCCTCCCCATCACTCCCTGGTGGAGTGTGGGGTGATGTTCCTCTTTAACGTACAGAGGCCACTCCCAAGTGTTTGGTCACCTATGTTGTTGTGGCCATCCCTTTTTCCAATTTTGGGTGGTGGTGTCATTTAATTTCTAGCGAGGGCAGAAGAGTGGCACCTTTGTCAGACTTCTTATAGGCGTCAGTCCATCTGAGCATGTGCATGACATTACTACGCCTGCAGGTGATGTAATCGCGCATACGTGCCATTGTTGATGGCGCATGTGCCTGCCCGCTGCTTTTCTGCCATTGCAGGAGCGCCAGGGTGAACGTGGGAATGGTGCCATTTTGACAATCAGTGAATGGCACAATTTGGTCGGACCAGCCATTCTACAGCACCTGTGAGGAGTTACTTATTAAAATAATGGGCGGACACCTCTTGAGATATATATATGGGAAGGATACACTGCTATACAGCAAAACACCTTAAGGTATTATTGAAGGACATGACTACTGGTGGCTTTGAATTGCAGGAAATTTTTATGTAAGTTATTTGGCCAAATTACCTTTTAGGGGGTTACCCATAACTAGGTAATTTCAAGAAGGGTGGCGGATTTTGATTTGGGCAATATAATTTTTGGTACAGGATGAAAATATGTATTGACAAACAGTATATCTACCTGGAATTTCCCCTTATCTGTTTGGTGGATTAGTGTGTAGGGATGGGCTTCGCGTTGGAGTCGAACCCATGTTCGACTCGAACATCGGCTGTTCGATCGTTCGCCGAATTGCGAACGTTATGGGCCGTTCGCACCAAATTCGTGTGGCGCGTCACGGCCCATAATTCACTGCGGCATCGCAGTGCATTGCTGGCTGATGATTGGCCAAGCATGCACTATGACCCGCATGCTTGGCCAATCACAGTGCCGTCAGTAGAGAGAGCTGTAATTGGCCAAAGCCAGGGTGGCTTTGGCCAAATATGGCTCAGGGGGTTTAGAACACGTCCCACACTATATAAGGCCGCCTGCACGGCAGCCCTGTGTAGTGTATTCCAGCGTGCTTAGATAGACAGAGAGACAATGTCATTTCATTTGAGTTAGCTAGATTAGGCAGGACAGTCAGTGAGTTAGCTGCACTTACAGTGTATTGTGTATATATATATATGCATCTCAGGTGTTGTATATATATATATATATATATATATATATATATATATATATATATATATACACACACTGTATTCAGTTTAGCTAGATCCGTTCCTGTTATCTTCCTACTGACAGGCAGGCTTGTCTTGTTACAGTATTTACAGCTACCTGAAGAAAATTGCTGGTGTTCTTTTGATCCTATTAGTACCACAGTCAGGCAGCTAGACTATTTAGAGTTAGTGTAGTTCGTCCTCCTCACAGTGTTCAGTTAAAGCTACAAGTTAGTTAAGTGTGACCTCTGCACAATGTTCAGCTAAAGCTACAAGTTAGCGTAGTGCGTCCTCCTCACAGTGTTCAGCTAAAGCCACAAGTTGGTGTAGTGCGTCCTCCTCGCAGTGTTCAGCTAAAACTACAAGTTAGCGTAGTGCAACCTCTGCACAGTGTTCAGCTAAAGCTACAAGTTAGTGTAGTGCATCTTCCTCACAGTGTTCATCTAAAACTACAAGTTAGTGTAGTGCGACCTCTGCACAGTGTTCAGCTAAAGCTACAAGTTAGTGTAGTGCGTCCTCCTCACAGTGTTCAGCTAAAACTACAAGTTAGTGTAGTGCAACCTCTGCACAGTGTTCAGCTAAAGCTACAAGTTAGTGTAGTGCGTCCTCCTCACAGTGTTCAGCTAAAACTACAAGTTAGTGTAGTGCAACCTCTGCACAGTGTTCAGCTAAAGCTACAAGTTAGTGTAGTGCGTCCTCCTCACAGTGTTCAGCTAAAACTACAAGTTAGTGTAGTGCAACCTCTGCACAGTGTTCAGCTAAAGCTACAAGTTAGTGTAGTGCGTCCTCCTCACAGTGTTCAGCTAAAACTACAAGTTAGTGTAGTGCGACCTCTGCACAGTGTTCAGCTAAAGCTACAAGTTAGTGTAGTGCGTCCTCCTCACAGTGTTCAGCTAAAGCTACAAGTTAGTTTAGTGTGTCCTCTGCACAGTGTTCAGCTAAAGCTACAAGTTAGGGTAGTGCGTCCTTCTCACAGTGTTCAGCTAAAACTACACGTTAGTGTAGTGCGACCTCTGCACAGTGTTCAGCTAAAGCTACAAGTTAGGGTAGTGCGTCCTCCTCACAGTGTTCAGCTAAAACTACACGTTAATGTAGTACGACCTCTGCACAGTGTTCAGCTAAAGCTACAAGTTAGTGTAGTGCGTCCTCCTCACAGTGTTCAGCTAAAACTACAAGTTAGTGTAGTGCGACCTCTGCACAGTGTTCAGCTAAAGCTACAAGTTAGTGTAGTGCGTCCTCCTCACAGTGTTCAGCTAAAACTACAAGTTATTGTAGTGCGTCCTCCTCACAGTGTTCAGCTAAACCTACAAGTTAGTGTAGTGCGTCCTCTGAACAGTGTTCAGCTAAAACTACAAGTTAGTGTAGTGCGTTCTCTGAACAGTGTTCAGCTAGCCATGTTGAGCCGCAACATGCGGAAGACTTGGTCGAGTGGATGACCAAGCCGTCCTCATCCTCCTCATCCTCTCTCACCCATGCTCAGGGTACTTTGTCTGGCAAAGCAGCTGCCAACACGGCCTCTTCCCTCGGCTCAATGGCATCAGTGACTCCTTCCCTAGCCCCACCATGTTCTCCTGAGGAGTCCCTCGAACTGTTTGACCACAGTGTTGGGTACATGCTCCAGGAGGATGCCCAGCATTTAGAAGGCTCTGATGATGATACTGAGCTAGATAAAGGCAGTAAAGTGAGCACGGACAGAGGGGGTGCCCAATAAGGACAGCAATCTGGCAGTCATGCTCCCCCTGCTGCAGCATACTGCCAGGTTTGCTCCAGTGATGAGGAGGGAGGGGATGATGAGGTCACTGACTCAATGTGGGTGCCTGATAGGAGAGAGGAGGAGGAGGCATATCACCAACAAGGCAGGATGCCCTCCAGGGGCCAGCCTAAGGGCAGCACACTGACTGCATCACACCCCAAAGCTCCGCATGTGCAGGGCGCTGCTGTCTCTGTGCGTTATTCTAAAAGTTCTTTGGTGTGGGCCTTTTTTGAGACGAGTGCATCAGATCGCACCGCTGCTATTTGCAACATATGTCCCAAGTGTATCTGGCATGGCCAAAACATCTCCCGCTTGGGCACCACATGCTTGACCAGACATATGTTGACCTGCCATGCAGTTCGTTGGCAAGCGTATCTAAAAGACCCACAACAAAGAACCAAGAGGACCTCTCCTTGCTCCTCATCAGCTGAGATCTCCAACCCCACTATACCTTCAGTCCTCTCTGAGACCTGTACTGAGAGGAATGAAGGTGTAGAATTAGGTGTGTCACAGCCAAGTACTTGTGGGCAATCTGCTTTCGGTACACTGACGTCAGATTATACCAGGCAAATTTCCCTGCCCCAGCTGCTGCACTGCCGAAAGAAGTTCGCTCCCAGCCATCCACATGCCCAGCGGTTGAATGCTAGCTTTGCAAAATTGCTAGCACTTCAACTGCTGCCTTTTCAGTTGGTAGACTCTGCCCCCTTCCGTGAGTTTGTGGAATGTGTGGTTCCTCAGTGGCAGGTACCCAAGCGCCACTTTTTCTCACGGAAGGCGATTCCGGCTCTCTACCGGCATGTGGAAGGCAATGTCTTGGCCTCGCTGGACAGGGCGGTCAGCGGTAGGGTGCATATTACCGCTGACTCATGGTCCAGCAGGCATGGACAGGGACGTTACCTAAGTTTCACTGCACATTGGGTGACTCTGCTGGCAGTTGGGAAGGATGCAGGACAAGGTGCAGTAGTGTTGGAGGTTGTTCCGCCACCACGCCTCCAAAATGCCACTACTAATGATTGTGACACACCTCTCTCCTCCACCCCCTCCTTTTCTTCTTCCTCCATGGCCTCTTCCTGTGCTTTGTCCTCGGAACCAGCGGTGCTCTGTAGCCGTTCAAGGGGCTACGCAAGTATGCAGGCCAAAAGATGCCATGCGGTGCTTGAGCAGGTGTGCTTGGGGGACAGGAGCCATACTAGGGCAGAGGTTCTGTCAGCTTTGCAGGGGCAGGTTCAGAGGTGGTTGACGCCACGCCAACTTAAGGCAGGAATGGTGCTTTGCAACAATGGCACCAACCTCCTCTCTGCCCTCCGACAGAGACAAATGACCCATGTGCCCTGTTTGGCTCACGTCCTTAACTTGGTGGTGCAGTGGTTCTTGGGCAGGTACCCAGGATTACAGGATGTCCTGAGGCAGGCCAGGAAAGTCTGTGTGCATTTCTGCCGGTCATATAATGCCAGTGCTCGGCTGGCAGACCTCCAAAAGGAGTTTAACCTGCCCAAGAACCGCCTAATCTGTGACATGCCCACCAGGTGGAACTCAACGTTGGCCATACTGCAGCGGCTGCACACACAGCAGAGGGCCATCAATGAGTACCTGTGCGACTATGGCACCAGGACAGGGTCAGGGGAGCTTGTTTTTTTTTTTCCCACGCCAGTGGGCCATGATCAGGGAGGCATGCACTGTCCTGTCACCATTTGAGCAGGCCACGAGGATGGTGAGCAGTGACAGTGCATGCATCAGTGACACTGTCCCCCTTGTCCACCTGTTGGAGCACACGCTGCGTGGAATAATGGACAGGGCACTTGAGGCAGAACAGAGGCAGGAAGAGGAGGACTTCCTCAGCTCTCAAGGCCCCCTTTATCCAGACAGTGTTCCTGCGTACCCGCCGATCACACAGGAAGAGGACGAGGATGAGGAGGAGGAGGATTGTGTCAGTATGGAGGTGGAGCCTGGCACTCAGCATCAGCAGCAGTCTTTAAGGGATCAGTCCCAAGAAACACATGGACTTGTACGTGGCTGAGAGGAGGTGGCTGTGACCATGTCATCCTTAGTGACCCGGAGGACTCCGGACCGAATGCCTCAGCAAACCTACGCTGCATGGCCTCCCTGATCCTGCAAAGCCTGCGTAAGGATCCTCGTATTCGTGGTATCAAGGAGAAGGACCAATACTGGCTGGCAACCCTCCTTGATCCACGTTACAAGGGTAAGGTTGCGGACCTTATCGTGCCATCGCAGAGGGAGCAGAGGATGAAACATCTTCGTGAGACCTTGCAGAAAGGTCTGTGCAACGCGTTCCCAGAGACTGGGAGGTTACAAACTCCTTTTTCTGGACAACGTGTTGCTGAGGCTTCGGTCAGTCAAAGAAGGAGTGGTGGAGAAGGTGGCCGTCTGACCGATGCATTCAGACAATTTTTTGGTCCGCAGCCCCAAGGTATGATCGGTTCCAGCAACCATCGCCAGCGTCTGTTTTACATGGTGCAGGATTACCTAGGGGCAAGATCTCACTTGGACACTTTCCCACCGAAAATCCTCTGGGTTACTGGGTCTTGAGGATGGATCACTGGCCAGAGCTTGCACAGTATGCAACTGAGCTACTGGCCTGTCCTGCATCCAGCGTTCTTTCGGAACGCACATTCAGTGCTGCTGGAGGCTTTGTAACCGATCACAGGGTGCGTCTGTCCACCGACTCGGTTGATCGACTGACCTTCATAAAAATGAATCAGTCTTGGATCACCACCAGCTACCAAGCACCTGATGCTGTTGTAACCGAATAATTTTTTTTGAAATCTCATATCCCTTCAAAGACTGCCTATGCTGATGCTGAGTGACTATCCTGAGTAATTATCCTCTTCCTCTTCAATGATCACGCTGATAGCTTGTAAGAAAATTTTTGATTTTGGGCGTCACCACCAGTGCCTAAGGTCCAATTTTTCAGCCCCTGTTTAACAGGGGAGTGTAATTACAATTTTTGATGCAATACTTTGCAGCAGGGCTCATTTCTGCGTTCCAACTAGAGTATCTGTGAGGGGTTGCAGTGTTGTGGCACCAGTGCCTAAGGCCCAATTTTTCAGCCCCTGTTCAACAGGGGCATGTAATTACAATTCTTGATCTAATATTTCACAGCAGGGCCCATTTTTGCGTCCACCAAGAGCGAGTGAGGACTTACAGTGTTGTGGCACTAGCACCACCACCACCAAAGGCCCAATTTTTCTGCCCCTGTTCAACATAATTACAATTCTTGATCTAATATTTCACAGCAGGGCCCTGTGAGGGCTTACAGTGTTGTGGCCACAACAACACCTAAGGCCCAAATTTCTGCTGAGTATATAGGGCAGGCTCCTACTTTCGAACATCCAACTTACAAACGACTCCTACTTGCAAACGGAAGGCGACAACAGGAAGTGGGATGAAATCTACCCCTAGGAAGGGAAATTCTCTCCTGTAAGAGTTAATATGGGAAAAACGTTTCTCCTTTCCACTGATGCTTTATCACCAATCCTTGTTTCACAAAAAACCCCAAATTTTCAAAAAACATTTGTCATTGGGACAAAAAGTGAGGTGAAATCTTCTGAAGAGGCGCACAGACAGCAAAACAAATGTCACAGGGGTGATAACCCTTCCCTATGTTTTCCAAAAAGCTTAAAATAGATTTTTTGGCTGGAGCTAAACACGTTAAAAATGTACCAGTTCCAAATTACAAGCAGATTCTACTTAACAACAAACCTACAGTACCTGTCCTGTTTACACCGCCTGTATACTGCTGTTCAGAGTACAGAGCCTGTATACTGCTGTTTCCTTTTTTAATTTGGGTGCGGGGTTCCCCTTAATATCCATACAAGACCCAAAGGGCCTGGTAATGGACTGGGGGGGTACCCATGCCGTTTGTCTCACTGATTTTCATCCATATTACCAGGACCCGACATTACATTAAAGCCGCAAGCAGTTTTAAATGACTGTTTTTCCTTTAAAAATTACATTTTGTGCAGGGACTGTTCTGAGCACGGGAAACATGCGCCACTTTACAGGCATACTATAGACACCCCCCAGGTACAATATTTAAAGGAATATTTCACTTTTATTTTTTTTTACTTTAAGCATCATTAAAATCACTGCTCCCAAAAAAACGTCCGTTTTTAAAAGTTTTTTTTGCATTGATACATGTCCCCTGGGGCAGGACCCAGGTCCCCAAACCCTTTTTAGGACAATACCATGCAAATTAGCCTTTAAAATGAGCACTCTTGATTTTGAACGTTCGAGTCCCATAGACGTCAATGGGGTTCTAACGTTCATGCAAATTTTCGGTCCGTTCGCAGGTTCTGGTGCGAACCGGGGGGTGTTCGGCTCATCCCTATTAGTGTGTTTACCACATTTTGGCCTCTTCCCTAAACTGGCATATAATTGCTCCTCAGGTAGTTTAATAAACTATCGGGGTATCCTGATGTTTATTTATTCAAGGTTGTATCAGAACTTTAGTTAGCACTTGTTTTAGCTATTGATACTGTAAATTCTATGCAACTTTGCAATCTTTGAACTTATATGTTAAATTCTTAACTCACTTTGTCCAAATTTGGAAATATCTGTATCCTTAGAGATTTTTTTCCCTCATATATTTGTCAAAGGATTTGATATGACAAAATAAAGCAGATTTTTTCGCTAGAAACTTACTAAAAAGAGAGATTACATTTCTGCCTCAACTTGCTCTTTCTGCACAATATCGGTTTGATAGGTAAACAATAGATTTCCGCATTCCTGCTCCCAATAATCTCCTATCCCATAAGAGAGGAAGGAGGTAGAAAACAAAAAAGATAGTTCCCTGGTACTCCAGCACACTATATAACCTCATCTGAAACCCTGAAGGAGAGAGGATGGGTGTTTAACCATCCTGACAATACTAATAAAGGTATTGGGTTTATGTGAGGCTATATGTTGCCAACATCCCTATTATACATATTCCACCAATTATTGCCTCCCATGGGACTTTATATGGTAAAACAAACAAAATATACAAAATGTGATGTATTTTATTACAGTATATGCAATTTGAAATAAAATTACATAAAAACTCAATTTTGTCACAATCTTTCTAAGCTGGTATATGATTTCTCCCTGGGTATTGTGATAAACTATTGGGGTACCCCAATATTTATATATTCAGAGTTGTTTCAGGACTTTAGTTATTACTTGTTTTAAAACCATGTTTGCGATTTTTTAACCTATGCAACTTTGCCATCTTTGGACATTTATGTTAAGGATTACAGTTTATTTCATATGGCCTGAGGGTAATTTGTATGGTCCAACCATAGAATACACACATCAGGCATTTTACTATTTTTTTTTTTTACATTCTATAGGTTACACGCAGGGCCTGGACAAGGGGTGGGCAACATCACCCGGTGACCACGCCCCCTAAAACGTCACAGTCCCAGCATGCCCAGGGACTGTGACATCATAAGGGGGCGGGGTCTCCGCCTATATAAGTCACAACGGGATCTGGGGGCCCTCTTATTATAGGGGGCTCCCGGATTCCGATAAGCCCCCCGCCCGCAGACCCCGACAACCAACGGCCAGGGTTGTCGGGAAGAGGCCCTTGTCCTCATCAAAATGGGGACAAGGTGCTTTAGGGTGGGGGGGCCCCGCAGGGCGCCCCCTCCCCAAAGCACCCACCCTCCCATGTTGAGGGCATGCGGCCTGGTACGGTTCAGGAGGGGAGGGGGGGGCGCTCGCTCGTCCCCGTCCCCTTTCCTGACCGGCCGGGCTGCGTGCTCGATTCGGGGTCTGGTATGGATTTTAGGGGGGACCCCACGCTGTTTTTTCGGTGTAGGGGTTTCCCTTTATAATCCATACTAGACCTAAGGGCCTGGTATGACCCGCGACGGGGCTCGCAAGGTGTTAATCTCGCCGATAAAAGCGGCAAGATTGACTTCCTTTTCTAGCCCCGTCGTACCCGAGTCACGTTCAAAATGAACGGACTTGTCCATGTGTGGGCAAGTCCGTTCATTCTGAAAGTCCGCCGTAACTCCGGCGAAAGTCCGTCAGGAAGACGGGTGGACTTAGCCCTCCGGAAAGTCCGGTCGTGTGTGGGCAAGTCCGTCCGTTTTAAAGTCTGGCGCACCTGGCGGACAAAGTCCGTCGGAAAGTGTGTCGGACCAAGTATGCCAGAAAGTCCGATTGTGTGTACGCGGCATAATACCCCTAACTAAAATATAGGGGAACCAGGGGGCGTGTCCAAGATAGCGATGGTGCAGGACGCCTAGTCAGGGAGCTCTGCAGCCATCGCGGGGTATTAATCCTGCTATACCATCCTCCAGACCCATCTGCTATATACAATCTCCAGACCCATCCGAGGCGTCTCCCACTCCCTCCCTGCGGATGCGGACACGGAACCGGCGTCGATTGGATCACCGCGGCCCGAGAAGCAGCCAGCCTAGTCCGGGCGGTGCGGTCTTACACGTGGAGGCAGGGACCAACATGGCGACTCAGACGGATGGTCCGGAGACCACTCTCACGGAGCAGAGCAACTTCACAGCCCTGATGCAAGCCATAACAGGCTGTCAGTCCTCCCTGTCTACACTCACCACCTAGATCGACACTGTGCAATTAGAAATCGGTCTCATCAGACAGGACTTTGAGAAGGTGAGGCAGTGGGTAACCGAGGTGGAGCGCCGGGTGGGGGATACTGAACACACAGTCAGAGATCACTCGGCTTCCCTACATACCCTGCAAGTGGGGGTCAAGCACCTGGAGGCGAGAGCCAAGGACTCTGAAAACCGAAATTGACGTAACAATCTGAGGATAATAGGACTCCCTGAGGGATCAGAGGGCTCTGATACGTCTGCCTACACGGAGAAACTACTACGTTCCTTATTCCCCCAGGCAAATTTTTCACCTCATTTTGCAGTTGAGAGGACCCACAGGATGCCACCAGCTCGGGGCCCGCCTGGGACTCCACCTCGCACATTTATATTTCGGTTGCTCAACTTCAAAGATCGTGACCTGATACTTCGTGAAGCCCGCAGGATGGCGGACATCCGACATGAGGCGGCCCGCTTGATGTTCTTCCCGGACTTCTCGGTGGACACCCAGAAGCAGCGAAAGTCGTTTGATGCGGTGAAACAGGCCCTAAGAGTTAAGGGAATACGGTACAGTATGCTGTTTCCTGCCTGACTCCGTGTACAAGACAGCGAGAGTGTCCGGTTCTTTACGTCCCCTAATGAGGCCTCACAGTGGCTGAACACTCTGCCCAGGCACTAGGAATGATGGTATCCTGTTACTTACTTACTGCTCCAGGGGACTAATCTACTGAATGGCCCTGCGGTTTGGTCGTGGGGAGCTTTCCACCATTCCGGAGTAGTCATCTTCTCACCCCCTGGTCCACTGTTCTGATCTGTTGGCGCTGACATAGGGTTGTGTCTAATGTTGTGCCTGGGGACTTTAGAGTAGGGAAACTTCCTCCACATGACCTGATGTCTGCTGGACATACCAGATGCACAGCAACCCCTGGCTGGATGACTGAACTCTGCTTCTTTGTCCTTGAGATGTAAAGACTGCCCTGGTTCTCTGATGTTCAACTCTCCCACTTACTGCATTGAGACATGCTGAGATGGAGGCTGGGGTGGATCGGAGGGAGAGCTGTTGCCTGGGCCGATGCAAGTTGTGGCTATTGTTTATTTCGCTGAACGCTTTCTGGCTCCTGGATCAAGGGAGGCAAAGTTTGTTTTACCCACTCGCCTTGTTCTGGTTAAATGTGTTCTTAGGAGGGAGGGGGAGAAGAGGGATCTCTCTACAACTTTAACTATCCTAAGTGTGTGCCCCTGGCACTGGCCAGGAGAAAAGTATGTGTATTCCCGCTTGATGGCGGCATCTTCCTCAGACTAGGAACATTGTACATTGAGTAGACGTTATCTACTTTTCGTCCTCTGGTACCTGACCCTGTTTGGTCAATGACCTTATCTGGTTTTGGGAAGTGGGCATACCCAGGTTTGGGGGGGTGTGCGGGGAGGGGGGGATTCAAGTTTGAAGGGGAAATGTTATGCAAGTTTTACACAGGAATGTCTTATGTCTTACCGCACTGATTTACGCTGCTTGACACTAAACTATGCAATGATTCTTGACGAGCTGTGGGGGATGGGTTGGACTCTTTCCGTTCGGGGTTCCGGTGCACTCCCTCTTCCACAGACTGTTCCAAACTGTCTGGATTCTCCATGGCCCCCATAAAGCTACTTTCTTGGAACGTTCGGGGGATGAACTTCCGAATAAAATGTTCATTGATCTTTAATTTTCTTAAATTACATTGCCCGGATATTTGTATATTACAGGAGACCCACCTCACTGGAGGCCGGGTCCTGAGTCTTAAAAAACCGTGGGTGGGTCACTATTATCATGCCACATTCTCTTCTTATGCTAGAGGGGTAAGTGTACTTGTACACAAGGCTCTATCCTTCACATTGCTGGACCTGCACCTGGACCCCGAGGGTAGGTTTGTAGAGTTACATGCGGTTGTTGCTAATGTGACTATGGTAATAGTGGGACTGTATATACCCCCACCGGCGTCACTGCTGGTACTTCACAGGATTACTAAGTTCATTGGGAGGTACTCCACTGATAATGTGATCTTGGCAGGGGATTTCAATATGCCACCGTGCCCAAATATGGATAGGTTGACGCCAGACATGGCTATGGAGTCCCCAATATCTAGGTGGGCTGCCACGTTTGGTCTCACAGACATCTGGCATTGGAAGAATCCCCTGCTGAGATTCTTCACCTGCCAGTCGGCCTCGTATAGGGCCATGTCCCGTACTGATTTGGTGCTCGGCACTGCTAATGTTCTTAATATGGTTCAAGAGGTCTTCCACTTGCCCAGGGGTATATCCTATCACTCCCCTGTTTTGCTCCGACTGAATGTGAATCCTGCCCCCACTGACTGTCTCTGGCGCCTGTCGCGGTTCTGGGTCTCTGATGACCGTATAGCAATGGACGCGGAGGTGGCGCTGCAGGACTTCTGGACTAACAATCCCCGCGCTACGTCGCCCGCTTCTAGCTGGGAGACATTTAAATACTACGCTAAAGAGCACTACCAGACAGCCATAGCTTGCACCCGACGTCAGACTGGGGCAGCACTGCTCCAGGCTGAGCGGAGGGCCGCTGACTTAGAAACTCTATACGCTGCTAGCAGAGATGAGGTTCATAGAGTGGATCTGCAGTGTGCTGTGCAAGAGCTGGCGCTCCTCAGGGTAGCGGCCACAAAAAACTGCTGCTACATCAGTCGCAGCGTATCTTTGAGCAGGGTGAGCGGACTAGACGACTCCTGGCGTGGTTGTCCAGGGAGCAGTCAGTAACAACCACTGTGGCTAATATTAAAGATGCCTCAGGACAGTTGCTGTCTGATCCTAGGGAAAAAAACACCTGCTTTGCCTCGTACTATGAGGACTTATACACGTCTAGAGTGTGATACTCTGCTGCTGAACTCCAGTCATACGTGGAGACCATTGAACTGCCCTCCCTGACGGAGGCGGCCTGCAAGAGACTTGACGCTCCGCTCACCCTTAAAGAACTCCAAAATGCCATTGGCTCTCTTCAATCAGGAAAGACCCCGGGAGACGATGGGTTTCCAGTGGAATTCTACAAGACGCATTCTGAGACCCTGACGGTTAGGCTACTAGAGGTCCTATCTGCTTCCTTTGACTCAGGTTCTCTGCCCCCCTCTATGTCTAGAGCTGTAATAGTGGTGGTTCCTAAGCCTGGCAAGGATCCTGAACTTTGCTTCTCGTATAGGCCTATATCGCTCCTTAACGTGGACGCAAAAAACCTTGCAAAGGTCTTAGCAACCAGACTCAATACAGTCAATATATCACTAATACATGGGGATCAGACCGGCTTCATGCCAGGCAAGGGAACAGATATTAATCTGAGAAGATTGTACACCGTGCTGGCCATTCTGGCTACTGAAGGGGAGGCTAATGTGGTGACCACCTTGGACGCAGAGAAAGTCTTTGACTCGGTGGAGTGAGAATATTTGTGCCTAATCCTACATAGGTTTGGGATAGGACCTAAATTTATACAGTGGTTGTGGCTACTGTATTCTGGCCCATCAGCTAGAGTTCGCACAAGAGGTGTTCTCTCGGCCTCAATTCCCCTCCACTGAAGCACCAGGCAGGGCTGCCCACTCTCCCCAGCTCTTTTCGCCTTAGCAATCGAGCCACTGGCTGGCGGTGCTCCTCAGATCGTCACCGGAGGTGGGAGGTATTTCGTTTCCACCCCTAACTGAATAAGTTTACCTTTACGCGGATGATATGCTATTGTATCTCCGTGATGTCCAACAATCGCTTAGAGCAGCTCTATCTATTATTGACCGATTTGGTGTATTTTCGGGGATCAGGGTGAACTGGGAGAAATCCCTCCTATTCCCTCTGACAGATGCTCCCGTAGCGGCAGGCTCCCCCCCCCTTCCTCTTAAAAGAGTAACGAAATTCAAATATCTAGGCATCCAGATCCAATCAGACTTACAAAGTTATTTAGCTGATAATATATATCCCATTCTTCAACAATTTATCCAGCGGTGCTCAGTGTGGAAAACGCTGCCACTGACCCCGGTGGGGAGGGTAAACCTAATTAAAATGTCCTTCCTTCCTAAATTCCTGTATGCCTTTCGTCATACTCCGGTCCCCATCCCAAACTCATTCTTTATTAAATTAGACCAAACTATCACTTCTTTTGTATGGGCCAGGGCAACACCCAGAATAGCTAAACAAACACTGCAGTTGTCACTTACTGAAGGAGGCCTCTCTTTACCAAATTTTAGGAAATACTATTGCTCAGGACATTACTAACCCAGCGGTCAATTCAGAGGCAGCGACTCTAGGCTCATACTTTGAACTCAGTAATCTGGTATACAGAAGTCCAAGATACAGCCCTCAAGTTACTACACCTATGAAAACAATGGTAAAGGTATGGCAGCAAGTTTCTTCATATCTCAATAATGGGAATACTATCTCTCCATATACTCCGCTGTGGGGTAACCCAACCATGCCGCACTTTCAATCTGTTCCAGACCCTCAGGTCTGGGCCAGACCCGAAGTCCGGACATTGCGTCATATTTCTAAAGAGGGTCAGCTTCTCTCTTTTGCAGAATTGAAGAGTAAATATAAACTTCCCCCGTGGATGTATTTCCATTTTTTACAACTTAGACATGCTGTCCGAGCGCAGTTCCCGCATGGGATAGAATTATCTGTCCATCTGATGACTGCTAATGTAGACCGTACACTGTCCTCCATATATCTTAGACTTCCATGCAAAGATACTTCCAAAATGCTCCCCCTAATCAACAAATGGCAGCTGGACATTCCGGCTCTGACTGAGGAAGACTGGTCAGAGGGCCTGCAGCAATGCATCCCATTTATGATCTCAGCAAGGGACAGATTTGTGCAAATGAAATTCCTCCATAGGGTGTACTACACCCCACAATGACTGTCCAAAATGTACCCAGGACTGGATGATAGGTGTCCCAAATGCAGACAGTCGGTGGGGACTTTCTTTCACGTAGTCTGGTCGTGCCCGGTTCTCCAGACCCATTGGCGCAAAATAGTGACGCATATAAATGGAGTGGCAGGGCTGCATTTAGAAGTAGACCTGCTGGTGTTCCTCTTGGGTATTACAGACAACTTGGCGACTGCTAAGTATACCAAAATGTTTGTGTTTTATGCAGCTTATTATGCCAGGAAAGAGATCTTGTTTCAATGGAAACTACCAGACCCCCCTACGGTAAAGGCTTGGAGGGCCCAGGTAAATGCGGTGCTGCCACTATATAAACTCACATACATGGGCCGAAACTGCCCCAAAAAGTTTGACAAAATATGGGCCAGCCTGGGTTGAAGCTAGACATTTAGTATCAAGTTTACACTTAGAGGTTTTTTTTTTGGAGGCTGGCTGGCTGGTGGCGGGTGTGGGGACCCTATCCCTGTATACAGCTGATGTTGATCTGTGGCGGTGTTGGACCCTATGATTACAAATGGGGTCCAATATGCTCCTGCCTCTTCCTGCTTTCTTTACAAATCTCTCCCTTTCTCTTCATTTTACCGTGGATTCCATTCTTAGACTACTCTAATATTCTACATTAGGGGCTCTTCCTGACCCCTCCCTCTTCCCCCTCCTCTCCCTTCTCCCCCTTGACTCTGACAGCTCTTCCCCCAATCCCCTCCTTTATTTTCCTCTACTTTTCTGGCTTCTCCCTTCTGATCCCCCCCCCCTCTTTCTTACAAACTATCCCGAGACCAAGTAGAATCCCAGGTGCGATGGAATCACTAACATAAACGATACATTGGATCAAGGGATGCTTACACAATCAGTAGAGATTGGTAACAAGGTCCTTTTTTTTTTCTTTGATAAATCATATTGAAGATAAAGACAAATGGGTGACACTAGGTCCTGGAAAAAGTATGCTTCTGAATTTACATCACTAAGAACCATATGTCCTGCTTCCATGTGCTCCTGTATGTAACATATATTCTGCATTTTCAAGTGTAATGTACAGTTTATTCAATAAACATTTCCTGTGTTAAAATATGGGGGGACCAATTGCCTTCAGAAATCACCTAATTAGTAAATAGAGTCCACCTGTGTCTAAATTAATCTCAGTATAAATACAGCTGTTCTGTGAAGCCCTTTAGAGCAGGGGTGTCCAAACTACGGCCCTCCAGCTGTTGCGGAACTACACTTCCCATGAGGCATTGTAAAACTCTGACATTCACAGACATGACTAGGCATGATGGGAGTTGTAGTTCCTTAACAACTGGAGGGCCATAGTTTGGACACCACTGCTTTAGAGGTTTGTTAGAGAACCTTAGTGAACGAACAGAATCATGAAGGCCAAGGAACACACCAGACAGGTCAGGGATAAAGTTGTGGAGAATTTCAAAGCAGGGTTAGGTTATAAAATAATATCCCAAGCTTTGAACATCTCACAGAGCACTGTTCAATCCATCATCCGAAAATGGAAAGAGTATGGTACAACTGCAAACCTACCGAGACATGGCCGTCCACCTAAACTGACAGGCCGGGCAAGGAGAGCATTAATCAGAGAAGCAGCCAAGAGGCCCATGGTAACTCTGGAGGAGCTGCAGAGATCCTCAGCACAGGTGGAAGAATCTGTCCACAGGACAACTATTAGTCGTGTACTCCACAAATCTGGCCTTTATGGAAGAGTGGTAAGAACTAGAAGAAAACCATTGTTGAAAGAAAGCCATAAGAAGTCCCGTTTGTAGTTTGCAAGAAGCCATGTGGGGGACACAGCAAACATGTAGAAGAAGGTGCTCTGGTCAGATGAGACCAAAATTTAACCTTTTGACCTAAAAGCAAAATGCTATGTGTGGCAGAAAACTAACACTCCACATCAACCTGAACATACCATCACCACCGTGAAACATGGTGGTGGCAGCATCATGATGTGGTGATGCTTTTTTTCAGCAAGGACAGGGAAGCTGGTCAGAGTTGATAGGAAGATGGATGGAGCCAAATACAGGGCAATCTTAGAAGAAAACCTGTTAGAGTCTGCAAAAGATTTGAGACTGGGGCAGAGGTTCACCTTCCAGCAAGACAAGGACCCTAAACATACAGCCAGAGCTACAATGGAATGGTTTAGATCAAAGCATATTCATGTGTTAGAATGGCCCAGTCAAAGTCCAGACCTAAATCCAATTGAGAATCTGTGGCAAGACTTGAAAATTGCTGTTTACAGATGCTCTCTATATCACACTTTAATTATTTAGATTGTTTTGCCATTTAAAGTCCAATGGGAGGCAACAATCGGTAGAATATGTATAACAGATACATTGGCAACATATAGCCTCACATAAATCCAACACCCTTATTGTTATTTGTATAGCCAGCATAAGTGTCTCAGGACCAGTCCCATAGAGCCTGCATTGTAGGGGGAATGTGGTACTTGATAAAGTGGTTGAATAGGAAATCATTTTCATACTTAGTATTGTGAGCTTGCTGTTCCCTTCAAACACCCAATATTGCGTAGTTACATTTAAAAAAAAATAAGAACTGCACATGGATGGGTATCAGAAATTACTTCATTAAGGCATTTTTAGGCCTTGTTGATATGGGTGTAAGTATATGCTTTGCATTACTGAAGCATTCAAATACTTTGCAAAGCCAATGCCCATTTAGTAATATATAATTACCATAAATGGTCTTGCTACAGCACCCAGCATTCCCCCTCTTGTCCCAGCAAGTCCCCCACCTCTCCACACCAGTTGCATGTACATGGCCAACACCTAGCCCCTCACACACAATTCCCGCCACTCCACAACTCCTGTGTGCATGTCACGTGCGAGGCGCCAGGCTATCAGATCCCTTGTGGCTGGTGTATTGATCTCCCCACAGACTTCCTTTCCACAAGTGCCAGGGTCTTGGGGGCACAGCGGCTCTTCTACCTGCACTGTGTTCCATTGGAAGTCAAAGAGCTGGCCCCAAGCCATGCACCTGATGTGGCCAAGCAGAAAGGTGGTGGAGCCTGTTGCCTGGGTTGCGTGGCTCAAGTATATCTGCCTGGGTTGGAGCTAACACTGCCAGACACTTGCTGCTAGCCCTCGTATGCTACCTGTGCCTGTGAGGACCCAAGACTAAAGTTGGGCCTCCAGGAGTGACCCTCTGCCTCGTCTTGCCCAGCTGCCTCTCTGCCTGCACCTCTTGATCGAATCTCTCTCCCTGGACCCAGCACCGGATCAAGACCCTGCCTCCACGGACCCCTCGGAACAAGCCATCCATCACCAAGACTAGCTCACCAGCAGCCTCAGGACATACTAAACGTGGTCCCTGAACCCTCTTGTCCCCCCCTTGCTGTGCCTTATTGCTTCTTCGGGAAGAATACTCACAAAAGTATAAAAACCACACATGGATGATGTGGCAACCCTAAGCCCCGGTTCACACAGGGACGGCACGACTTGCAGGTCGCCTCACCTAGGCGACCTGCACACGACTTCCACGGCGACTTGCAAAACGACTTCTGTATAGAAGTCTATGCAAGTCGCCCCAAGTCGCCCCCAAAGTCGTACAGGAACCTTTTTCTAAGTCGGAGCGACTTGCGTTGCTCCTATTAGAACGGTTCCATTGTACAGAACGGGAGGCGAATTGTCAGGCGGCTAGGTCGCCTGACAAGTCGCCCCTGTGTGAACCGGCACTAACTGTATATGTATATATATATATATATATATATATATGGGAGTTCACAGGAAAGAGTGAGCCTGTGGTGGAGGCACAGTCTTAAAAGGGTGCAGCTGGTTGGATGAAGAGCTGCTACAAGCACAAAGTCCGGATCTCTGTGCCACTGGCTGTTATTGGGGAAATGGCTCTGACAGCCCAGTAAGCATGTGTAGTGCTGCAGCTTCCTCGTTCTCGATGTCAATGGCCGATGGATGGTAATGTCCACCTGGAGTCCAGCGTCACAAGACGTGTTTTCGAAGGACCTTCCTCTTCATCAGCTGATCCCCCCCAAGGAAACAACCCGGGACACCAGACACCAGAACTGTCTCAATTAGTGAAGCTCTAAGCCAGGGGTCTCCAAACTTTCTAAACAAAGTCTTTCAGTCTTTCAGACTTTAGGGGGGTCGGACTGTAGCCATTCAAATTAGAAATTGTCCTGGCATCAGTGGGAGTAAACAATTTCCCATCTTTGGTATTAGGGGGAGGAATAGCACCCAGTCGTTGGTGTCAGTAGGAGGAATAGTGTTCCATCGTTGGTGTCAGTGGGAGGAATAGTGCCCCATCATTGGTATCAGTGGGAGGTACAGTGCCCCATCATTGGTATCAGTGGGAGGAATAATGTCCCATCATTGGTATCAGTGAAGGGAATAGTGCCCCATCATTGGTATCATTGGAAGGAATAGTGCCCCATTGTTGGTATCAGTGGGTGGCATAGATCCCCATCATTGGTGTCAATTTAAGGAATAATGCCCCATCATTGTTATCAATGGGAGAAATAGTGCCCTATTGTTGATGTCAGTAGCAAGAATTATGCCCCATCTTTGGTGTCAGTAAAAGGAATAGTGTTCTGTATCAGTGGGAGAAAAAGTGTCCCAAGAACCAGATAAAGGCAAGCAAATGGTGAGCGCTTTGATATATCACTTCGGGTGAAGCACGAATAGGATAGCTATGCACTTTATCAAGTGGTGATTGGATATGCTATGAAGATTGTGTTTTTTGCTCCACCACATTTAGAGAATATTTATTCTTGCACCGCATTCACTTTTTGGCATTATATTGCACATGCACTGTTATATTTCAATATATGACAGAGTTATTTTTTGCACTGTATTTACTTTATTGGCAATATATTGCACATTACTGTTATATTTTTTTGGACGTACATCGGCGTGCGGCGGTCGGCAAGTGGTTAATTTTGTACTTCAACGGACAAAAACTACCAGGGTTCCTCTGGAAGAAGTCATCAGACCGATAAAATGTATTAGAGCAGAGCCAGTCTTTGTGTGTTGATCGGCCGCGTTCATCTGTGTATGAGGCAGTGTCTCCTCTCACAGTGCGGCCAGCCATGTGTGCGACTCAGACAGCAGGGCTCGCTACTGCTACTGCTGTGGTCTGCTGGGAGACGTTTTGGATGCTTTGTTGTACAACTCAAATATGAGTATAATGGTTTTGTGTTAATAAAAGGCTTTTAATCCTACGTTATCACACTATGTATGGCTTCTTCTTTTTGTATGCTCGCTGGTGGAGAGATTACATGTAAACATCAGAAGACAGCTTAGTGATTGAAGAGGCGGCTTTCGTCTTTCTGGGATCTCAGCGCAATGGCCATACTTGTGAAAGTGGGGCAATATCTTTTAGTGAGTGCAGATCCATGTGGGTGGAGGACAGCACGTAGTGTTTGGTTTGGAGTTCTAAGGGTGGAGGTTTGGTCATCAACCGCACAAAAGTAAAGAAAGAAGCTTTGCTACATTTCCTTTTCCTTTTTTCGGACACTGTATCACTTTGTATCAGTTTTAGCTCATTCTGGGACACTGTTGAGTTTGTTTTTTTTTCAGGGATTTATGTACACATTTAAAGTGGAAGTCCATGCAAAATGAGTACACATGGGCTGCGATAACACGTGGGCTGCGAGTGCACGTTAATTGTGAGTACACGTGGGCTGCAAGTGTACGTGGACTGAGAGTACATGTGGGCTGCGCGTGCATGTGGACTGTGAGTACACGTGGGCTGCGTGTGCACGTGGGCTGCGAGTACACATGGGCTGTGAGTACCTGTGTATTGTTGAGTAGTACTGTCAGGAAGCTAGTTGTTAGGTAATTTGGACAGGGTATAATCCCCAATCCTCATTAAATTAGTAGGTACGATGCCCAGCGGGTGTGGAGAGGCAGCTCGTTGTACATCTTGCGGCATGTATGCGTTCCTTGATCATCTGATCGAAGGCGAATACTGCTGTGCACAATGTAAGCACATTGTTTCCCTGGAAGCCCAGGTTCTGAATCTGGGGAAGCAACTGTCAGCACTGAGAAGTCCCTCCATACTAAAGGAGAGCCGGGAACGTACACGGCAGGTGCCGGCAGGGGCCAGCACAGAGGCGGGTGGAGACAAAATGGTGCATGCACTAGAACAGAGTAGATGGGTGACAGTCAGGAAGGATAGAGGGGGAAGGGCCAGGGAGGCCGATCCTGGGCTGGAACATCCCAATAAGTACGCTCCATTGAGTGACATTGGTGAAACCAGTCAGGGACCAGCACTGCTGGAGCTGAGGGACTCCCCTGGACAGGTTCTGTGACATCAGCTGACAGCCCGCTGTCTGCTGAAAACAGGTCATGGAAATTCAGAACAAACTGCACTCCTGTAATCCAGTATAGCAACAAGTATAGGCGCAACAACTCAGGAGTCATATATTTCCCAATGCAAGTCGGTGGTAAAAATAGATGTTTTATAATAGAACTAATACAGAAAGTCCATATGGCATACGCAGGCTAAATAGTCTATGTAGTAGCGCTAGAAGAAGTTAAAGAACCATCCAAAGAATGCAAGCAGGGCTGCCATCAAAGTAGAACAGAAACCATATTCCAAGGGCTGTAAAGAGAACACAAGTGGAGAGGCGCCTCTGGGTGCAGTAGTTTGAACAAACGGTTTTAATCTTATATACAATACTCTCACATTTGGATGGAAGTAACAGACATGGTATACAATAGTCAGGATGACGCTCTCAAGATCTGTGCCAAAGACATCCCTGCTGGTAGCAGCTGAGGGCAGTGGCTCTTCCGATGGATGGGTTCGCCGGCTCCGGAAGGCGGCCTCAGAGCGAGGCTTGAAGCGCACGATGCGGCTCGCTCAGACGGGTGACGTCATCTAACATGGACGCGTTTCGCGAGCGTGCGCACTTGGATGTGTTTACAAGTCGCGCTCCTTTCTCAACAGACAACAGGCAACAGTGCCGGTTGTCAGAATACAATAGCAGAAGCAGGAAATGTGTCAATCCGCACTGTATAGCATGAATGGAGGAATCTATTTAAATTTTTTCATGCAGGCTGAACAAAGAAAAAAAAGAGAGTATGGTGACCTTCAGAGCTGTCACTCAAGTTACACCCTATAGTATTCCCCCTCTCTCCTCTCCCTGGAGCTACAGAAAAGGTTATGTAGGGGAGGTGAAGGGAGGATCTGGGCCAGGTTGGAGACTAATTAGACACTCCCTGGTAGATCAGAGGGTTATTATATGCAACAGAGAGAGGGGGCTGTGCTAGGGAATAGACTCTCCTGGACTAGTCACAGTAAGGCTAGGTTCACACTGCTGCAGTGCGAATTTAGCGCGATTTTGATCCAATTGCGTTGCGAATTTGCATTGCGAATTCTTTATGTGTGCTTGCGATTCTACTGCAAATTTTGCAATCTATGGAGCTGAATTCGCATCACACATGGATCAAACTCGGACACGACCCTTTTTTTTACACAGCTTAGATTCGCAACGCATTGATGTGAACGGCACTCATGGAAAACGATGTTATTAAAATGACTAGCGAATCTGAGCGATCGCAACGGCTCAAATTCGCAATAAAATTCACAGCAGTCTGAACCTAGCCTAAGTAGCAAATTCAAAGACATGCTGCAATTAAAGCAGGCCACAGACGAGTAGAAAAATGAATGAAATTTGTGTTGATCATTGAATCGTTAGTTTTTTTCTGTTCTTTAGTGTCCCACGTGATTTTTATGCCCCAATTGAAAGTGCCTGATCCAACATTCTGTCTTTTTTGTTTTTGTTTTTAGAAAATCTAAACAATTGATGGCACAATCGTATGAGCTATTTTTTCGATCGACAGAACGTTCACTTTTTTTGACTCGTCTATGGCCTCCTTAACCACTTGCCGCCCGCCCACCCACCGTAAAATGACAGTTGGGCAGTGCGGCTCTCGTTCTGGGTGAATATGATATGACCGCTGCGCTGCGCAGCGGCTGCGCTGTGTTGCTAGGACACAGCGCGACCCCGATCTGTGTAAAGAGCTGCGACTGCGGCTCTTTAACCACGTGATCGGCTGTGTCCAATCACAGCTGGTCACATGTAAACACGGAGATGCCGGTAATCGGCGCTCCTCGCCTCACGCTGACAGAGTGTGAGGAGAGGAGAGCCAATCAGCAGCATCTCCTCACAGGGGACAGCTAGGTATGTAATCAGGGCACTGATCATCAGTGCCCTGATTACAATTAAGTGCCCACTAGTGCCAGCAATGATTGCCCACCACTGCCAGCAATCTGTGCCCACAAGTGCCAGCAATCTGTGGCCATTAGTGATGCCAGTCAGTGCTGCCTATCAATGCTCATCACTGCTGCCCATCAGTGCTGCCTATTCGTGCTGCCTATCTGTGCCCACCAGTGCCACCTATCTGTGCCCAGTGCCACCCATCAGTGCTGCCTATCAATTCTCATCAATGCCACATATCAGTGCCTCTTCCTCAGTGCCAATAAGTGCCACCTCATCAGTGCCCATCAGTGCAGCCTATCAGTGCCCATCAGTGCCCATCAGTGCCCATCAGTGAAGGAGTAAAATTACTTATTTACAAAATTTACTGACAGAAACTAAGAAAAAAACATTTTCAAACTGTTTGGTCTTTTTTTTAGGAAAAAAAAACAACCCAGAAGTGAGTAAATACCACCAAAAGAAAGCTCTATTTGTGTGAAGAAAATGATAACAATTTCACATGGTTACAGTGTAGCATGACCGCGCAATTGTCATTCAAAGTGCGACAACGCTGAAAAATGGCCTGGGCAAGAAGGGGGTGTAAGTACCCTGTATTGAGGTGGTTAAAGTATCACTAAAGGCAAAACCCCCCTTTTTTTTTTTTTTTTTGTTTAGTTTTGGATATAGTGGAGAGGGATTAGATTGCTTGTCATTTTTATTACTATCTGTGCCCCTGTTAGGGAGATTCACCCTCTGTATATGTCCCGTTTACCATTATCGTTGAAAGTGAAAGATGTCCCCAGAAAAGTAATAGAGGGGAAATCTTCCAATGGGGACACTAGTTCTGGTAACCTGGGGGATCACCAAGGTATTCCTTAAATTTCTCACTTCCTGTTTGGCTATAGGACAGGAAGTGAAGGGAAATCTCCGCAATGGGACACACATGGCGAAAAAAAAAATCTGACAGGGGTTATAATCCTCCCTTACTCTATCCATATTGAAACAAAACGTTTTGCCTATAGTTCTACTTTAAGCGTGTAAAATACTTGATTGTGCTTTTACCAACCATTTTTTTTTTTTCAAGTCGGTGGCAGGTTCTTTTTAGCTTGCCTTATCTTTCTTTTATCGCTTTGGGTAGGTGCATTCTCGGGTGCTTTTGTGCATGTCATTGCCATCAATAGGCCCTTTACAGTGCATTGATGCATGAAAAAAATGAACTGCGCAGAAGTAAACAAGCACCATTAAAGCACCATGTGAAAAAATAAAATTATATATATATATATATATATATATATATATATATATATATATATATATATATATATATATATATATATATATATATATTACACTATATTACCAAAAGTATTAGGACATCTGCCTTTACACACACACATGAACTTTAATGGCATCCCAGTCTAAGACCCCATACACACTATTAGATTTTCTGCAAAATTTTTTCTTTAGATTTACCAAAACAATAGAATATGAGGTCAAACCTTAATGCCCCGTACACACGATCGTAAATGCCGCCAGCAAAACTCAGATGAGAGATTTTTGTCGGAAAATTACAACCTCGTCTAAGCTCCATCGGTCTTTTGCTGGCGGAATTCCAGCCAGCAAAATATTGAGAGCATGTCCTCTATATTTCGGTCGGGAAAAGTTCCTATCCGAAAATGCGATCGTCTGTATGCAATTCGGACGCGCAAAAAATCACGCATGCTTGGAAACAATTCGACGCATGCTCGGAAGCATTGAACTTCATTTTCTCAAGTCGTCGTAGTGTTGTACGTCACCGCGTTCTTGACGGTCGAAAGTTCAGCAAACTTTTGTGTGACTGTGTGTATGCAAGGCAAGCTTGAGCGGAATTCTGTCGGGAAAACCATCCAAGATTTTTCTGACGGAAATTCTGCTCCTGTGTATGGGGCATAAGAGTTTCAGTCTGTATGCAATCGGGTAGGCCCTTTCACTACATGGTTTTGGTAAATCTGCAGAA
Organism: Lithobates clamitans; assembly: GCA_037952925.1. Taxonomy (NCBI): domain Eukaryota; kingdom Metazoa; phylum Chordata; class Amphibia; order Anura; family Ranidae; genus Lithobates; species Lithobates clamitans. Next base: position 295,547 of record JBBGZY010000692.1, on the reverse strand, counting down.
AATCTAATAGCGTGTATGGGCCATTAGTCCGTAGGGTTCAATATTGAGTTGGCCCACTCTTTGCCGTTTTAACAGCTTCAACTCTTCTGGGAAGGCTGTCCACAAGGTTTAGGAGGGTGTCTATGGGAAGGTTTGACCATTCTTCCAGAAGAGCATTTGTGAGGTCAGGCACTGATGTTGGATGAGAAGGCCTGGCTCACAGTCTCCGCTCTAATTCATCCCAAAGGTATTCTATCGGTTTGATGTCAGGACTGTCAAGTTCCTCCACCCCAAACTCGCTCATCCATGTCTTTATGGACCTTGCTTTGTGCACTGGTCCAAATCATTTGCTGGAGGGGGATTATGGTGTGGGGTTGTTCTTCATGGGTTGGTCTTGGCCCCTTATTTCCAGTGAAGGGAACTCTTAAGGCGTCAGCATACCAAGACATTTTGGACAATTTGTGGGAACAGTTTGGGGATGGTCCCTTCCTGTTCCAACATGACTGCGCAACAGTGCACAAAGCAAGGTCCATAAAGACATGGATGAGTGAGTTTGAGGTGAAGGAACTTGACTGCCTGCACAGAGTCCTGACCTCAACCAGATAGAACACTTTTGGGATGAATTAGAGCGGAGACTGCGAGCCAAGCCTTCTCATCCAACATCAGTGCCTGACCTCACAAATGCGCTTCTGGAAGAATGGTCAAACATTCCCATAGACACCCTCCTAAACCTTGTGGACAGCCTTACCAGAAGAGTTGGAGCTGTTATAGCTGCAAAGGGTGGGCCAACTCAATATTGAACCCTAGAGACTAAGACTGGGATGACATTAAAGTTCATGTGTGTGTAAAGGCCGGTGTCCCAATATATATATTATATAATGTGTATGTGTGTCTTTATTTTAATACTATTATTGATGACATTTTTTTTATAATACTTTTTTTAATAATAATAGTATTATATATTAAAGCGGAGTCTCCCCCAGCAAAATTAAAAAGTCAGCATCTACACATACTGTAGCTGCTGGCTTTTAATATTGGGACACTTACCATAGGCTCTCAGGTGATGTCGCCACCATTGCCCATAAGAGAGACCGGCGGTGAAGCCTTGAGGCTTCACAGCCGCTTCCCTACTGCACATGTAAGAAGCGTGCTGTGCTTTCTGAATGGCAGGGGGGGGGGGGAGAGGGGGCTGAACTTCTGAGTGATCTCGCTGTGTCAAGATCCTTCGGAAGTGGGGATGGGTATCTGTCAAAATCAGGTACCCGCTCCCCCCTGAAAGGTACCAAATGTGGCACTGGAGGGGGAGGAGGAGATAGATAAGCGGAGCTTTCACTTTTGGGTGGAACTCCGCTTTAAGCAGAAGGGGTGCGATACCTTATCATGCAATTCAGTTTGTTTATTTTCCAAAGTATTTGAATGGAAACACAAGATACTTTTGGAATATACGGTAAATAAACATTATATATATATATATATATATTATACAGTAAAACCTTGGTTTGAGAGTGTTTTGCAAGACAAGCAACATTTTTCAATAAATTTTGACTTGATATACAAGTAGCGTCATGTCATAACTGAGTATAAAAGAGAAGAGAGGCGCCTCTAAGTGTAGTAATATGGTTACATTTAATGAAGGTACAACATTTAGCAACTCACATGGTTGAAGATTAAAACGGGCACATCTAAGCATCCGGGGTCAAGCCTCACTTTCAGACCTCTCTACTGCAGGGTAGTCTTCCCGGTCATGATTGCAGACTGACAGCTGTGAGAGCCGGTGGTGCGGGGGATGGTCTATGTGGACCACTTTACCCCGGATGCCTGCATACTTAGATGAGCCACTTTTAAATCATCAACCATGTGAGTTGCTAAATGTTGTACCTTCATTACATGTAATCATATTGCTACACTTAAAGGCGTCTCTCTTCTCCTTTATACTCTGGAGCTCCTGCTGGATTTTGCTTCTAATCCCCTTGTGGAGGTTTCCATTTGTGGATGGACATTTTATGGTTACACAATCTATCACATTGCTATAATCTTTTTATATGGACTATAAACTGAAGGACTTATGAATAAATGGTTGTGAAACAAATCATTTGCGTTTCCATTATTTCTTATGGGGAAATTCGCTTTGATATACAAGTACTTTGGATTACAAGCATGTTTCCGGAACGAATTATGCTCACAATCCAAGGTTTTAGTGTATATAATACGTTTTATATAATATCATTTTTTTATTTTTTTTACCAGGAAATGTAAAACAAAGTGAGGCGAGCGGTCCCAGCTGCTGCCGGAGTCTACCTGCCCCAGGACTTCAGCAGATCCCAACAGGTTGATTAGGAGAGACCTGACACCCTGCTGACAAGTCGGTGCAGCCGGGGAATGAGGCACAGTCTGCTCACATGTGTTTCTGCTGTGCTGACCTGTTGTCAGCTCCAGTGTCAGAAAGGGAGGGAGGCAACAAAACTTGTGCAGGCTGTAGGCGGTTGGAGCTGTAATCTCTCTCTCTGCTCTACTCTCACTTATAAAAGACGCTCTTGGCCGGGGAGTTTTAGCAATTTTCTATCTCCTGCAGGATATGTGCAATTCACAAACTGTAGAGGACAAGCTGACTCCAAGGAGGGACTTTTTAGGAGGATCTGATTGCTGGGTCTGACCTTGGCTGGTCTGGAGAAGGTTTGGCTTTGCCTGTCTGTGTTCTGCTCTGAATGAGAACCTGCAGAAGACACCAGATCAGGTGTGAAGGTAAGTCCAAACTTTTCTTCATTGCTGCAATGGGTTTCTAAAGGGATGGCGCCAGGGAGGCTCTCACCACCAAAGCCAAGGCTGCCATTGTCCAACTCTAGGAAGCAATGGTAGACATGGGGCTCGCAACTGACCGTATGAGATGATGGAGAAGGGTGCTTTGTCCGGGACCTTGTACTATGACCTGGGTGATGTTGGCTTAAAGCCCAATTCACACCTGAGCGTTTTGCGTTTTTTTTTCCCTACATGCAACAATGCTCAACATCCTGTTTACATCTAAGCGCTGAGTCGCTTGTAGCTCAATGCCTTGCGCTCAAAGTATATAAGAATTTTTTTTTCATTTATTTATTTTTTTTTTTTTTTACCCCACATACAATTGAGGCATAATTTTGCCCCTATAGACTTTAACGGGATCACTTGGAAAAACGTGCAAAAAATGCATATTGCATGCATTTTTCAGCTGCTCCCATAAACTTTTGGGGGGGGGGGACATGCTCCAAAAGAAGCTCCTGTACAGCAGATCCTAAATATGCTCGCAAAAGGGCTTAAACCGTATGCTCAAGTGTGAATGGGGCTCACATATGTTATACAGCAGCCGCCCTGACCCAGTCTGTGATATACTTTTGAAAATGCTACTGTAGGGGCCTGGCTTTCTGTCTTCGGTGCTTTCGGAGACCCCCCAAAAAAAAAAAAAAAAAAATATATATATATATATATATATATATTCTCTCATCAATACCGGGGTAAAGTCACGGCTCCTAATTGCAAACTAGAGTCAGTCGACTGACAGTCAGGAAAGTAGTCTTTTCAGAAGGAAAGGTCGGTATTGTTGTTTCTATATTGCTCACTACTGGGTGGACCTGTATTAATCCTCCCACAGTCCATCCCCTTGGTGTTCAGTGGGCACCTTTTTGGATTCCCAAACGTATTGTCCTTTGCTCCCATCTGCCGTTCTCCCTGCAAATATCCATACAAATATCTCCTTTTCCTGGGATGCACTTCAAACAGCACATTCAGCCCTGGTTCACACTGATGGGATGCGGGAAACGCACAAGATTCGCTGCGTTTACTCGCATCGCACTACATAGCACTTGCATGGCGTCCATGCCATCTGCTGCGGGTGTCAATGTTAGATTAGTGCCAACCCGAAACAGACCTCAAAACGCAGTGCGATTGCCAGAATCGCATTGCATGGGTGTGAACGATGCAATGTATTTCAGGTGCAGGGAAAAAAAGAGTTATGTGCCATTTTGGTGCGGATTTGAGCCATACAGAATGTATGGCTCAAATCGCACCACACAGACATCATATGTGATGTGCACAGGAATGAGGTGCGAATCACATGTGGTGTTCCGCATGCCCCAGCGTGAACCCAGGCTAAGGCTCCATGCACACTAGCTTAAAAAAATGCTCCTAGCAACAGCTTTTGCGCATTCCCTTTTTTTTTTTTTTTCTGCTTCTAGAAGCAAATAGTGTTATGCTATATGTCTATGCATAATATTTTAGTCTAGAAGTGTTTTTTGAAGCTTCAGCTTCTAGAAGCAGAAGCTCTATCGTTGGTGCCTTTGGGAGTAATTGTGCCCGATCGTTTGTGTCATTGGAAGGAATAGTGCCCCATTGTTGGTGTCATTGGAAGGCATAGTGCCCCATTGTTGGTGTCATTGGGAGGATTTTTGCCCCATTGTTGGTGTCATTGGAAGGAATAGTGCCCCATTGGTGTCATTGGGAGGATTTCTGCCCCGTTGTTGGTGTCATCGTTGGTATCAGTGGACGAAAATAGTGCCCCAAGGCAAAACCTTCAACCCCCCCTTCCCGGCCCATTTTTCCTTTTTAAGGAGAGATTTGCCGACAAATGCTCTTATGAGCTTTTTTCCTTGTCAACTTTGTTCATTATTTAAATATCACAAAGTCTAACAAATTGAGTACATACAAGGATGATGGTACATATTCAAATAGCAATTAAGCTAAATATATTGATTTATGAGCCCCCTTTTCCTTTTTTTTTTTTTTTTTTTTTCCAGCGCCTTTTTGGCATTTTGTTTAGCCTATAGTGTGCACGGAGCCTAAAGGTGTATATATCCAAATATGTAAAATATGTATGCGTTTGTCAAGCTGGACCAATGTAAGTGTGTATGTGTCGCACCTGTGGAAGCTAGAAAGTACCGCTACTACATTGACCACTGCTAGCTTCCGGCCCTGTGCTGAGCGGCTACCCTGCTGTTTACTGAACAAAGGAGATCGCTGGCACCATTCAGAGAACACTTTGCTTTTTCTCAATGAATGCAAAGCATTCTCTGTTTGGACTAGGTGGTGATCAAGAGATTTGTTCATATATAGTCTATACCAGGGGTCTCCAAACTTTTTTAACAAAGGGCCAGTGGATGTAAATATATATATATATATATATATATATATATATATATATATATATATATATATATATATATATATATATATATATATATAATATTTTTTTTTTTTTTTTTATTCTCATATCTGTTGCAGAGGATGTAATTTCATTGTGCCCAGTCTTGCCAGCTCTGAGCAATTATCTTTTTGTGTGAGAGGCATTCTGTGTACTTCACATCCCCTCCTTCTTTCTTCTCCAGCTTTCCCAGGATTGGTTGCTCCACACCTCAGCATGATTGGGCATGCTGAAGTCATGTGGTGACTTTCCTGGGTTTTGACTGGATGTTGGTGATCATGGGGCATAATCCACGAGACCATCAAAGTTCAGCCAAGGGGAGTGTAGAGGTGGGTGGGGAGTCTACTGACATCACAACTCCACCCACCGAGCCCTGGACAACAGACCCGCCCACAGCATCCGGAGTATTGCAGGGCTCCAAACAGCTAAAGGGGAGATATTTGCCAGGTAAGGATACATGTATATCCTTATAGATCAGCACTATGGAAGTAATTTAGAAATGATGAGAGTGTGTTTACATTCACTTTAATTGGTGGCCAGTGGGAATAAACAATGCCCCACCTTTGGTGTCAATCGGAGGAATTGTGCTCCATCATTGGTGCCTTTGATAGTAATTGGGCCCCATCATTAGGAGGAATTGTGCCCTATCGTTGGTGTCATTGGGAGGAATTCTGTCCTTTCATTGGTGTCAATGGGGGGCATTATGCCACATTGTTGGTATCAGTGGATGAAAATAGTGCCCCAAGGAAAAATTCCCCCCCCCCCCCCCACCAGGTCCACACTCAGCCCCTCCACGGCATGGTCCCCCCGCACTCAGCCCCTCCGCGGCTTCCTCAACTTTTCCTCCTGGCCAACCCAATCTGCCTCCTCTCCTGATTGGCCGGGAGGAGAAGCCAGGAGACAATAACAAATATTGATTCGCTATTGTCACCACAAGTGGGTGGGTTTGAGGCGCAGTGCTCTACCCCCCCCCCCCCCCCCCAGCCCAACCTTTTTCAAGCCAATAAGGGACTCTGGCTCTAATCATGTGGCTTGGGGGGGGGGGAACCTCATACAAATGTATTAGTCTGGCGCCCTGCATGCATCCCAACTAGGGGGGCAATGTTCCTAATGGACCAGCCGCTCCTGTTAGGTTGGAAAATGTTTGTTTGGATTCCTTCTGTCCACATTTTGTGTAGAGTGTGGGAGGGTTGAACTTTTGCCATTATGTTTATTTTCTATGCCTTCCTGGCCCCCATTTTATTGTACTGATGTCACATGGACAGGAAGTTGGGGGAAATCTCTCTAATGGGAGTCAAAGACAGAAATTTTACACCTGAAACTTTAATTCTTCCCCATAATATTCAAAACTAAAAAAAATATATAATTTTGGAATTGAAGTGGAGACTGCATGTACCATATTCACATAGTTCTGAAAGGAGAACATACCAAAAATAGATCTATGTGGTATGTTCAGTATTGGACCACGTGAACATGTACACACCGCAAGATCCCTACGCACAAGAACTGAGCTTTATCTGTCCAAGTCACAGCAAGGGGAATACAGCTTATTTCAAGTATACTGCTGTATTATTGGGTATGTGTTTCTTGTTTACGAGAGCTGTTAACATACTTGGTGTATAATGTGGTTACCAGTGAAAAGTTCCTTTTAAGATATTTATGAAACTTTTTTTTTTTAGTGCAATATGTTGGTTTATATCAGTTGAGGTTACTGTCATGGGATAATGTGGGTACACAGTTGGCATCCAAAACATCATCACTCTGTCCGGATCACCCATATTACACAAAAAAGTGGGGTTGATTTGCTAAAGCCTAATAGTGCAGAACTGGGTGCGGCTGTGCATGGTACCCAATCGGCTTCCAGGACAAGATGAAGCCAGAAGTTGATTGGCTACCATGGACAGCTGCACCAGATCGTGCACTGTCCCGTTTTAGTAAATCAGCCCCCCGTCTTGATTTATTGGTCTAAATATGGCTCCAAAACTGTGACAAGTTATAAATAATGCCTGGTACACACAATGAGATTATTAGACAAATCATCGTCCTTCTTTTTTTTTTTTTTTTTTTTGCATGGTAGGCTCATATCACAAAAGAAGAGTTTACTAAAGTTATGTAAATTCTCATACGACAGAATAAGAAGTGGGAAGTGATGTAATGTGTTTGTATTGCATGTTTGAATGACCTCTGTGCTGATCGAAAATTGCACAAGAGAACTTTTCAGGCTTGTCCCATCTAATAATTTTGCATGAATTATTGTGAACGGTTCTCAAAAGCTGTGTACTAACGATCAGATTATCGTACGATCGCCTCAAAAGAGGCATTTTTCTAACCCTTTTCTGATCGTGTAAGGGCCATTAGTTTATCTCAGATGACCGGGGGGGGGGGAGAATGTGTGACATGTAGAACATGGTAGAGAAAAATCTCACCTCTTTGTTTCTGCACGAGACAGTCCTACCAATGTTGTGAAAGACATGCAGGTGGTTTGAAGTGACAAAAAAAAGAAAAAAAACTCTATTCAAGTATGTAATCATAACTCAAAGTCCCTTCTTTTGCTCGCAGCCTCCTCCAAATCTGACTTCGTGTTCAGGGTGGCTATGTTCATCGCCACTCTCTTGCTCGCTCCCATCTACTATGGACTATGACCGGGCTCAACTTCAAATCCTAAGCTACTAACCAGGTCTTTGGCTGGGTTCACACCTATGCGAATTGGATGTGGCTTACATTGCTTCCAATTCGCAGAACGTTTCTAAAATCTTAGTTTCAATCAGTTTGGTTCACATATGTGCGTTGTAGTTGCACTCCGCATTGCCCAAAGTGTGCGTTTTTTAGGCAGTGCGAATTGCAGGCACATATTATACTATGGGAACGCAGATGCATTCCATGGTGGCATTCTCTCCCCCTCCTCACTACACCTCCCCCCTCTCCCTGCTCAGCTGATCCATAGATACAATTGGGGTGGGGGGGTGTCAGTGTAGCTGGAACTTCTCTGGGGTCTCGGGTCACAGTCTGCAATGATCACAGTACAGGCAACCTATCAGCCCTTCCTTCTCTGAGCTGGCCGCTCGGCTGTTGGCTAATTGCCAGCTCCTATCTCTCCACAGTGACTAACCTGCTGATGATATCCTGCTCGTCAGTCCTGCCTACTTAAGCCATCCAGCCCAGATGATCTCTGCCTTCACCTTGGTCACATCTCTAGAGACGCTCTCCTGAGTTCCTGTTAAATACTTGCTTGGCTGACATTCCTTCTGGCTGCAGATTCTGCTTGCTGTTCTGCTGCGCTCATCTCTGGCTCCCTGACGTTTTGGCTTGTCTGACTATCCGTTCCAGTTCCTAAACTCTGGTTATGTTTTGACTACGTTTATTATGTTTACCTCCCTTTTTTTTTTTTTTTTTTTTTTTTTTTAATTAAACATGTGAGATTTAACTGTACTTCTGTCTGTCTGATTCATGGTTTCTGACACAACCACATTAAGGCCTCATGTACACTCCTGCTGGTTAAACGGAAGTTCAGAGGCAGTTGGATGCTTTTTTTGCAGCTGCCCCTGAACTCATCCAATGTTATCTTATGTGTACAGGTTCGTTTAATGTCGTTTTTAGGCAGTTGAGTTTAGAGGCCTTTTTTGTAAAGTAAAAGAGTTCAGAAGCTGAGTTTAGAAGCATTTCAGGCGCCAAACACTTCTAAACGCAGTAACTCGCGTTTTTTTTTAATTTTTTTTGCGAACGCGGCATTTAAAAGCAGTAAAACAGACATTTTAAATGTCGGTTACTATCTGTCAAGTTAAATAGTTCAGGAGACATTAAGCGTTAGGCTCCGTTTCCTTTAGTGAGACTTGTCATGTGACTTTGTGTCCAAAATCACATGACAAATCACAGCCAATTGATTTTAATGCTACCCGCTCCCGTCTATGTGATTTTTGAAAAGGTACCAGCACTACTTTGATGCGACTTTGATCCAGAGAGTGTAAAGTTGTATCTAAGCTGCACTCAAAGTCGCACTCTAGCCTTAGGCTACATTTCCACTAGTGTAACTCCAAAGCTGTGCGACTTTGAGTGCAGCTTTGATCCAACTTTACACCCTGGATCAAAGTTGCAACAAAGTAGTGCAGGCACCGTTTTCAAAGTCGCTGCTTTTTAAAGTCGTATAGATGGGAACAGGTGCCATTTGAAATCAATGGGCTGTGACTTGTGATGCAACTTTGTGTCCAAAGTCGCATGACAAGTTTCACTAGTGGAAATGGAGCATTAAACTCATTACTCACATGTAATCAGCAATAGAAATCAATCTCTATCCTTCCTAACCTTAAATGTGCACTTCTTATATATTTCTACCCCCAGCTCCCTTCGCTGTTTGCAGCAGCTGGGTGTGTGCCACATCATGCACTCAGTGCCCATCAGTACCATCACAGTGCCACACCATGCACACAGTGCCATGCAGATACAACCACGTGATTGTACACTGTAGAAAATCTGCAGCATGTTGCATTGTAATCTATATTACAGTTTCTAACAAACAGAACATACTTCCAAAGCCTGCAGTGTCTCATAGTCTGGAGACGCCTCGATTGTTTTTTGAGAATAAGATATTTTTAATTGTCACATTATTTCTTTCAGTACTTGGTTAGGGCAATCCACTTGGTAGTTTACCATAGCACCCAACTCTCCCTGATATAGAGGGACTGTCCCTCTTTTGGAACCAAATCCCTCTTTACTTCTCATTTTGTCCCTCTGGTCTGATGCCTAGACGTCTATTAAAAAAAAGTACTATTTACTAGAAGGGTTATATCACAGTAAGGCCCGGTTAACACTGCCTGTGACTTCAGCGCGACTTTGAACTTTGATCCTAGTGCGACTTCGGCACGAGTTGCATGCAACTTCTTTAACAGAAGTCAATGCAAGTCGAACCAAAGTAGTTCAGGAACCTTTCTTCTAAGTCGGAGCGACTCAAGTCACACCAATTTAGAATTGGTTTCATTGCACTGAATGGGGTCTGACTTCTGATGCAACAAGTGCTCCAAAGTTGGAGTGATGGTCGCATTAGTGTGAACCAGGCCTTAACCCTACATCCAACCACTAAATTATTGCATTTGTTTGTTTGAAATGCTGCCATTAAGAAAACGTAGTAAAAAAAAAAAAAAAAATCACTTGTGGGTTCAACCAATCTATTTTTTGGATATTGGTTCTTCATGGTCCACGTAACCTGGTGCATCTCAGGGGTGTGTCATTCATCTACATATCCTCTACTAAGGTTTCCTTCATATCTCAGAAAGTTGGGAGGTATTCTCTACGGTTCTTTATCATGGGCTCCTGAAGGGATTCTCTAGTGGTAATGCACAAACTACACCTTTTGGAATCCCTAGGAATGGTCCAGCCTGGCCTTAGGTTCATCTGCAGACTTGGTCCCACTCTTTCCCCAACACAAATCAATGCCACATCTTTACCTTAATCACTTCCTGGCCACTTGCATAACGCCTAGACCAAGGCTTTTGTCTTTCTATGGACAAGCACAGCACACAGCATGCTATGGGGGGGGCACACACAGGGAAGGGGGACCCCAGAAGAGGCGGTAAGTTGCCACACTCTGCAATACTATTCTTTTAATTAAAAAAAAGGGGTTTACTACTATACACGACCAGCGCTTTAGCGGCGCTGCAGTGTGAAAGGGGTCTTAAGATGACACTGTGCCATTGTTACAGATGAAGAGGAGTTAAAGAGAACTGTCCCTCTTATGGACACCATTCTCAGAGAAGACAGGTATCTGATATGATGCTGACATTTCTTGAGATATCAGGTCTTAATGAAGGAATTTAAAAATAGGTTGTCCAGTATCATTTCCGGCACACCTGGAGCGAGCAGTGGGTGAGGGACAGATACCCACGGGTTAGGGAAAAAAAATAGCGCAGGGAAAGGTTCCCCGAAGAGTAGGGTTAGAATAGAGCGAATCCCTGCAGCACTGGCGACTGGTGCTCAATATTTTGGGGGCGGCAAACCAACGCCATACCCCACAGGAGATGGACGGGAATGCGGCGGCGATCAGAGGCCTCCTTACCTTTTAGGAAGGAGGCAGATCAGGCAGGCATGGATCTGGGCTGCAGCTCCTCGCTTCAGGGCCATCGCTTCTCCTCCAGACCCAACAGTGGCTGAAATGGGTCCTGACTGAGACCCAATTGGCCAGGAGTCCCAGGACTCCTGGCCAATCGGGTTTAAGGAACTCCTCCTTCTTCTTCTCTTTTTCCTTCTCCTTCTCCTTCTCCTTTTCCTCCTTCTCCTTCTTCTCCTCCTTCTCCTTCTTCTCCTTCTCCTTCTTCTCCCTTCTTCTCCCTTCTTCTCCCTTCTTCTCCTTCTCCTTCTTCTCCTCCTTCTCCTCCCTTCTTCTCCCTTCTTCTCCCTTCTTCTCCCTTCTTCTCCCTTCTCCTCCCTTCTTCTCCCTTCTTCTCCCTTCTCCTCCCTTCTCCTCCCTTCTCCTCCCTTCTCCTCCCTTCTCCTCCCTTCTTCTCCCTTCTTCTCCCTTCTTCTCCCTTCTTCTCCCTTCTTCTCCCTTCTTCTCCTTTCTTCTCCTCCCTTCTTCTCCTTTCTTCTCCTCCCTTCTTCTCCTTCCTTCCTTCTCCTCCCTTCTTCTCCTTCCTTCTCCTCCTTCCTTCTCCTCCCTTCTTCTCCTTCCTTCTCCTCCCTTCTTCTCCTTCCTTCTCCTCCCTTCTTCTCCCTTTTTTTTTTTTTTTTTTTTTTTATTAATCCAATTGGAGCCTAAGGCTCTAATCATGTGCTTAAAAAAAAAAAATTGAAATCCATGCGTCCGGCGCGCCACATGTAGATTAGGGGGCCGGACGTATGGATGATGGGGCGGCGTCCATGTGCCCCCTATGGATGGTCCACCACTGCTCTGCAGTGTGAAGTACTGTCTGGTGCTGAAATAGGAGTGTGACGTTTCCCTTTTACAGGAAATAGAATGCTGTCCTGGTAAAGCATATAAATGCCACACCTCCAGCACTCCTCCTCTCCTGTAAGAAGTCGTAAACACCCTGAGAATACAAATCCCTAGATTGCCTTGGGGTTCATTTACACTCACGAATGCACTCGCTCTGTGATTAGATGGGAGAACCCTAGCAGGGGGTTCCCACGATTAGCTGCAGGTGGCGTCCTTCTAGTGGTGCTCACTGGACTGTTTGATGCTAATAACCTGTTCAGATTAATACAAGATAATTCAGTGCACTATAACAATGTGTGTGATTTATCCCAGACTGGGCACCTTGACTGAGGCCCCGCCTACAGGTAGATTGGGGGGGGGGGTCCTACCTTTTTAATGTCACTAGGAGTGAAAAACTTAAAGGAACAGGCCACCCAAAAGTTGTATATCAGGTTTTGGTGTTTTTTTTATTTTAAATGCTAATTTTACAGATCTCAGGATTTCTTGTGATCTGAGATGTCTATATACGAGCCCCCTACATTATCAATTTGTTTTTCTCTCTAAAAAGAAAAAAAAAAAAAAAAAAATAAGGAAAAATTAATTTTTCTGGTTTTGGAGAGTTTACTTATTAGAAAAGATTTTGCCCTCTTTTCCTTTTGGAACAGGAAGTATTTGGAAATTTCTAACACCAGGACATAGACTGCAGCCAATCACTTTTTACTAAAAAAAAAATAATGTCTGTTCATTTCTGTCTTGGTGACAACTGTACCCCTTGTGGTTTTGTGTGTCCTTTCTTTCTTCCTTCCTTTCTTTCTTTCTTTCTCTTTCTTTCTTTCTTTCTTTCTCTTTCTTTCTCTTTCTTTCTCTTTCTTTCTCTTTCTTTCTCTTTCTTTCTCTTTCTTTCTCTTTCTTTCTCTTTCTTTCTCTTTCTTTCTCTTTCTTTCTCTTTCTTTCTCTTTCTTTCTCTTTCTTTCTCTTTCTTTTTCTTTCTTTTTCTTTCTTTCTCTTTTCTTTTTCTTTCTTTCTCTTTCTTTCTCTTTTCTTTTTCTTTCTTTCTCTCTCCAGCAGAGACAGCAACTGAGGATAAATCTTTCACCAGGGTCATGGATTACAATGAAAACTACACTCACTGGCTACTTTATTAGGTACACTTGTTCCATTGCTTGGTAATACATATTACTAATCAGCCAATCACATTGCAGCAACTCAATGCATTTAGACGTGGTGAAGATGACTTGCTGAAGCTAAAACCGAGCATCAGAACGGGGAAGAAAAGGGATTTAGGCGACTTTGAACGTGGCATGTTTGTTGGTGCCAGACGGGCTGGTCTGAGTATTTTAAAAACTGCTGATCTACTGGGATTTTCACACACAACCATCTCTCGGGTTTACAGAAAATGGCCCGAAAAAGAGAAAATATCCAGTGAGCGGCAGTTGTGTGGAGAAAAAAATGCCTTGTTGATGTCAGAGGAGAATGGGCAGAACTGGTTGGAGATGATAGAAAGGCAACAGTAACTCAAATAACCTCTCGTTACAAGCAAGGTATGCAGAATACCGTCTCTGAACACACAATACATATAACCTTGAAGCAGATGAGCTACAGCAGCAGAAGACCACACCAGGTCCCACTCCTGTCAGCTAAGAACAGGAAACTGAGGCTACAATTCGCACAGGCTCACTGAAATTGGACAATAGAAGATTGCAAAAAAAGTTGCCTGGTCTAATGAGTCTCGATTTCAGATGGTGGGGTCAGAATTTGGTGTAAACATGAAATCATGGATCCATCCTGACTTGTTTTAACGGTTCAAGGTGGTGTAATGGTGTGGGGGATATTTTCTTGGCACACTTTGGACCCCTTTGTACTAATTGAGCATCGTTGACCACCACGGCCTACCTGAGTATTGTTGCTGACCATGTCCATCCCTTTATGACTACAGTGTACCCATCTTCTGATGGCTCCTTCCAGCAGGATAATGCACCATGTCACAAAGATCAAATCATCTCACCACTGGACAATGAGGTCCCTGTACTCCAATGGCCTCCACACTCACCAGATCTCATCCAGTAGAGCACCTTTGGGATGTGGTGGAACGTGAGATTCGCATCATGGATGTGCAGCTGACAAATCTGCAGCAACTGTGTGATGCTATCATGTCACTATGGACCAAAATCTCTGAGGAATGTTCCCAACACCTTGTTGAATCTATGCCACCAAGGATGAAGGCCAATCTGAAGGCAAAAGGAGGTCCAACCTGATCATAATAGGGAGCAAGTATGCCGATTATAAGTTATTTCATACTTCAGGTGGAGCCAGGCATCTAACATTTATAGGAGTTTAGCAATGGCAGCATATGCAGAGAGTATAAGGCACCCGTCAGGGATATGCAATTAGCGGACCTCCAGCTGTTGCAAAACTACAAGTCCCATCATGCCTCTGCCTCTGGGTGTCATGCTTGTGGCTGTCAGAGTCTTGCTATGCCTCATGGGACTTGTAGTTCTGCAACAGCTGGAGGTCCGCTAATTGCATATCCCTACTGCAAGACCGTGCCCAAAGACCCAGGACCACAGGATATGGGACACTTGGCAACTATGTATTCAACTCCCTTCCTGGAGTATAGGGTGCCAAGGAACTGCCCCGGGGGAGAGTTTTGCTATGACTCCCTGTAATAATACAATAAATGATGCAAAGAATGCCACTGATGTTATAAGTTTAGCAATGTTCTCTGAGCATCAGCGAAGTGAACCCTGCATGTCCAACCTTAACCTTTTTGAAAAAAAGGTCAGGTTAAAAAAAAAAAAAAAAAACACACATACGGGATAAGTGGATGATTAAAGGCTTTCACCCATTTAAACCATATATATTAATATAGAGCTTTAAAAAAAAAAAAACTCAACTAAAGCAGAATTGTGAATGGGCTGGACAGTGCCTTGAAAAAGTATTCATACCCCTTGACAATTTTCCACGCTTTTTCATGTTTCAACCAAAAACGTAAATGTATTTTATTGGGATTTTATGTGATGGACCAACACAAAGCGGCACATAGAAAAAGCTTGTGAGTAAATCCGCGCAGTGGATATAAGTACAAAAAAAATAAAATAAAAATAATTTAAAGAATGAACTGCTGCCCCTACAGAAATACAATCACCTAAGTGAAGTATACTGAAGTTGGTGAAAAGAGGATGTAGGTGTGGTTCTGTTCTAATTAGGAAATATACAGTTTCCCCTGTTTGTGGTGTTCTGCTATCTTTGCACCCTTTTCAGAGTGCCAGAGCATGTATTACAGGTATAGGACAGTATAGGGGGGAAAAAACATACCAAGGGGATATTCAAAAAAGCATTTCTTATAGTGAAAGTCAATATTTAGACTAATGGCAATTTTTGTGCTAGAGGTAATAAAAATCCTAGGGGTTATAGGGCTGATTCAGTTTTCCTGAATGACATATGTAAAGGAGTGATGAAATGATGAAATATGTAGAAGTGCTATACCCTCTGCATGGAGCCAGCATCCATATTACAAAGAAAGGAGACGGGGTGTGCACATAATGTGTCACAAATAGGTACCGTATATACTCGAGTATAAGTCGAATTTTTCAGCACATTTCATTTTCCGAACCGAATTTGGGGCCCCGTATCTCAGGGCCACTTGGTGCTAGAAACCACAAATTTGGTATGCAAACCCAGTGGACCTAGTACCACAACATATCCAAAGCTTGGGTTCCTAGCACCAAGTGGCCCTGAGATACGGGGCCCCAAAGCTGGTTCGGAAAATGTCATTCTCTGCTGTAGAAAAGTGCTTGACATTTTCTGAACTGATTTTTGGGGCCCTGTATCTCGGGGTTACTTGGTGCTAGAAACCCCAGCTTTGAAAATTTTATGGTACTAGTTCCACTGGGTTTGCACACCAAATTTGGGATTCCTAGCACTAAGTAGCCCCGAGATACGGGGCCCCAAATTCGGTCAACTGTGTCTATCTGCAGCAATGTCATTTCGGGACCCTTTGGGTTCAGAGACCCCAAATTTTGGCTGCAGCTAGGGGGCATCTAGGAACCCTTAACTACCAATTTTGACGTTCAGGGGACCTATGGCTGCAAATGGGCACAGTGAGGCATGCAAATGGGCACAGTGATGCTGCAAATGGGAATTGTTGACCCTCTTTTCCACTTACAGTAGCTGTGCATTTTTCACCCTCGTCTTATACTCGGGTCAATGAGTTTTTCTCTTTTTTTTTTTTGTGGTAAATTAGGGCCTCGACTTATACTCGGAACGACTTATACTCGAGTATATACGGTATATGAAAAGTGAAATGAATGATCAGTAAATGTATGAAATGAAATTTAAAATAATTTAAATAAAATGTTACCTCTGGCAGGCGTTTAACATCTTAGATTTAAAATCAAAATGTGCACATCAAAAATGTGACTCTAGTAGTAAAGAGTGAATTGAATTAATTTAGAAGAAAAGTGCCCAAAAATAGGCTAATTAAATGAGTGTGTGTTGCACTCTCTGGCGGGTGCTAAGCAATGTGTAAAATATTTGCCCTCCTAAATTAGGCCTGGTGTGGTGGTGATCAGAAAAAATTGCCAGAGTAATATTAAATTCTTATTTGCAATACATTATAACTTAAATACAGTGACTTGCTGGAAAATTGATTGCTTAAAAAGTGAAATCTTAAAAACTTCTTCATTAGGTGATGGCCAGTGATTGGTGCTCCTACTGTGAATGCACTCACCGAATGACCCCCCCCCCCCTTCCCCGGGTCATTGCGCGTTCACAGTATCTGCCACTGTGTAGCAATTCCTGGAGCCCCTGGACCGTGTTTATGGTGTTTGCCGATGTTATTATTCGTTTTCCATGTATGAAAGAGAAGGGATGCCCATAGAGTGAATCCGTATTAAAATATATTTATTAAGAATAAGAAAAAAGTACTCCCATTTGATATAGGAAAAATAAGCATGTAAACAATAGAAAGAAAATGGATGCCGTCAGAGTCCTATTCTCAGCAGACCGGAAGTGACGCAAAGACATTCGTAACCCTGCCCTACAGTTGACGTCTGTATGACGAAACGCGTAGGGCGGGGTTACGAACATCTTTGCCTATTTACAAATAGGAAAATTGTATATCGCCTAATTAGAACAGCACCACACCTACATCCTCTTCATCTTTTCACCAAGAAAGTGGCACATATTTGAAGTGGAAGGAAATTGATAAATGGTTTTCAAAATGTTTTACAAATATGTGAAAAGTGTGGTGTACATTTGTATTCCCCCCCCCCCCCCCCCCGGAGTTAATACTTTGTAGAACAACCTTTCACTGCAATTACAGCTGCAAGTCTTTTTGGGGATGTCTCTACCAGCTTTGCACATCTAGAGAGTGACATTTTTGCCCATTCTTCTTTGCAAAATAGCTCAAGCTCTGTCAGATTGGATGGAGAGCGTCTGTGAACAGCAATTTTCAAGTCTTGCCATAGATTCTCAATTGGATTTAGGTCTGGACTGTGACTGGGCCATTCTAACACATGAATATACTTTGATCTAAACCATTCCACTGTAGCTCTGGCTGTATGTTTAGGGTCGTTGTCCTGCTGGAAGGTGAACCTCCGCCCCGGTCTCACATCTTTTGCAGACTCTAACAGGTTTTCTTCTAAGACTGCCCTGTATTTGTCTCCATCCATCTTCCCATCAACTCTGACCAGCTTCCGTGTCCCTGCTGAAGAAAAGCATCCCCATAACATGATGCTGCCACCACCATGTTTCACAGTGGGGATGGTGTGTTCAGGGTGATGTGCAGTGTTAGTTTTCCACCACACATAGCGTTTTGCTTTTAGGCCAAAAAGTTCAATTTTGATCTCATCTGACCAGAGCACCTTCTTCCACATGTTTGCTGTGTCCCCCACATGGCTTCTCACAAACTGAAAACGGGACTTCTTATGGCTTTTTTCTTGCCACTCTTCCGTAAAGGCCAGAATTGTGGAGTACAAGACTAATAGATCCCTGAAAACTTTCCTCTTCAGAGAAGCCTATCCTGCCTCCATCTAACAACTGCACTGTTTTCTCCATTAGCTCATCCCCCACAGCTGTTACCATCTTGTATAACTTGACCCTCCCTCCTAGATTGTAAGCTCTAACGAGCAGGGCTCTCTGATTCCTCCTGTATTGTAATTGTACTGTCTGCCCTCATGTTGTAAAGCGCTGCAAAAACTGTCGGCGCTATATAAATCCTGTATAATAACAGTTGTCCTGTGGACAGATTCTCCCATCTGAGCTGTGGATCTCTGCAGCTCCCCCAGAATTCTCATGGACCTATTGGCTACTTCTCTGATGAATGATCTCCTTGCCCGGCCTGTCAGTTTAGGTGGACGGCCATGTCTTGGTAGGTTTGCAGTTGTGCCATGCTCTTTCCATTTTCGGATGATGGATTGAACAGTGCTCCGTGAGATGTTCAAAGTTTGGGATGTTTTTTTTTTTAGAACCTAATCCTGCTTTAAACTTTCCACAACTTTATCCCTGACCTGTCTGGTGTGTTCCTTGGCCTTTTTACGACACTGCTTGTTCACTAAGGTTCTCTAACAAACCTCTGAGGGCTTCACAGAACAGCTGTATTTATACTGAGATTACATTGCACACAGGTGGACTCTATTTACTAATTAGGTGACTTCTGAAGGCAATTGGTTCCACTAGATTTCAGTTAGGGGTATCAGAGTAAAGGGGGCTGAATACAGATGCACGCCACGCTTTTCAGATAAATGATTTTCAATTTTTTTTTTTTTTTACAAATCACTATAACTTTCCTTCCACTTCACAATTATGTGCCACTTTGTGTTGGTCTATCACATAAAATCCCAATAAAATACATTTACGTTTTTGGTTGTAACATGACAAAATGTGGAAAATGTTCAAGGGGTATGAATACTTTTTCAAGGCACTGTACTTGCAGCAGCAAACCGGGTTCTCTGCTTTTGAGTGCAACTGTCATTTTTTATTTATTTTTGTATGTCTCTATGTAATTGTTAAACACAACAATGATTAATACAAGTATCAGACTAACCGTCAATTATATCACCCTCCTCACTTTATAACTTGATATGACAATATAAATACTTGCAGGCCAGTGATTCTGCCAACTGGCAAATGACTCCACTTTGCATTTTCAAAAATGTATTAATAGCCAAACCTAACACACACTTATATCTGTCAACAACCGCTTGCAAATAGCTTGGTCACATAAGATCACTGCCCTGTGCCATTACACAGTGTATACTGAAATTCAACAATCTGTTTTTATAAGAGCCCTTTCACACTGGGGCGGTTTGCAGGCGCTATTGCGCTAATAATAGCGCCTGCAAACCGCCCGAAAGTGCCGCTGCTTTCATTCCAGTGTGAAAGCCCCGAGGGCTTGCACACTGGAGTGATGCGCTGGCAGGACGGTAAAAAAAAGTCCTGCCAGCAGCATCTTCGGAGCGGTGAAGGAGCGGTGTGTATACCGCTCCTTTACCGCTCCTGCCCATTGTAATCAATGGGACGGCGCGGCTATACCGCCGGCAAAGCGCCTCTGCAGAGGCACTTTGCGGTGGTATTTAACCCTTTCTCGGCCGCTAGCGGGGGGTAAAACCGCCCCGCTAGCGGCCGCATACCGACGGTAAAACGCCGCTAATAATAGCGGCGTTTTACCGCCGACGCCGCACCCCGCCCCAGTGTGCAAGGGCTCTTAACCAAGCAAATTTTTAAAAAATGTACTTTTTACTTTTTATGTAAGATTTGCATGTATGAAAGTAGCTAAAAAATACTTCAGGATATTTAGGTGTGGCATGAATTTTGGTAGATCCTGTATGTCGCCAACGAGTGCCGGAGGGTTCTTACTGAGATGTAGGATCTAGAAGATGCTCTGATCTTCACAAAAGACCCTGATTGGCTGCGGAACAGCTACGGGGTGGCAGCCCATGGGACTGCCAACAGCTGATGGGCAAGACCGGGTGGAGAATTATGGGGCAGGAGTCCTAGAAACAGGCCAAAGGTTGGGGTATCTGAGAGAAGATGATGAGATTCTGTTTGCTATATCACGATATTGGCACCAGCTAGAGAATCCCAATAATCATGGTGTAACCATGTTTTTGGAGTTATTTTGTATTCACACGTGTGCCTGATTTTTGGATAAAAAAAGTCACCCAACATTGAAGGGTCACATAAAAAAGCAAGTCTAGGCGCAATCACCTAGAGCTCCCACATATTCAAATCTGTACAATAAAAGCAATCAAAGGACAGTCAAAAACAAAAAATGTAAACAATGACAATCCATTCAATAAGCACAAGCCAATAGTCCATATATATATATATATATATATAATTTATTATTATTATTATATTTCAACATTGAAGGGTGAATACCTAGAGGGAGATCAGAGAAGGGACTTCCTGTGTTCCACGGTGTAAGAGGTTTTTAGGTAAATATCCGTGATTAAGATTTAAAGCGGTATTAAACCCAACAAACAAAAATCAAAAGAACTTCAGCCTCTACTATTAAGGATTGGTAAGTTGCAATTTATTTATTTATTTTTGGTTTATTACCGCTTTTAAAATTGACTTTCTGAGCAAATGTCCCCCCCCCGAGCCCAACCAAAATTAATATAGAGAACTCAACCTCACATGTGTACTGTACAAATAAAAAAAGCCACCAATGTCCCATTAAAGCATGGGGGGAGCCAGACGCCCCTAGGAGCAGCTGTAAAAACGTCCAGTGTGCATGAGGCCTAAAGTGGTCAGAACAGACAAGCGGGCCAAATTGGAAATTAAGCAAGAGATTCCTTCTGTTGCCAATCAAAACCAGGGGTGATGCAATGGGTCACAGAGGTAGATGGGCTTGTGAGTGGGCACCATAACCGAAAGACTAACCATGCTGGTTATTGTGAACATTAGAGACATTGCACTTCTTAAAGTGGTGTTCCGGCCGAAATTATACTTTTTAAATAAAAATAACCCTATAATACACAAGCTTAATGTATTCTAGTAAAGTTAGTCTGTAAACTAAGGTCTGTTTTGTTAGTTTATAGCAGTAGTTTGTTATTTTATAAACTTGCAGCAGGCCGTGGCCATCTTAAGTGTGGGCATCTGAAGCCAGACTGTATTTCTTCCTGGATCTCATCCTTGCAGATCTCGCACATGCTCAGTGCAGCACAAGCAGTGTAAGTAAGCAGTGTTTCCATAGCAACGGCAGTGTCAGAGGAAGTTGCCGCCCCTTCCCAGAAGGCATTGCAAACAGGAAATGATGCGATGGGCCACGGCCAGGGAGGAGGAAGTGAAAAATGAATACAGCAGATATACAGTAGGTGCTGAGAATTTTTTTTTTTTTTTAAATATCCAATTCGTTTACAGTGCACAGTTTTAGTGAGGGATGCTGAAGAGTTGTAAAAATGGGTGGAACTCCACTTTAAGATAATAGATTTTATAAAGAGCAAGTGGGTTGATGAGGCATGAGAAAGATGTTGGGCTGCAAACCAGGGCAGTTCCATAATTTTAGAGCAAGCTGGGTATTGGTTGACATAGAGGAAAAGTCTTCTGTCGTGTAAACATATCTGTTTGCTGTATGTACCTGGATGGAGGTGTGGCTGTTGCATCAACAACTTCATCATCCATTGTTCAGTAACATTACTACAAACTTCCAAGTGAAAGGTGTCTGTGTCATGTACCTGATGGTAGAGCCTGACGTGCAGATGAAGGCCTCTTACAGATCTGTCTAAGGCACCACTGGTAGTGAGACAGTGGCCTCAAGAGTATGGCTAGGTATGAGTGCCTGTAGAGTGTCCAGCGGACAGCATGGATGAAGAACAGGTGCTTCGAAAGGAACAGGTCAGATGGCCAACACAGCGAACGGCAGCAGGAGCAGCAGACCTAGGACTTGGCAGACAGCAGGCTGTCAATTGCTTGGCTGACAGGTGACCGGTCACAGGTTCAGAGTAGACTGGTAACTCGTGGCAGGAGGATGACCAGCAAGGACCAGGTAAGTAGCGTATGAGCAGATGGATAAACCGGATGTGTAGTCAGACGAGCCAGGTCATCAACAGATGGTCAGGTACAGGCAGTGACAACTTCCTCCCTTTTTACAGCTCGGATGGATCCTTCTTCTTTTTAGTAGCTAACAGTCTCTGTTAGATCAGGTTAGGTCCCTTAGAAAGTAGTACAATGTGTTGTGAACTGCATCCTGGAGTAACTCCAACTCCCCTGTAGACCCTGGTCCCAGTCCTACCACTGCAGGTAATGCTAGCCCACCTGGCTGCTTCTCTTACCAGTCTACTGGACTAACTCTCTGTAGATCACCCAGGGCAAGGTAGGGAAGATTTAAGCACACCGCTATCTTCCAGGGAGACCTGCTACTTGTGGCAGTCTCTCCCCTTGTCCATCCCTGCACCGTGCTGTAGTACTCGCACTGTCCTCTCCTTGCTCCCGCTGCCTCCCAGGAAAGCCTCCTTCCAACTTCTCCTCCTGTGGTAGGATCCTTCCAGGCCAGCACCTGAGCCCCAGCTCGAGAGAGAGCACCTCCCTGGCAGGGGTCCCTCGAGGGCCACCAACAGTCTTCTCACCACTGTATCTTCATCTTCCACCCAACTTGTTCCTGCCAGCATGACTCATTCCTTTTTAAGGGCTCACTTTGTTCCCTGCCAGGCCCACCACCTGGGTATTGGCTAAGCTCCCCTAAATATGCAGAACAACCCTCCTAGCCTCCGCCCTCCAGAACTACTCCCCAAAATTCCAGAACCAGGAGGAGGCACCAGAGAGCTGTCTGTGTATGAGTCATGCTGCTCTGAAGTTTAATAACCCTGACCCAATTACAGCTGTGGTGGGCAGCTCTGATGGGGGGGGGGGGGGGGGGCTGTGCTGAAAATCAGTGCGCTGATTGAAATCTGGGGGGCGCGCACGAGCGGCTTATCCTGCTGGACCTCATGACACCCAGTCAGGATAACTGAGCCACATTGCGGACATCAGTCTGAAATGGGGTGGGCGGGAAGTGGTTTTGAACGTGACATGTTTTCTGGGGCCAGACAGGCTGGTCTGAGTATTTCAAAAGCTATTAATCTACTAGGATTTTTACACACAACCATCTCTCGGGTTTACAGAGAATGGTCAGAAAGAGAAAATATCCAATGAGCGGCAGTTGTGTGGAGGAAAATGCCTTGTTGATGTCAGGGGAGAATGGACAGACTGGATTGAGACAATAGAAAGGCAACAGTAACTTGAATAACCACTCCTTACAACCAAGGTATGCAGAATACCATCTCTGAACTCACAACATATCGAACATTGAAGCAGATGGGCTACAGCACCAGAAGACCACACCGGGTGCCACTCCTGTCCGCTAAGAACAGGAAATTGAGGCTACAATTTTCACAGGCTCACCAAAAGTAGATGGAAGATTGAGAAAAACGTTGCCTGATGATTCTTGGTTTCAGCTCCTACATTAAGATGGTAGGGTCAGAATTTGGCATAGCATGGATCCATCCTGCCTTGTATCGATAGTTCAGGCTGGTGGTGGTATAATGGTGTGGGGGATGTTTTGTTGGCACACTTTGGGCCCCTTAGTACCAATTGACCATCGTTTAAACACCACGACGTACCTGAGTATTGTTGCTGACCATGTCCATCCCTTTATGACTACAGTGTCCCCATCTTCTGATGGCTCCTTCCAGCAAGATAATGCACCATGTCACAAAGCTCCAATAATCTCACCACTGGACAATGAGGTCCCTGTACTCCAATGGTCTCCACAGTCCCCAGATCTCAATCCAATAGAGCACCTTTGGAGATGTGGTAGAACAGGAGATCTGCAGTCGATGAATCTACAGCAACTGCGTGATGCCATCATGTCACTATGGACCAAAATCTCTGAGGAATGTTTCCAACACCTTGTTGAATCTATGCCATGAAAAATTAAGGCAGTTCTAAGGGCAAAAGGGGGTCCAACCCGGTACTAGCAAGGTGTACCTAATAAAGTGGCCGGTGACTATATGTACAAAGATTTGTTTATCTGCACAAAGCAGAGGAGGAGGCAAAGTATGTCTATAAAATAAAGTAGGTTGTTATACATTTTATTTGTATTATCAAGAGTGACTCTTCCGAAGTAAATGTTTCAACATTCTTCTTTAACAGGTTCCCGACCAGCGCGCGCCAATGTACGTTGGCAGAATGGCACAGCTGGGCAAATGGGCGTACCTGTATGTCCCTTTTGAATTTACCGTCGTGCCATCGCGTGCGCGCCAGCTGGGAGCTCCATGAGTCGGGTCGCTGGGGATACCCACGATCGTCTCACAGAGGAAGAATGGCGAGATGCTGACGTAAACAAGCATCTCCCCGTTCTGCCTAGCGATGGTGTCACTGATCTCTGCTCCCTGTGATCGGGAGTGGTGATCAGTGATGTGTCACACACAGCCCAACCCCCCCCCCCCCCCCCTACAATTAGAACACATCCCTAGGATACACTTAACCCCTACAGCGCCACCTAGAGTTAACCCCTTCATTGCCAGTCACATTTACACAGTAATCAATGCAATTTTAATCGCACTAATCCCTGTATAAATGTGAATGGTTCCAAAATCGTGCCAAAATTGTCCGCGTCTGCCATAATGTCGTAGTCACGATAAAAAATCGCTGATCGTCGCCATTACTAGTAACACAAGAAAAAAAATTAATAAAAATGCCATAAAACTATCCCCTATTTTGTAGACGCTATAACTTTTGCGCAAACCAATCAAACGCTTATTGCGGGGTGTTTTTTGAAAAAAAAAAAAAAATTTGTAGAAGAATACGTATCGGCCTAAACTGAGGAACTGAGGTTTTTTTATATATATTTTTTATTTTTATTTTTTTTGGGGGGGGGAAATATTTATGACAGCGAAAAGCAAAAAATAATGCTTTTTTTTTTTTTTTTTCAAAATCGTCACTTCTTCTTTTTTTTTTTTTTTTTTTTTTTTATAGTGCAAAACATAAAAACCGAAGAGGTGATCAAATACCACCAAAAGAAAGCTCTATTTGTGGGAAAAAAAAGACGTCAATTTTGTTGGGGGGGCCACGTCGCACGACCGCGCAATTGTCATTTAAAGCGACGCAGTGCCGAATCACAAAAAAGTGCTCTGGTCTTTGGCCAGTAAAATGGTCCGGGGCTTAAGTGGTTAAAGAAATCGCCATATCAATGGGTATTTTATCTTTTGCTCCCTATGATTCACACATCCTATTAAATTATTATAGTGCAACATCACTTTCCTGTGCCTACAGCACTGCAACTTCCTTTTGACTGTAAGCTGTTTTCAGCCTACTCATTGGATTATGACTGTGAATCATCACACTGGTGAGGTCTCAAACATCTACGCTTGCAGCCGGTGTGATGTAATCCACCAACCGTTAGCACTCATCCTGTGATAACTACACCCATGGGGACTGACTGTGTCCTTTCAACCTTTCACAGTTCGTCATAGAAATGGTGTTTTGTTGAAGATGGGACAGATGTAGTACAAACATGGTGCATGCATCTAAGGGGAAACCTCAGCTTTAGGAGCTGCAGATTGTGGATTCACACAAACGTTCTGAAGAATGAGTTGCATGAAATAATTTGAGGAATGTTAACTGGGTTGGATAGTTTCTTTGTAGTTCTTGAGGCTTAGGTTCTTGAAGTCCAGTTATTTTTTTATGGCCTGTGTAGATGAACTTTACGATTGTGTCAAAGATAAGGGCTGATTGATAACACAATTGATTCTTTCACTAGTTACAAAATTTCCAGCGTCGGGAACACTAAGAGGCTGCCCAAGGGTCCTTTCACACAGGTGATCAGGTCCACCTGTCAGTTTTTCAGGCAGACCTGATCGGACCTTCACGTCTCTTCTATGGAGCAGAGCATATCAGCTGACATCCGCCCCCATCTGATCCTGTCAACATTCCTCTCTGGTGGTTTAGATAGCGGAAAAGGATAGGCGGTCCGTTTTCCATCTGACAGCCCCATAGAGAACAACGGGGCTGTGTCCGCGTCCACTCTGCACTGCGGAGCGGACACGGACCTGTCATCCAAAATGGGGAAATTGAGACACCGGCGTAAAGATTGATCAAAATTGGTGATAATAAAATATAGGATATGATCTGCTGAAGTTATAATAAAAAAAAAGTCCTATACCATAGTTTAGGAAATAAATAAATATATATTTGAAATGTAACTGCGCTGATCCGAAAAAGTGCTAGCGCAATATTACCACTAAAACGGTGTCTGTACCATGTATACAAACCTTAAATCTAAAAAAACTATAAAGTGCAACGTGTCAATATATAGTGCAAAATATCAAAACTCCAGAACATAGGTAGTCCCCAGAGTCCACTTCAATTTCGCATATAAATGCCACGTGTATATTGTGCACCAATTCACATCCGTGCTCTTTAAAAGGACTTTTCACCACCACCTTCTGAAATGGGCACTCACCAGAACCTAGAAAAACTTGTGCCTTTTGGTTTATATTGGGATAACCACTCCACTCTCCTGGCGTTCCTTCAACTAGGTTGCCACTAGTTACTCCTCCATGCCAATCTTGGTATCTCATAAGAAGTAAACATCCATCATTGCGCAACATGCTTGTATAAAATTTTATTTTAACCAATAACATAACATCCAAAATGTGTAAAATGTGCGCTCACAATTAAAGTGCCTTTAGACCAGCACTGAGTCCTTCCAGCAGTGTGTTTTGGGGTATAGCTCCGCTGCTTTGTTTCCCGGGATCGGCGTGCGTTCCAAGCCTCAATCTGGTATGGGATTGGGACAGGAAGTGACGTCGGCGGTTACCCAGAAGCTCCGTCCCAGCCACTGAGACCAGCATTGAGAGCCTGAAATGTGCACTGGTGGCATCTACCTGTACTGCTTGCCTCTTCCTTATTCCCTTCTGTATTTGAGATTTTCAGAGCTGACATTGCATGTATATGAGCAGTTCTCAGAGGATATCCTGCCCTAAAGCCGGCCATAGACGGTTCGAATCTTGGCCAGTTCAGCTGCGACTGGTCGAGATTCGAACCATGTATGGGCAGGCTGATTGTACCTAAGTTGATCGACCAGTCAACTTGGGTACAACCAGCCTTTCAGATTTTTCATGCGATTTGAAAAATCATTGTTCTCCCTGCCAGGATGGCTCCACCCACCCCGAGGTGGAGTCATTCAGGTGTGTGTGTGTGTGTGTGTGTGTGTGTTTGTGCAATCTGGTCTCTCCTTCTACTTGGGCCTTTTTTACAGCACAACTGTATAATAAATCTGGAGAAGACAGTTAAAGCATGGAGCAAATACCACATATGAAATAAGTATTTAAAGTGTTTTATCCAATAAAAACAAAATTATACATTTAATTGTTTTAGTTAAAGCAATAGTTAAAGCAAGGCTATTTGCGAGCACACTTTTTTTTTTTTTTTTTTTTTTTTTTTTTTTTTTTTTAGCAGAAGATAAATGATTTTGCTGATTCCAAATTTTCCTTTTAAGTGACTGTTTTTTGTTTTGCCTCATGAGAAAGGGACGCATGTTCTTCTCCTGGGTGTTTGACTGCCAGGAATTTGGTCACAGAGAAAACGAGTATTCAGGAAAGGCAGAAAGGCATGAAGATTAGACAATGAATGTGTTAGCAGTGGGAAAGATTGATGAGTGAGAGCTCACACAGGGTTTTAGTATGTGGAGTTATGTAATGTGTGTTTACTCAGCCTGCTATGCTGATGGTCCTCTATCTGGCCTCTGGCAGATGTTGTGGTGCAATAGTCTCTGGTATGCCCATAGAGGTGTTTGCTGTTGAGAAATGGAGATCAGTTTTATATTTAAGAGTCCTATCAGTAGAGAATTGCTTTCTTTTTTTGATTTTAGGGCAGTTTTTTTCCAAACCTTCCTTTGCTACCTAGATCAGGGGTCTCCAAACTTTCTAAGCAAAGGGCTGATTTGCTGTCCTTCAACCTTTTAGGGGGTGGCCGGAGGGAGTAAAAAAAAAAAAAAAAAAAAAAAAAAAGGCCCCAACATCAGTGCCCCATCATTGGTTTTAATTGGATAGATAGTGGCCCGTTGTTGGTATCAATGGAAGAATAGTGCCCCATTGATGGTATCCGTATGGAGAATGGCGCCACATTATTGGTGTCAGATGGTGGAATAGTGCATGAAGGGCCACATCCAGCCCTGGGCTGCAGTTTGAAGACCACTGACCTAGTTTAGGAACTCAGGACCGCTGTTCTGACCTCGCAGACTTACATTGTTGTTCCAATTGGTGGATCAGCAAGTGGTAAAGCCATCACAAGACTAGAGCATGCACCAAGCAACTCTTTAAAGCAACTCTTTTTTTAAGGGCTTCCTGCAAAGAAAACGTGTAATGCTGAGTTACTGGTGCCTGAAGAATCCGACACTTCCAGGAGTGTCAGATCCTGGTTTCCCACAATGCACTGTGGTTTCTTCCACCAGTCCCTACAGGACACAATAGTGGCGTACGGGTCCAATGGCAGGTATTTGCAGACATTGGTTTCTTTTTGTATTGTCTTAACATAGGGCACGCTTAAAATCGCTAGATGTAACCAGTTAACAAATTTACCTTTTTTTCTTTAAAAAGGGATTACAGTTGACCAGGAGCCAACACCCATACAAACTGCTTGAATTTATATAGTGGGGCATCAGGCTAAAATGTGAAGAATTATCCTCAAAGTGGACAGAAACCTAAAAGAGGTTCTAAGCCTTCCCCACTCTACCAATGAAAGTTCTTTTATTGCTGTCTTTGCCCCAATTCCAGAGATCATCTCACAAAAATGCCACATGTAAGCCCAATCACAACCTCTCTGCAGACTGGCTCTAAATTTTTCTTCTGGCATTCATCTCGTTCCTCTGTGTAACCTCTTGAGATATGAGAGAGGAAATCTCTTACCAAAAACCTATAAGTTGAATCCAGTGATGGTTTTTATTCTCCTTATGAACACCTCAACACGTTTTTGTTCTAGCATTTAAAAACCACAAATGCAATCACTCAGAATTTGAATGGAAAATTGAATGCAATAAAACTTTAATAATCAATTTAGTATTGTAAACAAAGGTCTATATGAAAAGAGGTACCATTGAGAAAGTGAGAACATCTACATCTATATATTGAGAGACGCCAACTAACACATTTACCTCCAATAAGGCAACATTCCCATTTTATACAGTGTACACACAGTGGCGGCTGGTGGTATTTTTTTTTTTTTTTGGGGGGGGGGGGGGGGGGCGGCAAACGATGCATAAATTCCTTTTGCTAAGCCTTGCCAAACAAAAATTCTCCCTCCGAGTACAAATCTCTCCCTGCTGAAATCCCCCCCCCCCCCCTCTCTAAGCTTAAATCCTCTCTCTTTCCAAATGTTCCCTGCTAGCAGAACTATCCCTCACCAAAAAAGTGCATATCCTCAAATTTTCCCTTCGAGTACAAATTGTACGCCTGTCATCCCCAAATTCCCTCTCCTAGCACAAATACACCCCTTCATCCCTACCTGCATAACTCCCCCCCCCCCCAATCCCCATATCGTACAGCCCCAATATGCCCTGTCCTAGCACAAATTCCCTCCCCAATCACCTTTTAGCACAACACCCCCACCCCCACCCTTGGCACAATCCCTTCTCCTGGTACAAATCTTTATTCTCCAAGCACAACAACCCCCCCCCCCCCACCCTCCTGGCACAAACCCACCCCACTACCCCCGGCATAGCTCCTCATTCTCCCAGCACAAACCCCCCTCCTAGAACTAATCTTACCCCTGTCACCCCCCCCCCAAACTACCCCTTCTAGCACAAATGCCCCCATCCCCCAAATTTCTTCCCTACCACACATACAGCCCATCATCCCTACAAACACAATTCGCCCCAGGATTTCCTAACACAAATCCCCCCCCCCCTCCTCCAATCCCAATCATCTCTTCTAGCTCAAATCCCTCCTTCTACCCCAAATCATCTTCCTCCCATCCCCCAGCACAAATCGCCCCTTCTAGCACCCCCCCCCCCCCCAAATATCCCTTCTAGAAAAAATCTTATCCTGTCACCCCTCAGATTTCCCTTC
Source organism: Lithobates clamitans (assembly GCA_037952925.1). NCBI lineage: Eukaryota > Metazoa > Chordata > Amphibia > Anura > Ranidae > Lithobates > Lithobates clamitans. The sequence goes on along the minus strand of JBBGZY010000692.1, from coordinate 265,450 downwards.
CTGGCACAAATACCCCCCCCCCCATCCTAATCCCACCTAGAAGTAATCATCTTCTCCCTACCCCTCCAAGTACAAATACTGTCACCCCCTTGTGTCCCCAGTACATTTCTCCCTTCCCTCGGCTTGGCTGCAGCTTTCCTCAAACACAGACCTCAGATACAGTGCGTCACGTTACTCTGTAATGCCCTTCTTCTGAGGCTCCTCCTTATCTTGTCATGTCAGAGCTGCCCCCCTTGTACCGCCCTGATTTATTGCCAACTTTGCACCAAAATAGTGACACATATCACATAACTAGAAGATACAAAATCCCAGGTAGGTCTCATGAATTAAGCTACATAATCTCAAGCTAGCATCCTGGATCAGCGTGTTTTGCCAGAGAAACAGCTTCATCAGGATCCACGGCGTTCAATGACAACTGATGTAACTAAACAAAAAATCAAATCAATATAATAAAAAATATTTAAAATGCCTAAACATTAAAGTGTGACACAGAGAAACCCTGTCAGGTTATTTTACCAGAGAACCCCTCTCAGGTTCTGTGTTTTTTTAAATATTTTTTTTTCTTTTTTTCTTTTTCTTTCAGCCATAACATTATGACCACTGACAGGTAAAGGGAATATCTTGTTACAATGGCATCTGAAAATTGGTGGGATATCTTAGGCAGCAAGTGAACATGTTGTCCATGAAGTTGATGTGGTGAAAGCAGAAATTCCTTGTAATTCCCTCTATTATATTTCTCCCCCTGTTCCTGGTCTTGCAGTTATCAAGGAGTAGACCTTTATGTATACATCTGTACACAAGCTCAGTCTTAACTGAGGCTGTTGTGTGTGTACATTATCTCTTTATCTGTGAATCCTCATCTGTCTTTTTCCTGCTCCTCAGTCTTTATCTCTGTTGCCATTCATGCTAGAAAACAATATGCCAAAAGTCCTGTATGTTGCGTAAACTGCTTTTAACTTGGTGACTCAATGGACATCAATGTAAACAGAAAATGTTATCATTGTGATTCAAATTCATTTACCATAAAAGAAAACAATTTGCCTATAATACCCCCTCCGTCTTTATGCCTTTTTTTTTTCTTTCTACTAATTTTTCTGTTTTTTTAATTTTTTTTATTTTTTTTTCCTATCCTTCTCGACTTTTGCCTTTTTTCCTTTGCTTCTCGTCCTTCCCTTTCCTTGCCTTCTCTTCTCTTGCTTGCCCCTGCTCTTTCCTTTCCTTCTCTTCTCTTGCTTGCCCTTGCCCCTTCCTTCTCTTCTCTTAGCTTGCCCTTGCCCCTTCCTTCTCTTCTCTTCGCTTGCCCTTGCCCCTTCCTTCTCTTCTCTTCGCTTGCCCTTGCCCCTTCCTTCTCTTCGCTTGCCCTTGCCCCTTCTCTTCTCTTCGCTTGCCCTTGCCCCTTCCTTCTCTTCGCTTGCCCTTGCCCCTTCCTTCTCTTCTCTTCGCTTGCCCTTGCCCCTTCCTTCTCTTCGCTTGCCCCTTCTCTTCTCTTCTCTTCGCTTGCCCTTGCCCCTTCCTTCTCTTCTCTTCGCTTGCCCTTGCCCCTTCCTTCTCTTCGCTTGCCCCTTCTCTTCTCTTCTCTTCTCTTCGCTTGCCCTTGCTCCTTCCTTCTCTTCTCTTCGCTTGCCCTTGCCCCTTCTCTTCTCTTCTCTTCGCTTGCTTGCTTGCCCTTGCCCCTTCTCTTCTCTTCGCTGCCCCTTCTCTTCTCTTCTCTTCGCTTGCCCTTGCCCCTTCCTTCTCTTCTCTTCGCTTGCCCTTGCCCCTTCCTTCTCTTCTCTTCGCTTGCCCTTGCCCCTTCCTTCTCTTCTCTTCGCTTGCCCTTGCCCCTTCCTTCTCTTCTCTCGCTTGCCCTTGCCCCTTCTCTTCTCTTCTCTTCTCTTCTCTTCGCTTGCTTGCTTGCCCTTGCCCCTTCTCTTCTCTTCGCTGCCCCTTCCTTCTCTTCTCTTCGCTTGCCCTTGCCCCTTCCTTCTCTTCTCTTCGCTTGCCCTTGCCCCTTCCTTCTCTTCTCTTCGCTTGCCCTTGCCCCTTCCTTCTCTTCTCTTCGCTTGCCCTTGCCCCTTCCTTCTCTTCTCTTCGCTTGCCCTTGCCCCTTCCTTCTCTTCTCTTCGCTTGCCCTTGCCCCTTCCTTCTCTTCTCTTTGCTTGCCCTTGCCCCTTCCTTCTCTTCTCTTCGCTTGCCCTTGCCCCTTCCTTCTCTTCTCTTCGCTTGCCCTTGCCCCTTCCTTCTCTTCTCTTCGCTTGCCCTTGCCCCTTCCTTCTCTTCTCTTCGCTTGCCTTTGCCCCTTCTCTTCTCTTCTCTTCGCTTGCCCTTGCCCCTTCTCTTCTCTTCTCTTCTCTTCGCTTGCTTGCTTGCCCTTGCCCCTTCTCTTCTCTTCGCTGCCCCTTCCTCTTCTCTTCTCTTCGCTTGCCCTTGCCCCTTCCTCTTCTCTTCTCTTCGCTTGCCCTTGCCCCTTCCTCTTCTCTTCTCTTCTCTTCTCTCGCTTGCCCTTGCCCCTTCCTCTTCTCTTCTCTTCGCTTGCCCTTGCCCCTTCCTCTTCTCTTCTCTTCTCTTCTCTCGCTTGCCCTTGCCCCTTCCTCTTCTCTTCTCTTCGCTTGCCCTTGCCCCTTCCTCTTCTCTTCTCTTCTCTTCTCTCGCTTGCCCTTGCCCCTTCCTCTTCTCTTGCTTGCCCTTGCCCCTTCCTCTTCTCTTCTCTTCTCTTGCTTGCCCTTGCCCCTTCTCTTCTCTCGCTTGCCCTTGCCCCTTCTCTTCTCTTCTCTCGCTTGCTCTTGCCCCTTCCTTCTCTTCTCTTCGCTTGCCCTTGCCCCTTCCTTCTCTTCTCTTCGCTTGCCCTTGCCCCTTCCTTCTCTTCTCTCGCTTGCCCTTGCCCCTTCTCTTCTCTTCGCTTGCTCGCTTGCCCTTGCCCCTTCTCTTCTCTCGCTTGCCCTTTCCCCTTCCTGCTCTTCTCTTCGCTTGCCCTTCACTTTTTTTTTTTTTTTTTAATTTCTTGGCTACTTTCTGCCTCCTCCTCTTTCTTTTATGCATCTATTTCCTCCAGTTTCCCATGGTTTACATATATGAACAGACTCCTCAAAGGAATAATTGGATTAGCTGATGTTGTGGGCAGTTTTCCTAGTCGGTGCGCAATGGTTTCGTTTTTGTGAACCGACGTGTATACTAAAACGTGGCCTTTGATCAATATTAACAGTGCAAACACATAATAAATCACAGCACAAAATGGAACTCTGCCTTTGATAAATACATAACAAACACAATAGCTGGGTGGGGGACATAGTAAAATATTCAAGGTGTCGCATTGGCCTGTGTAGCTGCGATGTGTCATCAAAATTTTGAAGATGTAGCCTCATTAACTGAAATTAAAGTTGAATGTTCCTAAGAGTTCGGATCCGGTTGTTTGACACTTTCCTTGTGAGTTCAAAGAACTCCCTTTGTTAAACGGCATCTAAGAAATTTGTTTTTAATTATTAGCAGCAGGATATGTCCACTATAAAGGATAAAGCTACCCAGAGGCACAATGGTGTACCTAGCATATTTGATACCTGGTGCATCCCATGACATTAACTCGAGTGAACTTCAGAGAGATGTGAGGTGGTGCGTTTATTAGAAAGTTCAGATTCCAATGTAGGTGACGTTAAGGACAATAAGGATTACTATATCCATAGTAACCAAATTCTTGTGCCAGGGATTTTTACTGCACAAATCCTGGATTTACAGGATGCTGCCGTTCCCCTTCAGGGGTCAGGAAACGCACTTTAAATGGCCAACACATGTGGTCAGTGTGGTATTGTATGTGAGTCATTGTATGTGAAACGTGAGTTCTACTGTATGCGATGAGTCCTAGGTGGCTTGTAAGTTACAGGTTGTAACAATCTGCCTGAAGTCTCTGAGCGGGGCTTTATTCCAGAGTTCACAAGGGTGGTCTGTTCTAGAGGGCAAAACAAGCTGGAACAAGAGGTCATGCATTAAAACAATTTATTAGGGGAAACCTCTGGGGTAATATTAGGAAATCTGAGAACTGAGGAAAGTTATGAACTTTTTAGCTGTGCTTTTTATATGAAAAATAACTACAGTCACTTAAAGGAAACCTATATGTTGATGATTTGGATCAAAGTATTTTAATTCTATAGCTTAAAGTGAGATTAAACAGATGTGTTATTTGCCATAATTTATTCATATAAATCCATATATATCATGACACTGTATTTTTTTGTTTGTTTTTTTTGTTTTTTTAACCTCATTTCATAGTCTTTTTATCCTTTTTCATAGTCTGGAGACACTCTTGCCTCTCTCCACTCTCTCGCTTTCTTTCTTTCCTTCCTTTCATTTCTTTCCTTTCTTCTCCTTTTTTCTCCTTTTTTTTCCTTTTATCTTTTTTCCTTTTTTTCCTTTTTTTTTTTTTTTCTCTCCTTTTTTTTCCCTTCCTTTTTTTTTTTTTTTTTTTTTTTTTTTATCTATCTTTTTTTTTTTTTTTTTTTTTTCCACCCCCCCCTTTCTTCTTCTTTCTTTCTTTCTCTCTTTCTTTCTCTCTTTCTTTCTTTTTTTCTTCTTCTCTTCTTTCTTCTTTCTTCTTTCTTCTCTTCTTCTTTCTTCTTTCTTCTCTTCTTCTCTCTTCTTTCTTCTCTTCTTCTCTCTTCTTTCTTCTCTTCTTCTCTCTTCTCTTCTTCTCTTCTTTCTTCTCTTCTTCTCTTCTTTCTTCTCTTCTTCTCTTCTTTCTTCTCTTCATCTTTCTTCTTCCTTCGTGAGAGGTACTTGGGCTACCTGGAGCTTACACAGGGCTTTTTAATTATTTCACCCTGACAGGTAAATGAGGTGGTAAGGAAGAACAATGGGAAAGGTCCACATGAACAGTGCAACTACTTAGTGTTGCTAAGCCCACAACAGTAAAATCCGTCTGAGTATGCAGTAAAGCATGCTTGTTATACTCACTGTGGAACCTAAGGGGTTAATCCTCTGCAAGTAAAAAGGCTGTTTGATCCAGCCTCCTCTGATCCCCCCCCCATTTATCCAGAGTCCCCAATATATCTCCCAATAGTACAGATGCTAGGAGACAAACTGCCTATGCTCAGTTTGATGTGTATTGCTAATTTTTTTGTTTTTGTTTTTGTTTTTTTCTTGGGAGAGTGCATGTGATCAGCACAGGGCCAATTGGCACTGTCCAGAGGGTCAGGGGTCCTGCAGCTTCATAGGACAGTCGGAGGAGAATGAAAACTCCTCCTACAAGCTTAAACCAGACACTGATAGAAGTCACATGACTGCTATATACTGCTGATGAGAAAAGGTATTTAGCAGTTTATATTTACTAAAACAATTGCAGTTCCATGTTCTGCCTACTGTGGGAGACCAGAAATAGTGAATGCAGGGTCACACTAACAGTTTTTGTTTTTTTTTTTTGTTTGTTTTTTTTGTAGGCTGAATGAAAAAAAAATTGAAGAGCCCCTAAGTTGCTGCTGTACCAACAATTCTATGTTAGTACAGCGATCTTCCCTGCTAAGCTATTGTGTTCTGACAGGGAGACGCAACAGGATCAGCAGTTATTTCTTTGCATTAATCAAACCGATATAACAAAACAATTTCAACTGTGTATTTAACTGACTAAAAGGAAGCAAATGAGAGCGGTTCTTTGGTCAAAGTTTTAAAATCCAAAACTGTGACACGGCAATTTCCACCCTACATGTTCAGATTGCAGCTTTATCTACTTAAGGGAAACCATAATGTTTTTTGGCCATTTTGTTTTAGAAGTTTAAAAATTTGGTGTTTATTCACTTTAAGACCAGGCCTTTTTCTGACATTTGTTTACAAGTAAAAATCTGTACTTTTTGCTAGAAAATTACTTAGAACCCCCCAAACATTATTATATAATATAATTATTTTTTTTATTTTTTTTTTAGCAGAGACCCTAGAGAATAAAATGGCGATCTTTGCAATATTTTATGTCACACTGTATTCCCGGAGCGGTGTTTAAAACACAATTTTTTGGGGGAAAAAAATACACTTTAATTAAAAAAACAACACATTAAAGTTAGCCCGTGTGAAACAAGATGTTACGCCAATTTTAAATAGATGCCTAACATGTCATGTTTTAACATTGTGCTTGCTCGTGGAATGGTGACAATCTACGGTACTTAAAAATCTCCATAGGCAAATCTTTAAAAATGTTTACAGGGTACCTGTTTAGAGTTACAGAGGTCTTGCACTAGAATTATTGCTCTCGCTCTACCGATCGCGGTGATACCTCACGTGTGGTTTTAACACCGTTTACATATGTGGGCGTGACTTGAGCATGCGTTCACTTCTGTGTGCGAGCTCGGAGGACTGGGGTGCTTTAAAGGAAAAAAAATGTCTTATTTATTTTACTTTTTATGTTTACACTGTCCCCTTAATTTTTATTTTTTTTGGATCACTTTTATTCCTATTACAAGGAATGTAAACTTCCCTTGTAGTATATAGTTACATAGCAGGTGAGGTTGAAAAAAGACACAAGTCTTTCAAGTCCAACCTGTGTGTAGTAGGTCTACTAATAGTAGAAATAATCATGGCAGGTCCTCTTTATTGAGAGATCTGGGTTCAAAAAGACCCCAAATCTCTCCTTTTTTTTTTTTTTTTAAAAGCAAACGTTTTTGCCTTCTTACCCAAAAAAGAGGCGGACATCAGATGTCGCTCCAGGTCCTCCAATGGCGTAGAGCCGAGTGGGGGCTGTCTTACCCTCACTCAGCTTCCTGCCTAGCCGTCGGTTGCACCGGATTGGTCCCGAGCTTGCCGACGGCTCCGGAAAACTCGGGAAGTGGCAGGGGGGGCACCTCTATAAAAGGGATCTTGCGGCGAATCTGCAGCTGAGACCACTTTTATATGAAAGCCGACCGCCTGCAGAAAAAAAAAATACCAGGGGCATGACGTACATTCCCAGCTAGGTGGTCGGCAAGTGGTTGTATAATTTTAATGAATCCTATAAAATCCTTACTAAACGAATAAATCATTAATAATAAAGGAGACATTCACAACATCCCTCTGCAACGTCCAATTGTTGATGTACGTTGGCATGTTTTAGCAGAGATGGAGGAGGGTGTGTCCATCCTCTGAGTCATTTAGATTTTTTTTTTTATGCAGGAGCAGTAAGACTCTTCACAGAACATATGTCTTTAGAGAAGCCTTTCTCAACCAGGGTTCCTTGGAACCCTAGGGTTCATCGTGAGGTTGGTAGGGGGTTCCTTGCGCAGTGGACAGTTTCTGCCCTTTTGGATAAGTGACCACTGACGCCAATGGTCCGCTATCTGTAAGGAGGGTTATTGCTAATGACCACAAGTGTAAGGAGCATTCTTCCCAGTGACCATATCTAATGTACTGCAAGCTGTAGATATAATTATTTTAAGCAGGGGTTCCCTTGGCCTGGAAAGTTATATCAAGGGTTCCTTCAACGCAAACATTGAGAAAGGCTGTTTTCAAGGTTTGCACAGACTTCCATCTGCTTGACTGCAAGTGATTAATAGGCATGAGCATTTTTTTTTTTTTTTTTTTTTTAGGACTTTTAAGGGCTTTAACCACTTTCCATGCTATAGCTGAATGATGGCTACAGCGTGGGCTTACTTTGCTGGGAGGCCGTCATATGACGTCCACCGTAGTCGCGCAACCCCTGTGAACACGAGTCCTTAAGACTCAGCTGATCACAGATCGAGATAAAGGGCCAATCACAGTGGCCCTTTACCACATGATCAGCTGTGTCCCGTGATGGCTGGTTACATTGTAAACACAAACCGGTTATCAGCTTTGCTTTCCTCACACTGTCAGTGTAAGGAGAGCAGAAGAGAGACGATAATCGACTTGTGTTAAAGGGACATCTACACTGATTATCAGGACAGTTTGAACAGATTGGCAGTGCCCATCAGTGCCACCTCATCAGAACCCATCAGCGCACAAGGAGAAAAATTACCTGTTTGCAAAATGTTATAACAAACTATGAAAAAAAATATTTATTTTTTTTTTTCAAAGATTTTCATTTTTTTTTTCGTTTGTTTAGCAAAAAATAAACCCAGTGATGGTTAAACACCACCAAAAGAAAGCTCTATTTTGTGTGAAAAAAAAATGATAAAAATGTCATATGGATACAATGTTGCATGATCGCACAATTGTCATTTAAAGTGTGAGAGTGCTGAAAGCTAAAAATTGGCCTGGGCAGGAGGGGGGAGAAAGTGCCCAGTAGGCAAGTGGTTAAACGACACTTGAGTGCTTTTTGTTGCATTCCGACATATATTTTTTTCCTTATGTGATGGTGTTTTTTTATTTATTTTATTTTTTAAATAAAATATACCAAAAAGCTGTTCTTATAATCATCTAAAAAAACACCAAAGAGGTGTAAAAAGCACAATAAACATTTTCTGTATTACATTTTTTTTTTTATTTAATTTACTTTACAGCATACATGATCTTGAAATTACATGTAATTAAAAAAAAAGTAACCTAAATAAAAAAAATACCTCAAAATGGACTAATAAAGAGTGTGGGTTTTTTTTTTTTTTTTTGCGGTTATTTCAAGCATTTTGGAAAAAAATAGCAAAAGAACGACTTGTTCATTTTACACAAAACATGCTTGTGTTACTGTATCTTTACATTTTCCGTTTCCTTTTTAGACTGTTTTTTTCCAGTTGTCAAAAAAAAACCTCAAATCACATAATGCAGCAATAAATAAATAAAAAAAAAAGCCAAAAGGGAACATTCACCTTTTTTGCCTAAAAAAAAAAAAAAAAATGTATTCACTGCAGAAAAAGCAGGAATAGCGACAGGTAATGAGAAAGCTTTGTCTTCTCCACAAAGATTTCTCGGTGAGCGATTTGCGAAGGGGAAATGGCTGTGCACTTCAATAGAGAATTTTTGTTCTAATATCACTTTGCAAAACAAAAATTTACTAAATTTCAGAGAACACAAAACTGCTAATTGTGTAATAAAGCTGGATTCATGTTGACTAATCACTAAATGATTTATATTAAGTATTTATTTTTCAATAGACTTTCATTAGACACCTTCACACCAGGTCAGTGGTTTGTATGAATACAATGCATCCGGAAAGTATTCACAGTGCTTCACACGCTTTCCACATTTTGTATTACAGCCTTATTCCAAAATAAGTTAAATTCATTATTTTCCTCAAAATTCTACAAACAATACCCTGTAATGACAAAGTGAAAGATGTTTGTTTAAAATCTTTGCAAATTTATTAAAAATAAACAAAAATCCCACGTACATAAATATTCACAGCCTTTGCTCAATACTTTGAGGCACCTTTGGCACCAATTACAGCCTCAAGTCTTTTTGAGTATGATGCTACAAGCTTGGCACACCTATTTTTAGGCAGTTTCTCCCATTCTTCTTTGCAGGACCTCTCAGGCTCCATCAGGTTGGATGGGGAGCATCGGTGCACAGCCATTTTCAGATCTCTCCAGAGATAATCAATTGGGTGCAAGTCTGGGCCACTCAAGGACAGTCACAGAGTTGTCTTATAGCCACTTCTTTGTTATCTTGGCTGTGTGCTTAGGGTCGTTGTCCTGTTGGAAGATGAACTTGTGCCCCAGTCTGAGGTCCAGAGCGCTTTGGAGCAGGTTTTCATCAAGGATGTCTCTATACATTGCTGCATTCATCTTTCCCTCAATCCTCCTGACTAGTCTCCCAGTTCCTGCTGCTGAAAAACATCCCCACAGCATGATGCTGCCACCACCATGCTTCACTGTAGGTATGGTATTGGCCAGGTGATGAGATGCCCAATCTAGGAAGAGTCCTGGTGGTTCCAAACTTCCTCCATTTACGGTAGATGGAGGCCATTGTGATCATTGGGAACTTCAATGCTGCAGACATTTTTCTGTACCCTTCCCTAGATCTGTGCCTCCATACAATCCTGTCTCGGAGGTCTACAGACAATTCCTTGGACTCTGACATGCACTGTTAACTGTGGGACCTTATATAGACAGGTGTGTGCCTTTCCAAATCATGTCCAATCAACTTAATTTACCACAGGTGGACTCCAATCAAGTTGAAACATCTCAAGGATGATCAGTGGGAACAGGATGCACCTGAGCTCAATTTTGAGCATCATGGCAAAGGCTCTGAATACTTATGTACTGTACATGGGATTTTTATTTCTTCTTTATTTTTTTTATAAATTGGCAACAATTTCAAACAAACTTCTTTTATGTTGTCATTATGGGGTATTATTTGTATAATGTTTTAGGAAAATAATTTAATCCATTTTGGAAAAAGGCTGTAACATAACAAAATGTGTAAAAAGTGAAGCGCTGTGAATACTTTCTGGATGCACTGTAGGCCCTATTTGTCATAGGCGTTATCTAGAAGCTTGTCTGTTGTGTTATCTAATGTTATCTTGCATACACCAGCAGCAATTCAACATAAACTGTATCGCTCTGTTACATAAACTGGTTTTATTGTCTCTGTTTATATTGCAAACTGAGCAGGTAACTCAGATGTTTACTTCTTTATAACCATCCTGTCGGCACGTTTAGTCTTGTAAGAAAATTTCTAATAGTGAAAATCAATTTGATTTGCCAATAAGGTACTATGGGGATTTTTATTTTTATTTATATATTTTTTTATCATTTATACTTTAGTCCAGCAGAGTTGCTTAATATGTTTTGAAAGCCCAAGCTTTTCTTTCAGATTTGGACAGAATAGGGAAAGGAAGGGTTAAAACCCTTGCCTGTTTGTTTTACTGTTTGTGTACCCTTGAGGAAATTTCCCTTCACTTCCCAGAGAACCAACAGGTGGTTAGAGGAAATCTCCCATATGAAGGGTATTCCCCTCTTATATAGTTGCCATCCCTACAGGCAGGGCCGCCATGGGGGGGGTACAGCCGTTACAACTGTAAGGGGCCCCCAGGGCCCAAGGGGCCCGCCTGGGCCAGAAGAAGGCAGGACAGATGAAGGGGAGCCGTGCTGTGCATTACAGAATGGATCTTGGCTCATTCTGCTCTGTTTCATTGAGCTCAGATATCAAGCTCTTTACTGCCACCTCTGGCTACTATGTGCATGTGCACCCCTTGTGTACTCTGCTTCTCTGTGCCAGCAAGAGGTCGGCTTTGTGAAACGAGCTGGGACTAGGTAGGAATAAGTAGTGGCTATGAAGGAAATGGAGGGGGGGCATTTTGTGTACAGGGAGGGGCCAGAACCTTGTGTGTTTTTACAGGTTTGTGTATATGTGGGGCTGCAATATATACAGGCGTGTGGCTGGGGGGCTTTATTAAATACAAGTGTGGGGGGGAGGGGGCTGATAATAAAAGGGAAAAATGTATTTCTGTCTATCTATCTATCTAATGCCTCGTACACACAGGTCGGATTTTCCGACGGAAAATGTGCGATCGGAGCGTGTTTTCGGAAATTCCGACCATGTGTAGGCTCCATCTGACTTTTTCCATCAGATTTTCCGACACACAAAGTTTGAGAGCAGGCTATAAAATTTTCCGACAACAAAATCCGTTGTCGGAATTTCCGATCGTGTGTACACAAATCCGACGCACAAAGTGCCACGCATGCTCAGAATAAATAAAGAGATGAAAGCTATTGGCTACTGCCCCGTTTTTTTTATAGTCCCGACGTACGTGTTTTACGTCACCGCGTTCAGAATGATCGGATTTTCCGACAACTTTGTGTGACCGTGTGTATGCAAGACAAGTTTGAGCCAACATCCGTCGGAAAAAAATCCTAGGATTTTGTTGTCGGAATGTCCGATCAATGTCCGACCGTGTGTACAGGGCAATACAGGTGGGGGGGGGGGGGGCTGACATGTGTACAGGTGGGGCGGATTCAGTAGGATGACCCTGGGGAATGTTGGCGGTCAGGCTCGGGGGGGGGGGGGGGCAGGAATAAAGCTGTGTAAGGGGCCCAAAAATTTCTGATGGCTGCCCTGCCTACAGGTGTCCCCATTAGAAGCTTTGCCCCTTGGCTCGTTGTTTTGTTTTGGCGACCATTCATAAATTTCAGATTTCTCTTTGGTTTCTGTCTGTGACAATAATCATCAAGGTAAACTGAGAGGTGAATCTCCTCAGCTGGAACACATATCACAATAAAAACTTGACAGGGGGTCTAACTCTTCCCCATTCAGCTAGAAAAAAAATACTTTAAGGGATAGTGAAGCGTTTGGCTGGAAACATCCTCTTCTTCTCCTGCTTGGCTCAGGAGGACCTAGTTGTCAATACCCCAGCCATCGTTATCTTGGGCAAATGTGCAGATGAAATGCTCCCACCTGTCCTACAAATCTCCCCTCCAGGTTCTCAAGTCCTATATATACACTCACCAGCCACTTTATTAGGTACACCTGTTCAATTTCTTGGAAACACAAATTGTTAATCGGCCAATCACATGGCGGCTACTCGATGCATCTAGACGCAATGAAGATATGCTGAAGTTTAAACTGAGCATCAGAATGGGGGAAGAAAGGGGACTTAAGTGACTTTGAACGCGGCATGCTTGTTGGTGCCAGACAGGCTGGTCTGAGTATTTCAAAAACTGCTGATCTACTGGGAATTTTCACACACAACCATCTTGGCTTTACGGAGAATTGTCCAAAAAAGAGAAAATATCCAATGAGTGGCAATTGTGTGGAGGAAATGCCTTGTTGATGTCAGAAGAATGGGCAGACTGGTTTGAGATGATAGAAAGGCAACAGTAGCTCAACCACTAGTTAAAAGCAAAGTATGCAGAATACCATCTCTGAACGCACAATGCATCGAACCTTGAAGCAAATGGGCTACAACAGCAGGAGGCCACACCGGGTGCCACTTCCGTCAGCTAAGAACAGGAAACCAAGGCTACAATTTGAACAGGCTCACCAAAATTGGACAATAGAAGATTGGAAAAATGTTGCCTGTCTGAGTCTTGATTTCAGCTGCAGCATTCAGATGGTAGGGTCAGAATTTGGTTAAAACAACATGAAAGCATGGATCCATCCCAACTTGTATCGATGGTTCAGGCTGGTGGTATAATGGTGTGGGGGATATTTTCTTGACACGCTTTGGGCCCCTTAGTATCAATTGCGCATTGTTTAAACGCCACGGTCTACCTGAGTATTGTTGCTGACCATGTCCATCCCTTTATGACTACAGTGTACCCATCTTCTGATGGCTCCTTCCAGCAGGATAATGTACCATGTCACAAAGATCAAATCCTCTCAAACTGGTTTCTTGGACATGACAATGAGCTCCACTGGACTCCAATGGCCTCCACAGTCACCAGATCTCAATCAACAAGAGCACCTTTGGGATGTGGTAAAATAAAGTGGCCGGTGAGTGTATATTTTTTAGGATTAGGGATAGCAAGGCTTGTGGCTGAAAACAGCCTCTTCTGCTTGGCCTATAGGACCTCAATATCCAAACCATCTTTATCATCCTGGGCAAATGTGTAGATGGAATGCTCTCATGTGTCCTACAAGTCTCTAGGTTTTCAAGTCGCATATAATATTTTAGTGTAGCACCCTCCTAGATAGGTGTTCAGTGGAGCTGGGTGTGTTTTGATAAATTTAGCTTGCCTCACTGTAACCACTGTGGCTGTGATTATGGTCTTCAGTAACTTTTTAGTTTTGCTGACTGTAGCCAGTGCAGCTGATTAATTAGGTCAGTTCAGTATTCAGTCTGTTTAGTCCCCCTGCTTTTACAGAGAACTGGAGAACTCTCTGGATCATAGATGTGGAGCTATGCCGATGGCGGTATGAATATTTATGCAGTCCTGGCCAGTCCCAGGGAGCAGTCCCCTAAATGAATGCATGAGGATCAGTCCAGCCTGGAGGGCTTGCTGTTTGAGAGGCCTCAGGTGGGCGACCTGAGGACCTGGATATTAAGGTGTTGCTTGGAAGTTGGAAGGAGGCAACCAACTGTCCCTGGACATTCTCGGAATAGACTACTGTGAGAGCTCTTATACTTTTTGGCTTCTGACCCCCCCTGTTGTGCTAGGTCCGCTGTGTTTTTGCTAAAGGGGACATTGGCGGGTGTCCTGAAGAGCTCGGCCTATCTAGTTTTCTGTGAAGGGACTCTGCTGTTGGTGCTCCTAAAGAAAGAAGCTTGTGTGCTATGAGTTGCTTCTTTTGCAAGTCCACAGTTTGCTATATGCAATGACTTCTGCTTCAGCTTTTCAGAAATGAATTAATTGTCCTCAACTTGCACATGGTTTCTGTTTTTGGAGTATACCCACTCAATTCCCTCAACCCCATCCAAGTTCTCAAAAAATAAAGACCCCTAGACTGGTTGAGAGAGTATGGCTAAGATCGTGTGCCTTGCAGCAAGGAAATCCACTGGAGAAGAACCTGGGCAAAATTCCAGCAGCTGCTACGGGAGAAAGTGCTACTGTCATGGTTATGCAGTAATGTTTGTCTGTCAGCTTACTTCTCCATGTGTTCAGATTAAGAGGCCAGCCACTCTCATCTGGCTGCTTAAATAATCTTTCCTCAAAGTATGGCTCCACCCCAGCCCCTATCAGGGAACTCTATATTAACCTGTGCACTGCAAGCCAGCCCTGCTGATCAATATTGTGTGTTTTGGCAGCTGTGTGCTTATTGCTCTGTTACGGCTGATCCTGTTTACCGACCTTGACTTGTTCTTGACTGTCCTCCTCTGCTTCATATCCCGACCTTTGGTGTGTTCCTTGACGATCCCTATCTGTTGCCCTGACCTTTTTGGCTTATCTTCTGACTATCCTTTTGTTGTGGCAGTCTGCTGCTTCCTCTCTACCTTCCTGTACTCTACTGTGAGCATGAGCTGGGAGACCCTGGGGGCCACGACCTGGAGCCAGACTGCAGCAAAGTCCATCCCCACTATCAGGGGCTCTGGTGAACACCTGCTGGCTCTTAGATTCCGTGCCCTGGGAAATCTCATGCTCCATCTCCGTGTCCGGGCTCCATCCGCAGCAGTCAGCAGTGGGGTCCACTACGTTGCGGTGCACTCCAGACCCCCACGGGGTGCATTTGTCACCTGGACTCAGGTGACCTGACGGCTACATTAGTAGTGACTGGAAGTAGATTCTGTCCTAAGCAGCAGCTGTGGATGCACAGTCTACATACCCCCTCCTGTTTGACCCTTAGCGGCCCACACACTTTTTCTAAGCATTGGTGTGCCCAGAAAAAATATAGTGCTGCTATGCTGTAGACAACATAAGCTCTAATTGATAGTTCTGGTCTTCTCAGATTCTTCTTAAAGGAAAAGTCTAGCCTGAGCTTTTTAGGCTGGGTTCCTCCTATGGGTCACAAGAGTGCAACCATGGCTCCATTGGCTAATTTACTGCCTAGCGCCCCCCCCCCCCCCTTCTTTGCTACCTGTCTAGACCAGCCCTCATGAATATTGAGGTCTCTATGATTAACCACTGGGAGGCTTAGCGAGTAACTTTGGAAATCTCCTTTTGAATGAGGAGATGTGAGATGCTCTGCTTTTCCTACCAGGCCTGCTGCCTGGGGAGGGTGTGCTGTATTACAGAGGCCCAAGTCTGGGTCCTGAAGCTGCCTGATGGAGGGTAGGTCCAAAGTAAGGTGACTATCGGGGTTGGGGCACCAGAGGTGAAACTTCATCTGCTGAAGAGTATCGGGAGCAGCTAAGTTTTTTTGGTGGATTATCCAAGAAGTAAATGTGCTGAACAGAAGCTGCTGAATAGTAGAGAGTGAATGACTGAGTAGTGTTACGAAGTCTGCATTTTGGTCTTTTCTGGTATCCAGTTTCCTAATTCCTCTCTCTTCGAGTTTATTGGTCCTTTTTATATGTTAAATTGTCCTCAGGTGGCTGGCATCCAATTCTTCAACCACACAAGAGTCAAGGATTCCGCCCCCAAGTGAAACGCTAGCCCTGGGGATCCCTGATCCACCCTGGGTGGGGGTGGTATGTGTAAGAGGGTGCTGCACACAGATGACACCAAGCTGCCAATTAAGAGTCCAGCTGTGTTGAAAAGATCAACGTACTTTCTATAGCAGGGGTCTCCAAACTTTTAAAACAAAGGGCCAGTTTATTATGCTTCAGACCTTAGGAGGGCTGGACCGTGGCCAGTGGGGGTAGATAATGTCCTGGCATCAGTAAGGAGTATACAATATCCTATTTTTGGTATTGGGGGAATTATTGGTGCCCCATCGTTGGTGTCAGTGGGAGAAATGGTGCCCCATCGTTGGTGTCGGTGAGAGGAATGGAGCCCCATAATTTGAGTCAGTGGAAGGAAGTGTCCCATCGTCAGTGGGAGAAATGGTGCCCCTTCATTGGTTTCTGTGGAAGGAATGGTGCTCCAAGAGCCCGACAAGACAAGCCAAGGGCCACATTCAGCCCCTGGGCCACAGTTTTTAAGATCACTGCTTTTATTGGAACCAGCCCTGATCCATTATATAGGCTTTGGCGGTGTGCACCTGAAGTTTTAAAGCCAAACTCCAGACAAAAAAAGGTAAATATGGTGTTGGCTCACATACAGTACAGCACATGAAAAAGGATTTAACGCCAATGCATTAGTGATCATGCTCAGCCTGACTTGACTTCCAGGCACACCTGACAAGTAACATAGTCAGTCTGGTCAGTGGCCCTCCTTTTCTGCAGTGCAGTTAAACAATTCAGCTTGGTCACTGATTCTGCTGTTGGGTTGAAAGAATTGGCAGTGAAGCAGAGACTGACTTGTTTAGACTTTTGCCCCCTTTTTCCCAGTCTGTGTACACAGGACTATGAAAGATGACCGACCGTATTGGGCCCAAGTACGTGCTGTGCTAAAAATACATTTTTATTTATTTTGTTGAATACATACAACTGGTTTTAAGTCCTGTATTTAAGTGTATATTTTTTTTTTTTTTTTTTTGCTGAAGTTGAGCCTTTTAAACTTGGCTCCCACAGCTACACACAGGGATAGGTTAATGTGTTGGGTGCCAGAACCAGAACACCAGGCGTTCCTCCTGTAGGATCAAGTGAGGCTTATAGACTGTCAGCATCAGGATAGTGGCTCTGACAAGTGGGTGACGGGGCCCAGATGCTGACGGAAAGCTGCCCAGCGCATGCTCTAGTGGTGAGCAGTTTCTGTATCGTGGACAATTTGTCATTCAGTAACATTATACTGCTGTTCAGCGTTGTTCGAGTTTTATGTTTCGCAATCTGCAAATTTTTTTTTTTTTTTCTTCATTTAGGTCAAATCCTCTATTTTGATTGCTTTTATTAAAGTAGATGTAAACCCAATCCCTGAAAATTTTATATAAGGTTTAACAAGGTTTTTTTTTTTTTTTGTTTTTTTTTTTTTTGTTTTTTTTCATTCTTTTTAAATCTGTAGCTTTCATTAAAATTTACCGTTGGGGATGAGCTCCAGATTTAGTCCAAACAAAGGTTCAGACCAGAGCTGCATGATTCCGGCTATAATGGGAGTCACAATTTTTTTATTTATTTATTTATTTATTTTTTTTTTGCTTAGAATCAAGATCACAACTCTCTCACGATTCTAGCAGTGTAACATCTTTCACCTAATACAAAAAAACTGGGCTAACTTTATTGGTGTGTGGTTTTTGTGTTTTTTTTTTTTTTTTTTTTTTTTTTTTTCATTGAAGTGTATTTTTCCTCAAAAAATGCATTTGAGAGACTGCTGTTCAAATAAAGTGTGACATAAAATATTGCAACAACCGCCATTTTATTCTCTAGGTTCTCTGTTAAAATATATATAAACATTTGGGGCTTCTAAGTAAATTTCTAGCAAAAGTGTCAGAAAAAGTCTTATGCCCCGTACACCCGATTGGATTTTCCCACAACAAATGCTGGATGTGAGCTTGTTGGCGGAAAGTCCCGACCGTGTGTACGCTCCATAGAACATTTGTTGTCAGACTTTCCGCCAACAAATGTTGGCTAGCAGGTTCTCAAATTTCCCGCCAACAAACTTTGTTGTCGGACTTTCCGATCGTGTGTACACAAGTCCGTCGGACAAAATTCCACGCATGCTCAGAAGCAGAAGCGGTCGGTCTTGTAAACTAGCGTTCGTGATGGAGAATTAACATTCGTGACGCGGCAAATTAGGAAATCTCCAAATGCAGCGCACAATTCTCTTCTTCTTTAATGGGATAATAATGAAGCTGCTTTGCTGGTGATACTGATGGTGTTATTGCAAACGAATTTTCAAAGGCTTTTTTTTTTTTTTTCCCCAAGTGATATCAAGAATAATAGCGCTAAATGAAAAACGCAAAAAGAAAAGCGTGAATTTAACACTCACCAAACTTCTACTAACACAAAATTAGCAGGAGCCCAAAGGGTGGTGCTAAAGAGCTTAAAAACCACATAGTACGTATAGAACGTCACAACGTTCGTAATTGTTGGCCAACAACCTTCGAACAAAATTCCACGGTTTTGTTGTCAAAGTCCGATCGTGTGTACGGGGCATTTAGTCTTTTAGGTGGTTAAACTGAACTTGTTTTTGCAGACCGACGTTGATCTCTAAGGCCCCTTTCACATGATTGGATCTGCCTGTCCGTTTTTTCAGGCGGATGCAAGCGGGCCACCCATTGACTTCTATGAGCAGGCGGATGTCGGTGGAGATGTGTCTGCTGACACCCGTCTGCCATCCGATCCGACAAGATCTGCTCAAAACAGACGGGTGGCAACACGGTTGCCATCCATCCAGCGGATGGGATTGGATGAAAACTGACAGCTGTTCGTTTTCATCCAATTTACCCATAGAGAACAGCGAGGCTCTGATAGGTCCCACAGTGCACAGTAAGCGCTCATCTTTCCACGCTGCAGAACACCCACCATGCCTAGTAAGCTGCACCCTGAGGAGGAATATCAGCCCTCCCTGACTCTGGGGGTCACCACCAGGCCTCTGGAGGTTGGGGAGAGTGCTACATGCAAAGTGATCCCTGAATGGTGCTTGTGCTGAGTAAGCAACCTCCTGTCTTCACAATGCAGCAGAGCAGCCGCTCGGCACTGGAAGCTAGTGGAGATCACTGGAGTAGAGGTGCTTACTACAGTAATTTCCAGCTTCCACAAGGATTCCACTGGTATGTCACATCCATACTTAACCACTTAAGGACGGAGCCTCTTTTTGAGATTTGTTGTTTACAAGTTAAAAACAGTGTTTTGTTTTTGTTTTGTTTTTTTGTTTTTTTTGCTAGAAAACTACTTAGAACCCCCAAACATTATACATTTTTTTTTCTAACACCCTAGAGAATAAAACACCAGTCATTGCAATACTTTCTGTCACACCGTATTTGCACAGCGGTCTTACTAGCGCACTTTTTTTTTTTTTTTTTGTGGAAAAAATACACTTTTTTAAATTTAAGATATAAGACAACAGTAAAGTTAGCCCAATTTATTTATTTTTTTATATAGTGAAAGATAATGTTATGCCGAGTAGTGTGTGTGTGTGTGTGTGTGTGTGTGTGTGTGTGTGTGTGTGTGTGTGTGTGTGTGTGTTTTTTTTTTTTGTGTTTTTTTTCCACACTGTTCTTTTAAAAAAAAAAAAGTGTCACTTTTATTCCTATTACAAGAAATGTAAACATCCCTTGTAAAAGAGAAAAAGCATGACAGGACCTCTTAAATATGAGATCTGGGGTCAAAAAGACCTCATATTTACACTAAAATGCAATTTAAAAAAATGACCCTTTAAGAGCTATGGGCGGAAGTGACGTTTTGACATCACTTCCGCCCAGCAATGATATGGAGATGGGTGGGGGCCATCTTCCCGCTCACTCGTCTCCATACCCAGCAAGGGAGAAGATCCGATCCCCTCCGCTGCTACCGATGGCTCCGGAGCCGACAAAAGTGAGCTTCTGGGGAATCCACCGCAGAGACCACTATTATCGGAAAGCGGACCGCTGGCCGAAGAAGAGGATACTGGGGTTATGGCAGCTAGCTGCTGCCATAACGATATTCCACTATAAAGTTAGGACGTATATCGGCGTGCGGCGGTCCAGAAGTGGTTAAGTAGCACCCTCCTAGTATAGAGTAGGCTGCTCAGACATTTTGGTTTGACTCCCCTATAATCAGAGGAGCGGGGGATTTATTGGTTAGGGCTGTTCAGTGTTTCATATTCTGCTGCTCTGTAAATTCCCCCTGTCTTCTACATGATTCTAGAAACATAGTGGGAGGAAGGAAAGCATAGGCAGCCTGAATATTTATGGGACCCTAGCCAATTCCTCAGGAGGCGTGCCCAGTAGGTGGCGAGAGAGCCCATAAATCTGCGGCCAGAGGCAGCAGTACAGTGTTCTTGGGTCCGGTCCTCCAGGAGCAGACCCCTGTGCAGGGGATCTGCCACTGTGACAGAAGTACTGGAAAAGCCTTTGTGAAGTAATTTAGGTCCCAAGTAAGCTTTAACTGGGGGGGCCTATTCGCAAGTTCAAGTCCATGAATCATGTTGGGTCTGGAGAAGCTCACAGGAGAGAGCCAGGAGGGAGTTGATAGGGAAAGAGTCCAGCTGTCCTATGGTGGTGTGAGTCTGCATGTCCCTCAATAGGAAGAGCCTGGTGGATAATGGCCGGAAGCAACCGATCTTGTGGCCAGTTGACCCTCAGTGCTGGAGGAAGTGACTGTCCGTAGCTTTGTTTAACTCTGGAAGGCGTACAACTTACATACAGTATAAGAGATCCTGTGACACATTTAGATTTGGGCAGTGCACCCAGTTGCTCTGTGGAGTGCAGCCAGAAATTGAGGTCCTCAAGTTCTACAGTTATGGGGTATCCCATGCTCCCTATCCAAGTTCATTGTTTAAATAAAAGCCCTAAAAAGAACCCCTAGATGGTTTTCTGAGCCAGTGGAGGAAAGAAGAAACTGCTGCATGCCTGGTTGTGTGTACTCTAAGGGGTAAATAGGACTAAATTCACCAGTGGCACCTTAGAGGGTGCACTGCACTGACATTGGTCCAAGCTGGACCAATGTAACAATGTAAAAATTGTCCTACCTGGAATTCATCTTTTTATATAAAGGCAGTCTCTTACTTCAAGTTTCTAGTGCTGTCACTTACATTCCATAACATAATGTGATTGGTATATTGTCCAGAAATCTGATCTGAAATGTTAAGCGTTTTCTCTCCAATGCCCATTGTTCTGATAAACTCCCAGAATCCACTTAGATGTAAATGTATCTTGCATCTCTCCCATATCCACCAACCAATATTTTAGATTTGCAGGTCCTTTAGTGAAGAGCAGAGGAAGTGCGGGGAGTTGATGTTCCCTCTCTTTGCTGTCTTCAGCAGTTTTATATTAAACCACAAACTGTCCTACAGCCAATGTCTCTAAGCCGTACTCGCCGTCCTGACTTCTTTCCAGAAAAGGCTGTGAAGAAGTCAAACCGCATGATGGTGCAAAGCAGAGCTCTTCTGTGGACTGCAGCAAAACAAAAGCTGTAACCACAAACAACACACATGTCTGATTGGTGGATGTGCGAATATACGGAAGGCAAATTGTTAGGATCAGTAGGTTTGCATGACAAAAATTAAACTGCAGGGAAGCCTGTTTATAAATCTGAATAACTGTTTTCTGTTGCACATTCCAATGCTATACTGTACTTTGCTTCATCAATAAAAAAAATTGCAATGAGCAGTGTGTTCGTAGAACTTTGATTTACCATAAGGCACAACAGGTTTAAAGGCAACCGAGGTAAAGCTTTCCCAGCTACCTGCGTTACTTTTTTTTTTTTTTTTTTAATTTCTTCTCTGTTCTGCTCTCAGGCTCAGTCCCTGCTACCTGTATCATCAATGGGCAATAGCCCTCTCACTAGTCCCTGGAATGCTGCAGTGACCTCTCGCTGTATAAAGGGGGGGCTCCGTCTCCCCTCGAAAGCCTCCAGTGATCAGCAGTGGGAAGCAGAGGGTGAGTGGACACTCCAGTCTCCTTGCAGTGCAGGTGCTGTGATGTGGGGGGTAATGCTTTGCCCCGGGTGTCCTCCACTCCCAGTCTCATATCTCGCTGGTATGGTCTCCCGCTGGCAGGCCAATATCCAAACACAGATTTTCTCTTCCCCTCTCCCCCTCTCTCCCTCTCTCTCTCCCTCACACAAGAGGAAATACTTTTCTACACAGTTCATTTAAAAATCATCTCTCCACTTCATAGTGTCTATTGGGATCTATAGTGTAAACAGTCTATTTGTCCCATTATATGGCTGCCGTCTCAAACTACAACTCCCACGATTCTCAGTGCTCTGCATAGACGTCTATGGGCTTGTTTGACTTTAGCTCTCCCTCATCTGGCCAGAGGAGAATGGTGCAGTATAACATCTGTATCTCAGTAGAGGGAGAGAAGAATAAAAATAAAGTCTCCTCCATAGAGAAGAAGACTTTATTCTTATTATTCTCTCCCTCTACTTGGTTAACATCTAGGACAATCAAGGGGTTAAATGTGTGCTGCTTTTTACTAATGATCTTTGTTTCTTATCCCTGCTTTTTTAGGGATAAGAAACAGGGAGATTGTTCCCTCTGTACAGAGCCCTATGGTGTTTGTCAATGAATCATTGGCCGAGATCTGCTGACATCCTCCCAGCGGGTGTGGGCAGGAGGGGCGCACGTGTCTGCGGTACATTGTGGGTGGGTCCGCCGTCAAAACTGACAGGTTTTCATGTGATCGTGTGAAAGGGGCTTTATATTTACAAAAGAAAATACCATAGTTCCTTAAGCACTAAAACTGTAGATCCTGCAACCAAGAAATTGTTATATGACCAAACCCAGTGCAGATGACCAAAGATATATGGAGATGCGGTATGAAAGAAGGATAATGGTGGACAGCACTCAATGGATTGGATATCAAACTAGCCAAAAAGTCAATGAGGCCATAAATAAAGACAATGGGGGTTATTTACGAAAGGCAAATCCACTTTGCACTGCAAGTGCACTTGGAAGTGCAGTCGCTGTAAATCCGAGGGGGACATGCAAGGAAGATAAAAAAAAAAAAAAAAACAGCATTTTAGCTTGCACATGATTGGATGATAAAATCAGCAGAGCTTCCCCTCATTTCAGATCTACCCCTCAGATTTACAGCGACTGCACTTCCAAGTGCGCTTGCAGTGCAAAGTGGATTTGCCTTTTGAAAATAACCCTCAATGTGTTTATTCCTTCAATGAAAAAAATTATGAGTAAAAAAAGGTGAAAGGAATGATCAAATTATACCACTTGAGGTCCTAAGGGCATTGAAAGGTTGACATCATTTAGAAGGCTAGCCTGTAAAGCATGGAGGGGCGCCAGTGCCCATGCTGTGCAGAGTGAAGACCTGGTCCAGGAAAGGGACTCAAAGGCCGGAGTCAGAGACACTGGCGTGTGTAAAGGTGACTCTGTCGTGGATCGCGGGATGGTATAATGCCACCAGGGATCCTGCAGGAATCCTGTAATGCTGCCTTACAAGTGCCGATCTCGATGGACAACCGACCAAATGACCAGGACCCAGAGCTGGAAGCCAGAAGTCAAGGAAGCTGAGCCGTTTGTGCCTGGCACATGTTAATGACGTTCAGCGTGAGCCGGAAGTAGGGAGGTGGAACGCAGGTTCGTCTGTTACCATGATGACTCGTTTGGCACACATACGCTTTTTCATATTCTATGATAGGACTTTGAACTGGCTTTCTGATTTAGGAGATGATCCTTATAGGGAAAGCAAACCACCAGCTAAAATAAAATAAAAAATAATGGTGCACTAAAAAAAAATATAAATGTGTGTTGCAATATTCACCCTTTTAATCCAGGGATTTCCTCTGCAGTAGTGTTGTTTTTTTTTTTTTTTTTTATTTCCTACCGCTAGATGTCCTCAGTCTGATGGTCAGCATCATTCAACACACTTCCTCTAAACCCAGGTTGTCCTGGACCCGCCCCCCAGCCTGTTACTGGACAGTGAAAGGAGAAGCAGCACAATGATGAGCTACCCATTTCTCTGTCTCCTCCTATCAGCATGCTTCTTGTCAGCACATAAACTGATTGGCTACTTGTTCTGCTTTTATCCTTTCACACTCCGGCTCTTCTGTACAAGTTCTGCATGAGGCTGATACCCAGCCACATTCAGTACTTACCATCTTAGATTTTAAAGAATATATTTAATGATGTATAAATGAATACAGAGCTGCTTCAATGTGTCTTTTTATATCCGCCCAACATTTGGCTTTAAAGTGGTGTTCCGGCCGAAATTATACTTTTTAAATAAAAATACCCCTATAATACACAAGCTTAATGTATTCTAGTAAGTTATAGTCTGTAAACTAAGGTCTGTTTTGTTAGTTTATAGCAGTAGTTTGTTATGTTATAAACTTACAGCAGGCCGTGGCCATCTTAAGTGTGGGCATCTGAAGCCAGACTGTATTTCTTCCTGGATCTCATCCTTGCAGATCTCGCACATGCTCAGTGCAGCACAAGCAGTGTAATAGGTTATAGGTCAGGTTTCCATAGCAACGGCAGTTTCAGAGGAAGTTGCTGCCCCTTCCCAGAAGGCATTGCAAACAGGAAATGGTGCGATGGGCCGCGGCCAGGGAGGAGGAAGTGAAAAATGAATACAGCAGATATACAGTAGGTGCTGGAAAAAAAAAAATTAAAAATATCCAATTTTACAGTGCACAGTTTAGTGAGGGATGCTGAAGAGTTGTAAAAGTGGGTGGAACTCCACTTTAAGTTAATTTGCATATAGCCTCATCCAAACAAGCATCAGCCCATCAGCTGGTGCAGTTAGATGGCTCTATTCTCATTACAGCGTGATAAAGGGGAACGTTATAAGCAGGTGATAGCTCCCCTTTACGAGTAGTCCCTCCTTAGTAATGTAATAGGAGTAGTCAGTGGCAATATAAAAGCCAGGTTGGGAGGAGCTTGTTTGCAGTTAGGGATGGAAGTCTGATACCTCATCAGTATGCAGATGTAGCCAGCTGTGCAGAGACCCTGGATAGGGCTGGAGGACAGGGTGAGGTAGTGCTTCATACAGAAGATGTGGCTGTAGTCTTCCGGTTTCTTATGGTTGGTAGAGGCTAGAGCGGGTTGCAAAAAGCCTTTCAAGCCAGGCCAAGTGTTCTCTGCTGTGAGTTTATTCCTCTGGAGGACCTGGGAGAAGTGTACAGATCCTAGAGGTGCAACTGCAGTGATTCTGTCTCTGGAACCACATGCAGGGAGTCGGGAGCTGGATGCACACTCCGTCCCCTGTATTCTACTTGCTTCTACCCATAGTGTCAGGAGTATATAGCTCAGCATCACAGGACAGAGTATACAGCCCCAGCATCACAAGACAGTATACAGCCTCACAGATCAGGGTATACGGCTCAGCCTCACGGATCAGGGTATATAGCTCAGCATTACGGATCAGGGTATATAGCTCAGCATTACGGATCAGGGTATATAGCTCAGCATTACAGATCAGGGTATATAGCTCAGCATTACAGATCAGGGTATATAGCTCAGCATTACAGATCAGGGTATATAGCTCAGCATTACAGATCGGGGTATATAGCTCAGCATTACAGATCGGGGTATATAGCTCAGCATTACAGATCGGGGTATATAGCTCAGCATTACAGATCGGGGTATATAGCTCAGCATTACAGATCGGGGTATATAGCTCAGCATTACAGATCGGGGTATATAGCTCAGCATTACAGATCGGGGTATACAGCTAGCTATATACACCCACCTTCTTCCATCACCACTGACTGCAGATGTACATCTGTCCTGCATACAGCTACAGTATATACAGTAACAGGCCAGATGATGTATATCTGCATGGAGCAAGGTCTCTATATACAGGAAGGAAGAAGGTGGGTGCATATACAGCGCCTTGCAAAGGTATTCACCCCCCTTGGCATTTTTCGTGTTTTTGTTGCCTCTCAACCTGGAAGTAACATGGTTTGTTTGAGGATTTGGATCATTTAATTTACAGAACATGCCCACAACTTTGAAGAGGTGTTTTTTTTTTTTTTTTTTTTTTTTTTTTTCACCCCCCCCTAAAGAGTCAATTTATAGAGCCACCTTTTGCGGCTATCACAGCTGCAAGTCGTTTTGGATAAGTCTCTATGAGCTTGCCACATCTTACCACTGGGATTTTTGCCCATTCCCCCTTGCAAAACTGCTCCAGCTCCTTCAAGTTTGATGGTTTGTGCTTGTGAACAGCAATCCTTAAGTCTGACCACAGATTTTCTATTGGATTGAGGTCTGGGCTTTGACTAGGCCATTCCAACACATTTAGATGTTAAGCCACTCAAGTGTTGCTTTAGCAGTGTGTTTGGGGTCATTGTCCTGCTGGAAGGTGAACCTCCGTCCTAGCCTCAAATCACACACACTGTGGTACAGGTTTTGCTCAAGAATATCCCTGTATTTAGCACCATCCATCTTTCCCTCAACTCTGAACAGTTTCCCAGTGCCGACTGCTGAAAAACATCCCTACAGTAGGATGCTGCCAGCACCATGTTTCACCAGGTTTTCTTTGATGGCCAAAAAGTTAAATTTTTGTCTCATCAGACCAGAGCACCTTCCTTCATACATTTTTGGAGTCTCCCACATGCCTTTTTGCAAACTCAAAATGTGCCATTTTGTTTTTTGCTGAAAGTAATGGCTTTCTTCTGGCCACTCTGCCATAAAGCCCAACTCTATGGAGCGTACGGCTTATTGTCATCCTATGTACAGATACTCCAGTCTCTGCTGTGGAACTCTGCAGCTCCTCCCAGGGTTACCTTGGGTCGCTGTGCTGCCTCTCTGATTAATGCCCTCCTTGCCCGGTCCGTGAGTTTTGGTGTTCGGCCGTCTCTTGGCAGGTTTGCTGTTGTGCCATCTTCTTTCCATTAGATTTGATGTTACTCCTAGGGATCATCAAAGATTTGGATATTTTTTATAACCTAACCCTGACTTGTACTTCCTCAACAACATTGTCCCTTACTTGTTTGGAGAGTTCCTTGGTCTTCATGGCAGTGTTTGGTTAGTGGTGCCTCTTGCTTAGGTGTTGCAGTTTCTGGGGCCTTTCAAAAAGGTGTGTATATGTAATGACAGATCATGTGACACTTGGGTTGCACACAGGTGGACATCATTTCACTAATTATGTGACTTCTGAAGGGAATTGGTTTCACCAGAGATTTTTATGGGCTTCATAACAAAGGGGTGGATATATACACACACATGGCAATTTATCAATTTTTTTTATTTTTTCTCCAAAAAAGTTTATGTTTTTTTTTTTTTGTTTTTTTTTCCCAAAAGTGGAACTTACGCTCGTATGCTTCCTCACATTTTTGACAGGTCCCCTTCCTAATAAATTATATATATATATATATATATATATATAAATAAATATTTTTTTTTAATTATATTTGTATGTATATATGTATGTATGTGTGTGTATGTATATATATATATATATATATATATATATATATATATATATATATATATATATATATATATATATATATATATATATATATCCACTTCTTTGTGTTATGAATATTGTAGCCCTGTATAACATTTAGGGCTCATGCACACAGGATGTTTTTTTTACAGCTGCTGTTAGGGGCGTCTTTTTTTTTTTTTTTTTGTCCTATGTGTCCATGCACACATAAACCTTCAGAGGCGTTTGGAGGCATAAGTGTTTAGAGGCAGTAGAGAGAACGACAGCCTGTGCATCCAGGAGCAGAGGTTGTTGAAGTGTAAAAACGCTGTAACAAGCTTTTAGCTGTTTTTTGCGTTTTTGGGCATTTTTACATTTATAGGGAGTGTTTTTTACTGTAAACGCTAAAGCCAACAAAAGCACATAAACGCTAGTCAAAAACGCAGCTAAAAGCGTGTTTTTCCTGACAGCAGTGCTGGTGATTTTTTTTTTTAAACGTCCTGTGTGCATGAGGCCTTATTGTTTTTGTTGCTTTGGCTTACAAGAAAGAGGGCCCTGATCTGTTTTAAGCGTTTTAAATGTGGACTGGAATTGGAGAATGGCTTTATAATGATAAAAGATGGTGCAGATTGGGACATGTCAAAAATGTATTCATGCTGAAAGGTTCACTTTAACAAAGATAGGAATAATATGGCTATATTCGCCATTTACATTGAAAAACACAGCAATATCAATTCATCTGTGAACTGAATATCCGGAGATTAGACAGGATATTAATGGAAAAATAGTAAGTGGAGACAAACAACCTCAAATGCAACACCTGATGCTTGCAAGTTGTAAACCTGAACTATTTGTGATACATTAGATATATACCTAACTACACAGAAATTCAAATATTTAAAAGAAAAAAATGTTGTTCTATTTATTTTATTGCATTTTTTTCATCTCTATGCATTCCCTTTTTAGTATAGGAAATCCACTTTGCTTAGAATTTTTTTTTTTTTTCTATGGGCAACAGGAAATGTCTTTGGGGATTTGCCGGCCCTCAAAACAGTTGAAGCCAAAGACTGGATTTCCTATGGGTTCTGCACTCATTTATACAAAATTACATTTTTTTTTCATTTAAACTGTCAACATGTTAGTCTAATTGTACAATCTTCTTTAGATCTGCCAGTAATTTATGTAGCACAAGGACATTTTTAAATGGAAATAAATTTTAAATTGTTGGGTCGGCATCATAGAACATGGTTGGTAAATGTTAAGCAGCTTGGATTAAGAGTGTAAAATACAATTGTAAGGTGTATGATCAATTTTAAAGTGTACCAAGATCAAATAATTTAAAAAAAAAAATCATTAGCATCCATGCAAATTTGCCCATGTCAAGCTATATCGCCAAAAGTATGTATACACCTGCCTTTACGCGCACATGAACCTTTAATGG
The DNA here is from genome assembly GCA_037952925.1 of Lithobates clamitans. NCBI lineage: Eukaryota > Metazoa > Chordata > Amphibia > Anura > Ranidae > Lithobates > Lithobates clamitans. The sequence continues at coordinate 236,790 of JBBGZY010000692.1, read as the reverse complement.
CATCCCAGTCTTAGCCCGTAGGGTTCAATATTGAATTGGCCCACCCTTTGCAGCTATAACAGCTTCAACTTTTAATTCTCCCACTCTACAAGACTCTGGTCCGGCCGCACCTGGAGTATGCTGTCCAGTTCAGGGCACCAGTCCTCAGGAAGGATGTACTGGAAATGGAGCGAGTACAAAGAAGGGCAGCAAAGCTAATAAAGGGTCTGGAGGATGTTAGTTATGAAGAAAGGTTGCGAGCACTGAACTTATTCTCTCTGGAGAAGAGACGCTTGAGAGGGGATATGATTTCAATTTATAAATACCGTACTGGTGACCCCACAATAGGGATAAAACTTTTTCGCTGAAGGGAGTTTAACCATACTCGTGGCCACTCATTAAAATTAGTAGAAAAGAGGTTTAACCTTAGAGGGTTCTTTACTGTAAGAGCGGTAAGGATGTGGAATTCTCTTCCACAGGCGGTGGTCTCAGCGGGGAGCATCGATGGCTGCAAGAAACTATTAGATAAGCACCTGAATGACCGCAATATACAGGGATATACAATGTAATACTGACATATAATCACACACACAGGTTGGACTTGTGTCTTTTTTCGACCTCACCTACTATGTAACTCTTCTGGGAAGGCTGTCCACAAGGTTTAGGAGTGTGTCTATGGGAATATTTAACCATTCTTCCAGGAAGCACATTTGGGAGGTCCGGTGCTGATGTGGACGAGAAGGCCTAGCTTGCAGACTCCGCTCTAATTCATCCCAAAAGTTTTCTCTCAGGACTCTGTGCAAGGCCAGACAAGTTCCTCCACCCCAAACTCACTCATCCATGTCTTTATGGACCTTGCTTTGTGCACTGGTGCGCAGTCATGTTGGAACAGGAAGGGGCCATCCCCAAACTGTTCCCACAAAGCTGGGAGCATGAAATTGTCCAAAATGTCTTGGATGCTGACGCATTAAGAGTTCTCATCACTGGAACTAAGGGGCCAAGCCCAACCCCTGAAAAACAACCCCACACCATAATCCCCCCCTCTACAAAAATGATTTGGAGGGGTGGCCCAATACTTTTGGCAGTAAAGTGTGAATGAGTGGGTTTGGGGTGGAGGAACTTCACTGGACTGCAGAGTCCGGACCTCAACCCAATAGAACACCTTTTGAATAAATTAGAGCAGAGACTGGGAGCCAGGCCTTCTCATCCAACATGTGTCTGGCCTCACAAATGCGCTTCTGGAAGAATGATCAAACATTGCCATAGACACCCTCCTAAACCTTGTAGACAGCCTTCCCAGAAGAGTTGGAGCTGTTTTAGTGGCAAAGGGTGGGCCAACTCAATATTGAACCCTACGGACTAAGACTGGGATGCCAATAAGGTTATGTGGGTGTTAAGGCAGGTGTCCCAATACTTTTAGCAATATAGTGCATGTCTCTCTTTACCAAGTTCAGCTTTCACACCTGTACATCCTCTATGAACATTTCTACTATGGGCCTGGTTTATCGGCAATTACTTTGTCATTACATAACATAACAAAGTAATACATATATCATCTTTTTTCTAGGCCAAACATGGCTTTCTTCTGGTGAGATTTTCTTACAAATTTTATTTTATTTATTTATGTAGACCATAGACAAAAACTGATCAAAGAAATAAAAAATGTTACTGTAGATCAGTGGTCTCTAAACTGTTGGCCCTTTGCTTGCGTTGTACTATTTCTCCCATTGATGCCAGGACAATTTCTACTCTCAATGGCCAGAATCACCCAATAGTCTGGAGGACAGTAAACTGGACCTTTTTGTTTGGAAAATTTGGAGACCCCTGCTGTAGATTAAAAGTATAAATTTTATGCTAAAGTTTGTCCTGTTTAAATATGATACAGAATCTATGAACCTGGTCCAAAAGCATTGCAGTGACACAAAGTCAGTAGTCAGTAGTTAATTGGGGCTGTAACTAAACTAAGGGTTAATAAGAGATTAACAAGGAACATAATAAAAAAAAAAAAAAAAATTAAAATAATAAATTGGTCATCATATGTAACTTATCCCTTTTTGATATGCAGATGAATGAAACAGTAGATTTAAATGTTACTTTGTAACGCCTATCTCTGAACAGTGTTGATTTAGTGTCAGGGCGGGGCTCAGCCCTTCCTTCTCTGTGCTGGCCGCTCAGCTGTCGGCTAATTGCCAGCTCCTATCTCTCCACAGTGACTCACCTGTTGATGATATCCTGCTCATCAGTCCTGCCTACTTAAGCTGTCCAGCCCAGATGATCTCTGCCTTCGCCTTGGTCACATCTCTAGAGACGCTCGCCTGTGTTCCTGTTAAAGACTTGCTTGGCTGACATTCCTTCTGGCTCCAGATCCTCCTTGCTGTTCTACTATGCTCATCTCTGGCTCCCTGACGTTTTGGCTTGTCTGACTATCTGTTCCAGTTCCTGAACTCCGTTTTTTTTTTTGTTTTTCTTTATTAATATTAAGTGAGATTTAACTGTACTTCCGTCTGTCTGATTCATAGTTTCTAACGCACTGCCTTGCAACACAGTTGCTGGTGTGCAGTGCAATCCGGCCAGGCCAGAGCAATACTGATGCTCTGTTACTGGCACACCACTCTGTGATGTATCCTTTGGACCAGCCTTTCTTAACTTTTTTTACCACAGTGCAAACCCTAAAATTTTCAGTTCTCAGGGAACCCCTACTAAAATCAGTTCATCTGAGATCAATGAATAAATGCCCCTTTATATTGATGATCAGTAAAAAGAATAAAAACCCTTAGCCCTGGTTCACATTGGTGCATTTTGACATGTCAAATCGGCGGCAATTGCCGGAAATGGCACCATCCTAATCATGCAGCGCTGCACCGATTTCAAAAAGTAGTTTCTGTACTACTTTTTGCGATTTCGGGTGCGATTTCCATTGACATCTGTGCAGAAATGTCTGTGAAATCGTGACTGACATGCGGGAGTGAAATCCCACAGCTCATTGTGAACCTGGGCTCAGAGTGGAAGTGGCTGAGTTTGTCAAATGCCTTTGGCCCTGAAACTATACAGACACCATCAAATAGGAGGTCAATTAACGCTCAAGAAACCTCTGGAGGAACCTTCGGGTACCATGGAACCCTGGTTGAGAATTGCTGCTTTAGACTGTAGGACCTATAAGCTAGTATTTGGTGAAACTTGCTGGCCACAAAAGGCATGAACAGAGTGGGTTATATATACAGTATCTCACAAAAGTGAGTGAGTACACCCCTCCACATTTTTGTAAATATTTAATCATATCTTTTCATGTGACAACACTGAAGAAATGACACTTTGCTGCAATGTAAAGTAGTGAGTGTACAGCTTGTATAACAGTGTAAATTTACTGTCCCCTCAAAATAACTCAACAGACAGCCATTAATGTCTAAACCGCTGGCAACAAAAGTGAGTACACCCCTAAGTGAAAATGTCCATATTGAGCCCAATTGGCCATAAGAAGATTGCCAAGATCCTGAAACTGAGCTGCAGCATGATGGCCAAGACCATACAGTGGTTTAACAGGACAGGTTCCACTCAGAACAGGCCTCGCCATGGTTGACCAAAGCAGTTGAGTGCACGTGCTTTGCGTCATATCCAGAGGCTGTCTGAAAGACAAAGATGATGCACAAGAGAGCCTGCAAACAGTTTGCTGAAGACAAGCAGACTAAGGACATGGCTTACTGGAACCATGTCCTTTGGTCTGATGAGACCAAGATAAACTTCTGGGCTTCTTCTCTTCTTCCGATGTTGACACGACGGTCTCTCAGGCGTGGTCATCACCCAGTGACCACACCCCCCTCAAACGTCATAGTCCCAGCATGCCCAGGGACTGTGACGGCATAAGGGGGTGGGGTCTCCGCCTACATAAGTCACATCGGAGCGCTCAGAGAGCATTCCAGCCTGAGAGCCTGAGAGGCCGTCGTGTCAACATCGGAAGAAGCCCAGAAGCCAAGAAGCCAGAAGTCCGGGCCTCTGCTGGCAAAAGAGCGGCATGAAGATAGCGGAGGAGCCGGCAGAAGAACTGGAACACCGGGAGAAGAGGCCAGAGAGAGCGGAGAAGAACAAACCGGACGCCGGGGAAGAGGAACCGGAGGGACCCCCGAAGTCGGAAGAAGACCCCCGAAGCTGGAAGAAGACTCCCCCCACCCCCCCACCCCGGAGCTGTCTAATAAATTACTTTAAAAACCTATGTAGTGTGTTTTTCCCTAGGTGAATGGGTAGGGGTACCATGTAGGGGCCAGGATCTGGGGACCCTCTTATTAAAGGGGGCTCCCGGATTCCGATAAGCCCCCCACCCGCAGACCCCGACAACCAATGGCCAAGGTTGTCGGGAAGAGGCCCTTGTCCTCATCAACATGGGGACAAGGTGCTTTGTGGTGGGGGGGCCCTGCAGGGTGCCCCCTCCCCCAAAGCACCCACCGCCCATGTTGAGGGCAGGCGGCCTGGTACGGTTCAGGAGGGGGGGGGCGCTCGCTCATCCCCACCCCCTTTCCTGACCAGCGTGTTCGGATCGGGTCTGGTATGGATTCTAGGGCGGACCCCACGCCATTTTTTTCGGCGTAGGGGGTTCCCTTTAAAATCCATACCAGACTTAAGGACCTGGTATGCCCCGCGACGGGGCTCGCAAGGTGTCAATCTCGCTGATTAAAAGCGGCAAGATTCACTTCCTTTTCTAGTCCCGTCGTACTCGAGTCACGTTCAAAATGAACGGACTTGTCCGTGTGTGGGCAAGTCCGTTCATTCTGAAAGTCCGCTGTAACTCCGGCGAAAGTCCATCAGAAAGACGGGCGGACCTAGCCTGCCAGAAAGTCCGGTCGTGTGTAGGCAAGTCCGTCCGTTCAGGTAGTCCGCCGGAAAGTCCGGCAGAGACTGTCGGACCAAGTCTGCTGGAAAGTCCGCTCGTGTGTACGAGGCATAAGACTGCCTTGCCTTTGGCTCCATCCATCTTCCCATCAACTCTGACCTGCTTCCCTGTCCCTGCTGGAAAAAAAGCATTCCCACAACATGATGCTGCCACCACCATGTTTCACGGTGGGGATAGTGTGTTCAGGGTGATGTGCAGTGTTAGTTTTCCGCCACACATAGCATTTTGCTTTTAGGCCAAAAGATTTTGGTCTCATCTGACCAGAGCACCTTCTTCCACATGTTTGCTGTGTCTGCCACATGGCTTCTTGCAAGCTGTAAATGGGACTTCTTATGGCTTTCTTTCAACAATGGTTTTCTTCTTGCCGCTCTTCCATAAAGGCCAGATTTGTGTAGTGTACAACTAATAGTTGTCCTGTGGACAGATTATCCCACCTGTGATGTGGATCTCTGCAGCTCCTCCATAGTTACCATGGGTCTCTTGGCTGCTTCTCTGAATGCTCTCCTTGCCCGGCCTGTCAGTTTAGGTGGACGGCCATGTCTTGGTAGGTTTGCAGTTGTGCCATACTCTTTCCATTTTCGGATGATGGATTGAACAGTGCTCCGTGAGATGTTCAAGGCTTGGGATATTTTTATTATAACCTAACCCTGCTTTAAACTTCTCCACAACTTTATGCCTGACCTGTCTGGTGTGTTCCTTGGCCTTTATGATGCTGTTGGTTCACTAAGGTTCTCTAACAAACCTCCTGAGAGCTTCATAGAACAGCTGTATTTTATACTGAGATTAAATTACACACAGGTGGACGCTATTTATTTACTAATTAGGTGTCTTCTGAAGGCAATTGGTTCCACTAGATTTTAGTTAGGGGTATCAGAGTAAAGGGGGCTGAATACAAATGCACCCCACACTTTTCACATTTGTAAACAAGTGAAAAACATTTACCTTTTTCCTTCCACTTCACAATTACGTGCCACTTTGTGTTGGTCTATCACATAAAATACATTTAACTTTTTGGTTGTAACGTGAAAAAACACTGTATATGTCAGTTTATAAAGTTTGGGTAAATCCAGGCCCTTTTTCATTGATCTGGACGTGAAAGATTCTTTGCCGAAATGAGTGTCTCCAACAGACCTCCCCCAGATCGATACTTTTTTTTTTTTTTTTTATCTGTTTGTACTTTGCTTAGTAATTGATTTGCATCATTTATTCAGCAGACCATGAAGTAAGAGCTGATGTGCACAGAGGGATTTCGGATGCCTCTAAAAAACTTATAGCTATAACTGACTCTTATAAACCAGTTCCAGGAACACTGGCTCTGAATCAGCAAGTTTTATTGTTTTGTAACTTAAGAAATTGTTCTGATCACGCAGGAGTTCTGAAAATACTGTATTCGGTAACCTGAATGCTATATAAACTAGAATAAACTCCTCTTCAAGTGACCAATGACATCACTGAGAATGAAGCCTAGCCATTCACTAGAAATCGCTGGGAATGCAGCCCATCCAATCACTGGAGACAAGTGACATCACCGAGAAAGTAGCCTATCCATTCACTGGAGATGGGTGATCTCACTTGTAAGGTAACTCTATCCATTCACTGGAGACTGGTGCCACCAATGAGAAGGTAGCCTATCCCAACACTAGAGACCAGTAACATCACTAAGAATGTAGCCTAACCATTCACTAGAAACCACTGACATCACTAATATTGTAGCCTATCCATTCACTGGAGACTTGTGACATCATCTAGAATGTAGCCTATCCATTTACTGGAGATTAGTGACATCCCTGAGAATGAAGCCTATCCATTCACTAGAGACCAGTAACATCCCTGAGATTACAGCCTAACTGAGATTGCAATTTATACTTTTACTGGAGAGCTGTTACCTTGCTAAGAAATGCTAAAGGCTTGCAGAGCATGCTGGGCTTCCCAACAAGAAAACTCCACATCAGTGTCCTCCTCTTTTTTTTTTTTTTACATTCTCACTCTGAATAAAAATTAAAATGACACTGTGTGAGCTATCAGAGGGTGCGGATTGTGTCCCTCCTGTGTTTGCTTGTGTTGGTATGTACTGAGAACAGCAATAAGTAGCTAAATACTAAATGGTCTAGGCTGTTCACAGCAAAGTTGTAAAATGGCTCAACCTATTTTGTGAAGAGTTGCCTCATGTGCACCACCTGCAGGCTGCAAGTAGTATTGATAAATCAGTGCAAGTATATTTCAGTGCAACTTTTTTTTTTTTTTTTTTTTTTTTTTTTTCCCTTGATCTTTTTAAAGACTTTGCAAATACAGAAATATTCCCGCTTATCTGCAGAAATGCACTTCACTCCTATTTTCCTGTGAAAAATGCTCTCATTGGTATATTTAACAGACCAAAGCAAATGGCAAGTTCATTGTTGGTGTTTACAGACACTAGAAAATTCACCAATCCTTAAATTTGGTGGCTGCATTTGTTTTTTTTGTTTTTTTTAGGCTTTTGTTTTCCTTTTATAGTGATCTGGCTAGTAAGTTATTTTTCCATTTTCTTTAACAGACCATGCTGTCCAGGCAAAGTGCCAGTTAGAGGGTTGAGACAAACTATTTACCACTGATGGGGTGCTTTCAAAGGTCCGCTTTTATTCATATAGTTAAAGCCGTTTTCCTAAAAAAAAAAAATGGAGCACTGCGGGATGGAAAGGAGGGTAAATATAAGTACCTGGCCAGCATCAAAACGATCCCGCTGCTTTGCCCTGTATGGGCAGTTCATCTGTGCACTTTTTAAAGAGAAATGGATAAAGTAGAAAACTTTATTTAGGGGCAAAATATATTGGATTGATTTATTCCTGGCATCTACGCCTTTGGTAGTGTTTACAAGATTAACACTTTTAAAGTGAAACTATATTCTGCTTAAAAAAAAAATTCTGTTTATGTTTGTATTTTAAACTCAAAAAAGTCCCATATATTCCTCTCAGCCGCCTTCTTCTCCTTTTTTTTTTTTTTTTTTCTGCTGTAATCATCTGACTTTCTGTTAGAGGGTGGCTTTGTTCAATCTCCATGGTCTCACTGTATGTAGGAAAGTAGTCACCTTGCTTGCTCCCGAGATAGGCTATGCAATGCACTTGACCACACCGAACATGCACTGCTTGGCAAAAGGTAGTGAAGGGAAAAATTTGAGGTTTGGGAGATCACTGAGGACATTAAATGGAAGCAGAGGAACAATTTGATTAAAAGGCATTATGTAGTGTATGTGTATGGACTATTTTTTTGGAGAAGCATTTCATTTAGTGTCACTTTGAAGATGGTCATGCACTAGCAGATATTTCTTTAGGTCCTGTAAGTTGCAAGGTGGGGCCTCCAGTAAGGTTACATAGTAGGTGAGGTCGAAAAAGACACAAGTCCATCAAGTCCAACCTATGTGTGTGATTATATGTCATCATTACACTGATACCATTTTTTTTTTACCGGCGAGTATGAATCCCAATTTATGTTTTTCCAGCACATTCCACATATGCCTGATTTGCATTGAGATCTGGAGAATTTTGGAGGTCAAGTCAACACCTCAAACTCTTTCTTGATTTCCTCAAACCATTCTTGAACCATTTTTGCAGTGCAGCAATGAAAAAGGCCACTGCCATCAAGGAATACCATTTCCATGAAGGGGGGAGGGGTATTTGGTCACCAACAATCTTTTAGGTAGGTGGTACATGTCAAGGTGCTATTCACATTAATAACCGGCCCTATGGTTTCCCAGCAGAACATTGCCCAAAGCATCACACCGCCTCTGCTGGCTTGCCTTCTTCCCATACTGCATCCTGGTGCCATCTCCTCCCCAGGTAAGTAAAGCACAGACACCCAGCCATCTACATGATGCAAACGAAAATGTGATTCGTGAGACCAGACCACCTTCTTCCATTGTCTAGTTCTGATGCCCATTGTAGGTGCATTTGGCCGTGGCCATGGGTCAGCATGGGCACCCTGACAACCAACTGCAGTACACATTTTTTTTTCTGCTTTTAAAGAGGAAGTAAATCCTGGCGGGTGTTGCTTCTTCTGTTTCCCTGCAAAGGTAAAGCATAATGGGCTACTAGTAACCCATTATGTGACACCTGCAGGAGAAGCCCGCGATGTCCCCGTCTTCCTCGCTAGTAGCGAGCGTCCATTCTTCACCCCTCTTCCTTCCGGGGCCGTGAACTCCGGCTCTGTGACTGGCCGGAGTCGCGTGGCGTCACATGCACGTGCGTGCGGGAGCCACCTTTAACGGCATGACCCGAGCTAGAAACGGCACAGTGTGCCCTTTCTAACTCCGGCACATGCGCAGAAGAACTTGCCCTATGGCGATTTGCAAATATCTCCTAGACTGTGCAGGTCTGGGAGATATTTCAAGCACCTACCGGTAAGCCTTAATCTAGGCTTACCTGTAGGTTAAAGTGGTTGTAAACCAGGGACAACATGTTTACTTGCTGCTCCTAATGTATCCTGCCCGACTCTCAGATGCCATTGTAACAAGATAATCAATGTTATTCACTTTATCGGGCAGTGCTCTTAATGTTATGGCAGATCAGAGTATGTGTTTGTATAGGTATATATGTGTGTGTGTGTGTGTGTGTTTACTAATCTAAAAAAAAATCATTATTGGATAATATTGCATGCAACAATGACACTCTATACACAAATAGTTAACTGCAGTGCAATGTAGTCTTGTTGGCTGGTGCTGGCAGCCTATCAAAGCAGAGACAGAGGACAGCCAGCAGAATTGTGTAATAATAACACAGCTGAGGTCTCCTTCTTACATAGCGCCTGCTGCTGCTGCTGGCCAGCAAAGCTCCCTGGAAATCTCAGGACAACGGCGGTCCGAGTCCACATAACAAGACCCATCACCGTACAGGTATTGGCTCAAATCTACTTAACCCCTTTAAAAATGCTTTTTTATTTTAAAAAAAAAAAGTTATTTCCACAATTTGAAAAGGGATATCATTTATTTTAAGGATATTTCATCTGTGTGTTTTTAAGTTAATTTCTAAAGGAGTATTCTATGTTAGTTGCTTATTTATTCTATCCAATTGATGCTACTAGTTTGTTATTAGCTTGTTTTAAAGTTAATGTAAATGTATTCTGATTACTGTTTGGAATTTACTTTTTGTTGCATTTGTCAGTAGTTTGTCAGTAGTTGCTTAATTAATTGCATCATTTCTTCATATTATTTGTATCGTTTGAGGTTTGAAACCTTAAAATAGTGGTCACCTCTTCCTCCTATTTTTTTTAATTTTTTTAATTTTTTTTAGACACCCAAGATGTCCCGAATTTATGTTGACCAGAATGATCTGAAGTGTTTGTTTTTTAAATACAACAACCACTTTAGGTGCTTAAAACTTTTTCTAAGCAAAAATCTGTGTTTCAAAATAATTAGATATCAGTTGCATGTGGTTTTATGATGTGTTTGTACTCTTGCTGTTTTTATTATGTTTATCTTACAATGGATTCAGCCGGAGGAGTGAGATTCCATAGCAGGTGGGGCAGAACAGAAATACTGATTTTGCTCCCTAAAATAATTATTCAGCTTGAGTTACCCCAAGAATTAAGGTACCACAGGCTGATAATTCTTATACAGTGGCATCTGATCATACTGATAAAACCTTAATGAATTTACACGGAAACGTGCAGTATGAGCAATTACTATAATTTTATCTTCACAAAATTTTGTAACTACCTTTTACACGTTGCCTATAACACATTTCTGTTAAAAAGAGAAAAAAAGGATCTATAGTGTGTGTGTGTATATATTATACTATATTGTAAAAAGTATTGGGACGCCTGCCTTTACACACACATGAACTTTACTGGCATCCCAGTCTGTAGGGTTCAATATTGAGTTGGCCCATGCTTTGCAGCTTCAACTCTTCTGGGAAGGCCGTCCACAAGGTTTAGGAGTGTCTATGGGAATGTTTGACCATTCTTCCAGAATGTCTTTATGGACCTTGCTTTGTGTACTGGTCCAAATGATTTGGTGGAGGGGGGATTATGGTGTGGGGTTGTTTTTCAGGGGTTGGGCTTTTCCCCTTAGTTCCAGTGAAGGGAACTCCTTAAGGCGTCAGCATACCAAGACATTTTGGACAATTTCATGCTCCCAACTTTGTGGGAACAGTTTGGGGATGGGCCCTTCCTGTTCCAACATGGCTGCGCACCAGTGCACAAAGCAAGGTCCATAAAGACATGAATGAGTATGTTTGGAGTGGAGGAACACGACTAACCGGGATAGAGTCCTGACCTCAACCCAATAGAACACTTTTTGGGATGAATTACAGCTGAGACTGCAAGCCAGGCCTTTTCATCCAACATCCGTGCCTGACCTCACAAATGTGTGTATGTGTATGTATGTATGTATGCGTGTGTGTGTGTGTGTGTGTGTGTGTGTGTGTATATATATATATAAATATATATATATATATATATATATATATTATTTTTTTTTTTTTTTTCCCACGATCTGCTGGATATTTTTCAGGCTCAATTAGATTTTTCTTTAATTTTTGCAAGTTAGAGACCTCAATCAAAATAAAGCTTTAACTACATCCTTTCTTGGGAAGTAGCGTGTTTTGGGATTTCTGCAGCAAATAATGTAGCTATAGCCGCCTGTTTTATTGTTTTAAATGTTTTCAGATTCTAAATTTAAGTAAAAAGGACATTAACAAAGTTGCATTACATGAGATTCGTCCTCTTTTATGGTCAGTCTAATTTGGCATTTAAAATAACTTTATTACAACTGAACATATCGGAGACGTAAAAAAAAAAATAGGTTTTAACATTTTTAATTATATAACAAAATGATAACACATTTTAAGTCTATATGTGTTAAGGGTGGTGAGATTTGCAGAGGGTAGAAAAAATCCTCAAAGGGGACACCATATATGGTTTTTATTCAATATTTTACTATATATTAACTGATTTGTTTATTACATTTAATATTAAATATGAATAAGTGGAAGTTGTCAAACACAAACTATACTTAAATCTTCTCCCACCCCCATTTTAAGCCTATTCTATCTAACCTGTGAAAGTAATGCTCTGTATATTAACCTAGTCCAATTACGTGATCAGGTCATAGCGACAGCTACAGTGTACATGCAGGACGTGAGGATATTATGTTTTAAAGTGGTTGTAAACCGCAGCTGTTGTCTTTAAAAAAAAAAAAAAAAAAAAAAGCCTGCAAGGTAATGGCATAACGTGCTAGTATGCATCGCATACTGGCACATTATGAAATGCTCACCTTGGAACGCTGCCCTCCAGCGCTGTACTGTCACCGCTGAAAGGGCTGACATCTTCCCCGGTTCTTCTTCCCAGTTCACGTGCTCTGGCTATGTGATTGGTCAGAGCCATGATGACGTCACTCCCACACATGCTTCCTGCATGAAGCACTAAAGGTCCAGCAAGGTATTCTGGACCTTCAGCGCACATGCGTCGGTGATGTAACTGGCTGCATCCAGGGTGAATATCTTCTAAACGGTGTACGTTTAGGAGATATTCATTTTTACCTACAGGTAAGCCTTATTTTAGGCCAGTGATGGCGAACCTTGGCACCCCAGATGTTTTGGAACTACGTTTCCCATGATGCTCCTCTACACTTCAGAGTGCATGAGCATCATCCGTGAGACGATCGCGGGTATCCCTGCGGACATCGAGACCAGCGATCCTACTCGCGGAGCTTGCGGCGTGGGCGTAAAAGTACATGCGGTGGTCCAAAAGTGGTTAAGAATTGCATATCCTATTATTGTAGGATATAACACCAAACCAGTTCAGATTTAAGGGGGGGTGAAAGAGAAAAGGGAGCTTGTCTGGTTTGCATAAAGACCCCTTTAAAGAGTAGAAATATACTGGTTTTAGCTAAAGAAGAAGAGAGCACAAAACCCAATGGGCAAACTAAATGGCTTTAGGAATTATATGTTTATAAATAAAAGAGAAAGCTCTATTGAGGTCATAGGTGTGCACAGCCTATTGTATTAGGGTGTGCACGCTAAAGCTCAAGCACACATGTGTCCCTACATATATATGATGCAGACCGGGAGATCAGTCTCCCTGCCGACACAGTGAAAGAAATACGCAAATACTTCTCTTATGCCAGAGCCGGTAAGATAGAGATCATTCCCATCTTCCTGCTGGCACACAAAGTGATAATGCTAATGTGCATGGGGTGATTAGGGTGTGCCCAGGCACACCCAGCACACTCTGTGCGCACACCTATGATTGAGGTGGGTTAGCTCTCTGTATTAGAGGAAAATCTGCATATTGCAGAAGTCGGGGGTTCAGTGGAAAGCCATTTACTAAAGGAGTAGGGACATTTTACCTATCAAAGTGAATATTTGCAATTCAGATGAAACTGTGTTCACATTGGATACCTAATTGAAGTAAATTTTAAAATAAAATGGATTTTTGCCAGCACATGATTCAAAGTGTTTCACCATAATCACAAACAATCCTTTGAAAAATGAACACACTTTATTACTTTAATATATCAGCTATATCTAGTTTAAAAAAAACAAACATGATAATGAGTCTCGTATTTCTGATCTTCATCTGATGAGCCCTCTAAAAAAATTAGAATCACAAAATTAAATTGGTGCGTCACTTTCTGTGATCACAATTTTTACTTTGATTTGCATCCAGAGTCGTCCACTTATTCTGAAGAATCTGTTTGTTTTATGGGGTTTTCTGCTGTTTATTTGGATTACAACATCTTTTAGACATGAGACAGATCAAAGGCTGTGTTGCATTTTATCATATCTGTGTAAATCCTGCATGGAATATCACGATAAACAACTAATTCCCAAGAATGTTTTGTTTTTTTGTGGTCACGGTGTTAATTAGCGTTCAGGCTAATGATGTCATTTTAGAAACATTCAGAATTGCCTCAATTTTGCATCTGTGCAGCAGGTGAATTGTGTAGCCTTTGGATTTCTAGATCAAGGATAGGGGTTGGTGCTGCGCTGTTCCAGAGAGAGTAGAAAAAAATGTGCTGCTAAAGGTAGTAGTACAAATGAAGATAAAATAGATGGTATCAATGAGCCTAAAACTCCAAAATACAGAGATGTAGGGGCTACTGTAATGAAGCTTCAATAAAACCATGCGTGCAATGTGATATAACACAATATGCTGATAAAGGTAGTAGTACAAATGTAAGTAAAATAAATGGATGATATCATATCAATAAACCTAAAGATCCAAAATACAGAGATATAGGACTACTGTAATAAAACTTCTATAGTACGTGCGATGTGATATGACACAATATTAGGTGATAATGCCAAAGTGCAACGTGCAGAAGTAAATTAATAGTAACATATATATGTGTGTGTGTGTATATATATATATATATATATATATATATATGTGTGTGTGTGTATTTATTTTATCCAAAAACGAAATAGATTGTGCAAGTAAGCAAAAAATGTGCAAAGTCGGCAATATAAAGTCGGCAATATCAAACTTCCGGTGTGCAGCATACACAAAAATGTGTCGACTGCAAAGGAAAAAAGTCCAAACAAATCAATGGTGTATAAAATACAATAGGACTGTGATATAGTTCAATGGGAATATATCTTCTTTCTATGAAAGAGCATTCCAATGTACAAGTAGTGAAATAAGGTGCTAGGGAAAAAATGGATATCTTCTTTTTGTGCACAAAACGCACCCTGGGGGGGAAGTGGCCCCTTACCTTGCGGCAATTAGGTAACCGCATATAAACACTGGTATTTCTAGATCACCAACAAATGTACAGTGGCGGTTTTTTTATGTGAAATTTAAATCTGTACTTTTGAAGGGGACCGATCATTCAAAGCTGCAACAAGTAATGGTGTGTCGGAATGACGGGACCAGAGTATTTGGAGTAAGGAAAAATGCCCCAGTGTGCCCATGCATTTTTTTTTTTATTTTTTTTTTTCTCTTGAGCTGGCAACCTAGATCACATTCTCTGGCTACCAATCATTAAATCCTGCATGGTAGCTGCCCAGGCAACATAGATTATATTGTCTGGCTACCAACCAATAAATTCTGCATGGTAGCCTTCTAGTGAGAGAAGAGGACCAACAAGTTGCAATCACTTAAAGTGGAATAAACTCTGCTTTTTTTTTTTTTTAATACTTAATAAATGTGCCCCCAGGAGCTTTATGCCATAATAGCAAGTTGGGCCAAACTAAATTCCCCTTGAGTGGACTTTTAAGGCACTAAATCCATGAAATTATATGCAGTAAAAAAAGTATTAAACAGTATTAAACAGGTATTAGTAAAAACATTAAACATAGAATGTACAAATTGTTGTCTAAAATTACACCAAGAGAAAATGATGGGATGGGATATGATCTCCTTTAACTGACGCGTTTCAGAGCATAAACATCGCCTTCTTCAGGGCTGTTTAGGGAATTTGATCTTATGTCTATAACATAAATATAAGAAATTAATCATAGAACAATAACAATATGTTGCCTAATCATAATAGATGTATATCACTTGACAATTTCAAAACCTACTCCTATTTCAATGGTGTCACAAATGAGCATTCCATGTTAATTTTAAAATGAAGAACACAAAGCAGGAACGTGTCTCAGATATTTCCGCTCCAGTAACTCATCATCGTTCCAATACCATAGCTGCGTAATATGATCAACTTGCATTTTTTTCGATTTTTGTGGGAACCGACCTCCCAGTGGTATTTCTCCCCCCCCCCCCCCCCTCCCCGGGGACAGTGAACAACAGAACACTAAGGGCCGATGTTGGACAGGGACCTGCAATCATAAATTTTAGCGATCCATGATATGACTTTGTACCAGCAAAAGAATGCATGGCGCATCATACAATTGTGCACCATTAATGTACTAACGTACATGCATAATTACAGCCAATAGTGTATCTTACCTGTAACTTGCAACAAGGAGAGAGAGAGGAGAGATAACAGCCCTCTATTAATGGTGAAATATGCTGTTAATGCTGAAATATAAAACGCACAAACATAGGAATGTATTCCGTGTAAGGGCTTAGGATGTTAGTGGCATTATAGTAGATATTCAGGGGAACTAACCCCATATATCCCCATGGATAGTGTGCTTAGTGTAATACCACTATTGTTAAAAATGAATTTTATATAGATTAATCATAGCATCAACTTGTTTGGCACCTTCATACAATTGGCCTAAATAATTGTGTGGACTGGGCGCCCACACTCATTATTAAGGAATAGGGAGCATGCGCACCAGGCATCCCCGCAAACACCCAGCCCACAGCCCAAAGAGCAGCCAGGTCTGTCCCACCAGAAGGGACCAGCCCCAGACCACCAAACAGAAAACACCACCTCACAGAATCTGTGATTTTACCTTGGTATAATAAGTTGAGCATGTGAGCACGTCCTTCCATCCAGCATCTCCGCAAGATAGTTGCCAAACTCCTCTCCAGTGTGCACCTAAATATGCCTCCCCTCCCAATCACCGGTTGCCACCTGATTGGGCAACTAGCTGAGCGTGGCCAGGAAATGCGGAAGCAAGTGTTCTCATCCCGGCTGGCCTCCCGAGTTGTGTGCGCATAACACCGTTCTGAACGAGCATGCGCGGAAGTTGCGTCAGCGCGTCGAAGTGACGTCCTGCGCACACATACCGCAGGCACGGAAAGCTTCCCCAGCAGTCCAAAGCTGAAAACTGGAGTGGCAATATGGAGGCCAGATGAACCAACAACTTGTTGCTGGATCGTCAGAGCCTCAAAGCCGCCATGGGCGGAAGCCTGGGCGGCTTACCGTGCCGGGTGATTGGCTGTCGTACCCCAAAGGGGAGCCACTGGGGAATAAGACATTGACTTACATAATCGCGTATAATGGCATATAGAAAAACCTTTAGTACGCCCCTGCAGGGCTTTTAGCACAGTACAAATAAGACCAATTGTAAAACGTGGACAGGAAGATCTGAGATACATTATACAGAGAATGCAATTTTTAACCGTATTAGTTCACAATGAGCAAACCATTAAGACATTCCTCAGAGACTGATTGTCAAACTCTCACAAGGGCAACATCAAAACAAGATATATTATAAATTGAACTGTCTAGACAGGTGCAGTCAGTAACATCCACCCATCAAGCCACCCCCCCCCCATCAAATCATTCCCTGCATCGATTTACCTTTTGTACCACCACCCCCTCCCTTTGGAATGTAAGCTCTACAAGCCGGGCCCTCCTGTACCTTCTGTATTGAACTGTACTGTAATTGTTCTGTTCCCCCTCTACATTGTAAAGCACTGTGTAAACTGTTGGCGCTATATAAATCATGTATAATAATATGAATGGCCAATAATCAAACTAGTTGGATACCCTATATCCCCCATTTTTCCATCCCTCCTGAAGAGAAACCCTCTAGAGAGGGTTTAAAGCATACAGCCTCATTGAGTCCTGGGGGTAGAGTAGCTCTAAGGTTGTGTATCCATTGAAGCTCCATCTGGAGGAGGACTTTGTTCCAGTATTGACAAACTTGGTATATCAGGCCAAGAGGCAATCAGGCTTGCACACCTGCATACTTCTAATAGGTCTGTATGCTTTCCTCCAAAAATTGTTTTAATTTGATCTTATTGGTTTGTATATTTAGTAATAATTCTTATGGGATTCATTTTCATTTTTGGGTTTCTGTGAGTAAAGCAGTTTTTGTCTTGTTTTTGAGGCGGCCCGTGTGTATGCTTTTTTTAAGGTGGCATGGGAATAACCCCTCTGCAGGAGCCTGTCACGAAGTTTGTTCCCCTCAATTTTGTACGTATTGTCATTGGAGCAATTTTGTCTAGTTCTTAAATACTGACTGGTATGGAACTTACCAATGCCTTGGGATGGAAACTTGAGGCATGCAGGATGGTATTTCCTGCTGTAAGCTTCCTGTATAGGCTACTGCAGAGGGAGTCATCCTTCCTCCTATAAATTTCCACATCCAAAAATGCAATACGGTCCTTTATCATGGGACATCGTAAAATTGAGGTTGAATTCATTCTTGTTCATTCTTGCTAGGCATTGTTCCAGTGTGTCTATAGGTCCATCCCACACAACGAACGCATTGTTCCAGTGTGTCTATAGGTCCATCCCACACAACGAGCGCATCTTCAATGTACCAATGCCATAATAAGATATGGACCGTGTACAGTGACAGTGTCTCGTCGGAGAGGAGTTGGCACCCTATGAGGAAATAATCACTGATAACAATTTCTCTATAATAGCACATTATGGCAGACTTACCCATCATACAATGCCATCCAGCGTTGCGCTGTCAGCTCTCCCACTGGTCACATGCGCTTGAATTCTCTCCCAGTCTTTCTTCCAGATTCAGTCTGTTTGCCGCTTGAAAGGCTGGGCTGCAAAAACGTCACTCCTGTGCATGGGCATCACATTATCACAGCACAAAGGGTACCGTAAATGTACATTGCTGCTGACAGGCAGGGAGAAGCATTTATCACAGAAGAGACCGCCATAAACATAAACCCCTAAGGTGAGATAAAATAGCGTTTCACCAGGCCTGCAGAAACCACTACTCAGCGCCAAACACCCAAAAGAGCCCAAGATGTAGATAGAATGAAAAAGAATGATTAAAAGTGGTTACCATAAATACACATCAGTTAACACTTACAAACTGAAAGTAAATGATTGAACTCTACTGTGTCTGTCTAGGCAGAGAGACAATCTAATAAGCAGCAGCTGTCTCATACCAAAAGAACCAGGTAAAAAATACAAATAAAAACAGTGTTATAAAATAATCCACATTTAGACTAAATTATTACACTAGACAGCGCTAATGTTGAGCAATTGAAACTTGTGGCCAACAACACATAGGGACAGTCTTATAACAGAAAAGAGTCCTTTAAAAGAAATCCCTTGTAAAGGGAAGTGATGAAAAGTCCAGGGTGTAATTCAGAAAATCTACAGGTAATCTTAAGAGAGAATCCTCCACATGCACCTTCCACCGATCACTTGTAAAATCCACCCGGTGACAAGCACTCACCCCCTAGGGGGTTAAACTCACCAGAAAAGGGGAGTAATAAAGCCTTCAGCGATAGTACGTTGTCATCATCACTATAAACAGGGTCACAGGCTAGCAGGGCTCATAATGAATCAAAGAACAAAAAAAAAAGAGATGCACATAGCGTAATCCTATTTAATGATTCAAACCCCTTGTATACAGACACAAACCCCCCTTCAATAAATATACGTACATCAGATAAAATATAAAGCAAGCAATCAAACAGGCAGATAGTGTGTACACTTCACCCAGAGCCGTCAGCGCCGCTACTCAGGAAGACAACGATACTTCCTGGTTGTGCAGGGGATCCAGGTGGAGCGCACACGTCACTTCCGGCGTCGTATTGGCCACGCCCTGACGCGTTTGGTCATATCCTTTGACTTCAACAGAGGGCGTGGTCATACGACGTAATGGCCAGTTTATATACACCCCTCACATGCCGCTCAACCAATCAAAGCGAAACTGCGGGGACAGCGAATGCACGTCACCGGCACCAGCTTCACTAACAGCTTAGTGTAAGCGGCATGCAGGGACACAACCGGCACTGCACTAATCCAATAAAATAGACCATGATTGTGGAGTAGGCACAAACAACCTTGATCAGAATATATTGGTCAAATGGCGTCCACATATGTATCTCAACATTATGGATTACTAATCATAGGCAGCAAGTGTTCACTCCAAAACCGCATTAAATATATAACATTGATACATGGCACAATCATTGACATAAAATTGAATACCAATTAATATGCACATTAAGAATATAGATGTAGAGGAGAGACCTCAATCAGTTTAACCCCCTAGGGGGTGAGTGCTTGTCACCGGGTGGATTTTACAAGTGATCGGTGGAAGGTGCATGTGGAGGATTCTCTCTTAAGATTACCTGTAGATTTTCTGAATTACACCCTGGACTTTTCATCACTTCCCTTTACAAGGGATTTCTTTTAAAGGACTCTTTTCTGTTATAAGACTGTCCCTATGTGGTGTTGGCCACAAGTTTCAATTGCTCAACATTAGCGCTGTCTAGTGTAATAATTTAGTCTAAATGTGGATTATTTTATAACACTGTTTTTATTTGTATAAACCCCTAAGGGTTTTTTTTTAGTTCAATTCCACTTCAAAAGGAATCTTTTTTTTTTTTTGGTCAGGTAAAAATAAAGACTTGCATAGAATTCGTTTCATAGTTATTTTTCCAGCCAAGAGGCTCAGTTTTACCATTTTAATTAGGCTGGCTGTTTGATTCTCTGCTGGAAAAAAAAGCATATTGCTTACAGAGCTCAGTAGCTGAAACTCAGTTGTACAATAGGATGAGTCGGAGCAGAAATTCTTCCCCTCCCTGCCTGCTGTGTTCAGATGGGAAGTATGGAATTTCAACCAGAGAGACACAGTCCAGGCAGCAGGCAACTTCTGCTGTGCACTCAGTATAGAAATTCCATAGTGCTCTTTGGTACCTGTATCATGAATGCATATGTGAAATCATTTTTTACAAATAGTTTAATAAAAAGAAAACCGTTTAACCTAGAAATGCAAACAATAAATTGCTCCAAAACCATTATTTTCCATTTCAACTACTTTTTGTTCTGTGTGTGTGTGTTTTGTGCTATCTGGTAAGTTTCACCACATGCTGGTTCTTATCTTTTTATACCATAATTTCCAATTCTTCCACATGCTCTACATAAAAATTCAAGCAGTTTGATTTTATAGAATATAGAGTTCATTGAGGAAAGCGATGAGTGCAATAGAGAATTTATTTTCACAACATTTCTGGATAAATTGGGATATTTTGAGTAAAATTTTATTATTTTAAAGAAACTCTTTGGAGTCGGTTGGGAAGGCACATTTTGAAGTGGCAGTGGGTGGTTTTTCGTTTCATAAATTTGTATACAGTAGATCTTAATAGGGTTACAATCAAAATCCTATAATTTCAACACATGAGCATAGTTACCAAAAGGATAGGAGATCAATATATCTTTTAGATCCAGCTCAACATGGTTTCCATTGAGTCTGCATATTCAGGTTGCAGGAATACAATGAGAATCGTAATCGAAAGCACTCAATGGTAGGACAGCTTAAGAGTATGGACTCAAAATGGGGAGTAGATAAATTGGGCTAGCGCTGGCCAGGATCTAATGATATACAAACAATGGTAAGAAACATGGCGACTGATTACTGAAGTGATTGTGAGGATTTTAAAGGTGGAGAGAAGTGGCAAGGGAAGCAAAAGGCTGGAGGGAGGGTAGAATGTGGTGGTGCCCACTCAGCACAACAGGGGGTCACCAGAGAGAAATCAATTTATGGTATCAAGAAATCTCTATGGAAGGTTGACTGACTGAGAAATGCGGTCTAGGGAAGTGTGAACAATCTGTAAATGTTGGCAGTACAAGAAAGAGATTACCCCCAGGAGTGTGGGGATCACAGGCACAGTCAGATTTGGAATGGAGTTTTCTTGGTAGCATTTATGGTATAATGTTTCAGAGAATCCAGATAATGTTTCCTAAAAGTAACGTAAGCTCTGTTCAGGTGGTAGATGGTTGACTTTTTGGAGGGATGCTAACTGTTTATTCCCAGAAGGGTCTGTACTGTAGTTTAGAAATTAATTTAGATGGCATCTGATCAAATTAAGAAATTTTGTGCGATCTGTAAATCCTGGGGCAAATTTAAAAAAAAATTTTTTTTTATGGTGGTCAATAGAGGGGAGTGGGTGGCGTGAGATAAGACATGACATAATGCCGTTCCACATCATCAAAGAATAGGCTATGATGGCTTTGTAAACATGGGAATGCCATTGAGGTGGTAGCCATAAAAGATTATCAATAGTCACCAGGCTGCTAACGTAATCGTCTATGGATACCCATGGGGGAACATCATGGCGTGAGATGTGTCCTATCTATTTGAAATAGGAAGAAAACGATGGCCCATGTAAGGGTTGGTACAAAACAATATCGATTGTGTTACTCTGTCCCATTTTGAACCAGATGAAGCAGTAGATCTAGTTCTGTAGAGCTCATTAATGGAAAAATAGATGCGCAAGACGTGCATAATACAGAAATTTAGGGCATGGTGACATCTTCTTCATTGCAGCTATTCTTCCCAGCCAGGAAATATTATAGGTCAGGACTATAGTAAATCCTGGAGGTGCCTAAAAATGTGGGGGATAGTTGGCTTGGTGCAGGGTATGCTTAGTGCTTGGCAGCAAATTGTTTGGCAAAGGAGTTTTTTGTACCAAATGCGCTTCTATACATGTAGCTCCCTGCCCTAGGGCTGGATACATTTCGTTTTTGGTTCTGCTATACATAGTTGAGCAGCAACTTATTTTTCAGGCCGAGTCAGGTCTATCCCTAAGCCTGGTCGTTGATTGCTCCTGCCTGCTGTCACGAATTCGCACGCCCGCGGCGACTAACCGCGACGTGCGTTCCGTGACCGGGGTATGAGGAACTAACGGAATAAGGGGGAACTTATACTGAGCATGTAAGACTGGCCGTGGGGCTTTCACAGCCTACACTACCTTTGGCCACCACTAGAGGGAGACTCCACTCCAATCCAGCTAGCTGACCACACACAGGCAGATACAAATCTTACATACAATCTGGTGCACTCTAAGGGTTGGGGAGCAGTCTAGCAATTACTATACACTTCTAGGGTTCCTCCAGCTATCCTGCAAGCTTGAACCCCGGTGTTAATCACTCTTCCCACTGTCCCCACACCCACACACAGTAAATGATAGCCTGCCACCACCCAACAGTTTGTCCGCAGACTGGTCTGCTGAGCCACCACACACGCAGATCTATGTCTGGAAGATCTGTTGGCTTACAATCTGCATGCAATCTGCCAACATACAGTGCAATTGCATACCGATTGGCACATAACTTAGACCGAGCACTAAAATACAACAACCTCTCCAGAGATATGAGTCCTAGCTTAGTACACAGAAGTCACTTATTAATTTTATCATTTAATATCCCGAAAGTGGGCAGTGCATCAAAGATATACAAAGAAAAAGGATTTACTAAAAAAAATACAAAAAAATGCAGAAAGACACACAATTTGGCAATTTGCTATGAAAATTAAAAAGGGATAAAAACAGAAATAAACTTTACCAAAGTCTATCGTCTTGTAGAAGCATACTGGAACATGTGGGAACTCCCCAGTTTCGAACTGGCTTCATGGAGGAACAATGTACATATCTCGGGCTACCCAATTGAAATATGGATGCGGACTGGACTTTAGCCCTTGGCCAATCAACCCTGGGGGGTGTTCCTGTCTCAGCCCACAAATGTTTTGTGTTCTGAAATGACCAGAGTCAAGTTGGCCCAGAATGGCGCTGATTGCTGGGTCATGGAATGGATTTCCGATACCATCAGTCCGATCGCAACAGTACCAATCACTGCCTGCCTGCTGCAATCAGGCGCCATATAACGGTTTTGTGTGGGTCTCTAGGATTCCACACCTGCTAAACATACAGTTACATATACATGTAACCCATCAGGTCTACGATCAAAAGGAATTATTTTCATCTCTCTGACGCTAATATTTTAGCTTTTTTGAGAGATAAACTAGGTTCCTTAGATCTGTTGGTATTAATCAAAGTTACGGACTGTCCGGAGCCTTGCGAATGCCCCCTGCGGATCAATGTAGCCAAAATGACTAGCAGTCTTCTTTGAAGCCTCGGGATGGTGGCAATCTGTTTTACTCTAATGGAAACTTTTATTGGCATCTAGGTGTCACTTCGATCCTAGAAAAAAACTGTCTCTGTCCTTTTCAAATGCTCATGAAAGAACATATGTGCATGACAATTACACTACTTCTACAGATCACACCACATCTTGTTAAGGCAAAACTATCCTACGCTTACATTTTCGTCACACCTGCCTCTGGAAGAATCTTCCAAAAATAGGAGGATCAACCTTTGGGCTATGAGTATTTATCAGACCCTAGCAAATGTCTTGGAAGGGGAGCCCAGAAGTGGCTAGGGAGAAGATAAATGTTTGGAAAGGACTGTTCAGAGCTCTTTTCTCCTGGGGCCTCTGCCTTTGGGAGGCAGCCTGGGCTACTAAAGATCTGTTGCTGTTAGGCATCAGCATATGCTTGGCTGAAAGCCTGAAAGACTTCTGCTGGTGGACACTACCTTAGGAGGCTTGAAGGCATAAGGACCGCTTTCACTGAAGAGTGTCGCAAGTTGGTTGGGGAGCTATCTTTGGACATGTGAGTAGGACCTTTTTGCCTAGAGCTTCAGGAGTGCTTTGGGAGGTTAGATGCTAGATATTGCTTCAAGGACTGTGACTCTGTAAAAGCAGCCAAAAACTAGCTGGCTGTCCCCTCTACCTCCAGAAATACTTAAAGTGGCTGTAAACCTTTACATATACCCAGTGAAGTGACTGGCCTCAGGTGATACAGAGATGAAATAAATCCTCCTACAAAGGCTGTACCTGTCTATCTACAGCCTTCTTTCCCCCACAACCATTCAAAGTGTAGAATTTACACAGAATCTCTCAGCTCTGAAAGCTGAAGTTACAACAGTGGGGAGAGCTGATTGGAGGGAAGGGACACAACCATCTTCATACAGCACACAGAGCTGAGGCTGTCAATCAGATTGTGCCCTCCCCTGTCACTATTTTTCTCTTGCTGTCAGGAAAACTCGTCCATAGTGACTCATGCTTATAGCAGAGGAATGAAGCAGCAGAGGGAAATGACACTTAGTGCTCTGGATTGAGACAAGTACACACTAAAGAGAGATGTGCTTTGTTCATATTTCACATCTGAGGTTATCAACTACTTTAAAGCGGAGTTCCACACAAAAATGGAACTTCCGCTTTTAGGAACCCTCCCCCCCTCCGGTGTCACATTTGGCACCTTTCAGGGGGGAGGGGGGTGCAGATACCTGTCTAAGACAGGTATTTGCACCCACTTCCGGCATAGACTCCCATGGGAGTCTATGCCTTTTCCTGTCCCTCCGCGCTGTCTCCTGGGAAACACACAGCTCCCAGGAGATAGCAGGGACCAGTTACGATGCACAGCGCGACTCGCGCATGCGCAGTAGGGAACCGGGAAGTGAAGCCGCAAGGCTTCACTTCCTGATTCCCTCACCTAGGATGGCGGCGGCAGCTGCCGAGAACCGAGCGGGTTCTCGACGACGCCTGCCGACATCACTGGACCCTGGGACAGGTAAGTGGCCATGTATTAAAAGTCAGCAGCTGCAGTATTTGTAGCTGCTGGCTTTTAATAATTTTTTTTTTTTGGGCGGTTTAGGTGGACCCCCGCTTTAAGGCTGCTACTAAAGGACGTTGCCTGAGAACCTGGTGTTTTGGACCCTGCACCCTTCTCCCTCCACCAATGGTAAAATACTGCAATATTCAAAAATACACCCCTAGACTGAGCCTGAGTTTTGTGGTTATGCTCTGGAACTGGTACCTGGTTCTGAGAATAGAGAGAAACATTGAGCGGCTTGATTTTTAATGGGTTAACTTGATGGTAAAATATAGCTTTCATAGGAGAAGCATGAGATTAGGATGGGGCATGAATGAGGAAAATGGAAAGGCAAAGCGGGACAATATAGCTTTGGGTGTTTCAAGTCCGCAGTTTACATCTCTTTTTAACTATTCTTGACCTGTTCTTGTGCCAGACATTGGCCTTGTCTGTGTTTATTCTGTGAAAAAAAATGTAAAATTACAATCCCAATGGGGGAACGGAGTAAAATATAAAATGTAAAGTGACAGTACACAAATAGTAACCAAATACAAAGAACAATAAATTAAACTAACCTAAATGTGGTTATTTACAGTGCCTTGAAAAAGTATTCACACCCCTTGAAATTTTCCACATTTTGTCATGTTACAACCAAAAACATAAATGTGTTTTATTGGGATTTTATGTGATAGACCAACACTTTTTTTTTTCACATTTATTAGTCAAAAAATGTAAAAAAAAATTATCATTTTCCTTCCACTTAACAATGATGTGCCATGTTGTGTTGGTCTATCACATAAAATCCCAATAAAATAAATTTTGTTTTTGGTTGTAACCTGACAAAATGTGGAACATTTCAAGGGGCATGAAAAATTTTCACGGCACTGTAGGTTAGTTTATTTCCTAAAAAAAAAAAAATAAATAAAATCCTTTTTTTCACATAATGCCAAACTGAGTTTCCAATTTCGCCAACACCAAACCAATCAGCTTTGCTGATGGCAAAATCGGTTGCGCTGAAATCTCATTTATCCCTAATGATCAGTTCTGACTGTAAACTTGAGAGATCAAGTTTTGTGTGTTTGTTTTTTTTTGTTTTTTTGTTTGTTTTTTTGCTTATGTGATCCCAGTATTGACAGGTGCTCTTAAAGGATTAGGTTACTGTAAACCTCAGCTCAGTATTACATTTGCTCAGCTGTGTAAATCCACAAGTATTTTGTGTTTGTCTTTAATACAGTATTTCCTTTTGTGTTGGGCTGTAATCAATATTGGTTATTACAGCTTCCAGTTCTCCAGCATTGTGCGCAGTGTATAAAGTCATTACACATGGTAGCAGGTGTCGGGAATGGTACGGTAGTAGTCATTATAACATGGGAATTCCTATCACACCATGTTAGGAGCTCAGCTTACCTGAAGAGAAACAATTGTTGTATTGGTTAGACTCTTAGGGAAGGCAAGTTATACAAGTATATCTAAAGCACAAACTTTTTGCTCATTGGGTAGTGTAGGGAATGGTTAAAACCCCTGTTGTGTTTTATTTTCTTGTGTCATATACACTCACCAGCCACTTTATTAGGTACACTTTGCTAGTACCGGGTTGGACCCCCTTTTGCCTTCAGAACTACCTTCATTCTTCATGGCATAGATTCAACAAGGTGTTGGAAACATTCCTCAGAGGTTTTGGTCCATAGTGACAAATCACGCAGTTGCTGCAGATTTGTCGGCTGCACATCCATGATGTGAATCTTCCGTTCCACCACTCTATTGGATTGAGATCTGGTGACTGTGGAGGCCATTGGAGTACAGGGACCTCATTGTCCAGTGGTGAGATGGTTGGAGCTTTGTGACATGGTGCATTATCCTGCTGGAAGGAGCCATCAGAAGATGGGGGCACTGTAGTCATAAAGGGATGGACATGGTCAGCAACAATACTCAGGTAGGCCGTGGCGTTTAACCGACACTCAAGTGGTACTAAGGGGCCCAAAGGGTGCCAAGAAAATATCCCCCACATCATCGCACCACCACCAGCCTGAACCGTTGATACAAGTCGGGATAGATCCAAGCTTTCATGTTGTTTTACACCAAATTCTGACCCCACCATCTGAATGTTGTAGCTGAAATCGAGACTCGTCAGACCAGGCAACGTTTTTCCAATCTTCTATTGTCCAGTTTTGGTGAGGCTGGCTAATTGTAGCCTCAGTTTCCTGTTCTTAGCTGGCAGGAGTGGCACCCGGTGTTGTCTTCTACTGCTGTAGCCCATCTGCTTTAAGGTCCGATGTGTTGTGCATTCAGAGATGGTATTCTGCATACCTCGGTTCGTAACAAGGCACTGTGCAGACACACAGCATGCATGTATTCCATGGTTAGTCCAGCCTAACCTGCAGAGGGCATATTCTAGAATCAGACTGTATGCCAGAGGCAGGTTTTCATTGGTCGGGTGGTGTGGTGACTGAACAAACTACACGAAACAGAAATGCTGTGTGTCTGTACAGTGTCCTGTCCCTCTGAATGGCCTAGCCAAAGAATGGAAAAACTTTAATCACGCAAACCAGGGCTTTTTTTTTTCAGGATGATGCGGGGGAACGCAGTTCCGGCACCTCCAGCACTGACTGTATGTAATGGTAAGGGGTGTTGGGGTGTGCTGCAGGATTATTGAAGCTGGCTGGTGAGGGATCTATTCTACCTGGAGGGGATCTATTTTTGCGGGGGGGTCTATTTTTACTGGTGGGGGACCTTTTGTTGCTGGGTGTGGGTCTTATATTGCTGAGGGTTCAGTTATGGCTGGGAGAGATCTACTGTTGAGGGAGGGGACTATTATCGCTGGCTGCTGGAGAGTCTGTTGATGCTGGCTATGAGGAGATCTGCTGTTGCTGCCGGGGGATTTTGTTTCAGGTGGCCCATTGTTAATGGGGGGGGGATCTATTGTTGCTAGAGGGGGCTTTATTGTTATTGGCTACAGGGGATCTATTTTACGGCTTTTCTTGTTATCATTAACAAATTCCATACAAATTACTTGTCACCAGAAAATGATACTTGGTTCTGTATTCTCTAAAAGGGCAGTAATGGTAGGTAGGTAGAGGATGCTCAGAGGTGGGTAGAGGCGGAGAAAAGGGGCGACTCAGAAAGGGGGAGTTCCTGCACCTATTCTCTGAGAAAAAAAGCCCTGACGCAAACACAGATCAGCTTCTATGCTTTGTGTGGTCAGTTTAGAACAAGGAAGAAAGGTGACTGGCAGGATCAACCAGGAACTACAGATGGAAGAAGTACATGGAAATGAGAGACTATGATTTATAAAATGCACATATGTGAACACATAGGAAAAAAAAAATATTTAGGGTAATGTACACTTTACTCCCAGAAAACTGTGGGGGACAACAAAGTAGGGTTCAGCAACACGGGTAACAGGTAAGCATTTACATTCTTTTTGAGTATGAGTTTTAGACTGTGTGTGTGTGTGTGTGTGTGTATATATATATACACAATCCGCTACAATTTCCCAATATAGTTCATATCTGATCATCCCCTGCATTATAAGGGGTGTGTGTCAGCTGCTTCATTTCTCTATCAGCATGAATCACTGCTGACGACAAGTTTTTTCCTGGCACCAAGAGAAAATGGGTGACAGGGGAGGGACCTCCATCTGTTTGACAGCCTCGTCCCTCCCCTCCAATCAGCTCTCAGAGCTCTCCTCACTAAGCTCTGCAGAGTGTGATTTCAGCTTTCCACTCCCATTTTTCTGAAAGCTCAGACAAGATTTATAATTTCTGGACTTTAACTGGATGTACAGAAGAGTGAACCGCAAATAAACAGGTACAACTTTATGTAGGAGGATTTGTTTCATCTCTGTGTATCCCCTTAGGCCAGTCACTTCACTGTATATGGAAGGGTTTACAACCCCTTTTAAATCCACCATGAACCTCTATAACAAGTGTGATAGACCAATCTGGGACAGAGGCTTTTGGAGGGGACTTCCGGCTAGCCTCTTGCCTACTGACAATGGGCCCTGGCTTTTATATGTTGGTGGTTGTTTAGCTATGGTAATTTTATTTCTGTTTACAGTTTGTATTGTTAGGGTAATCTGATCAGGAGGGGGATATCCTCCTGTGGGGTATAAAGTATGTGTCTGAGTTTCAATAAACCTTTAGATTTTGCCTCACATGTCTGTGTACGATGTTTGGGGTAAAAAGGGCTGGTGTTACCTCTCGGTCTGCTCGGAACAGTTTGGAGGGCAGGAGGCACTGGTTGGCGGAAGGATGCACCCAATCGGGGGGGCCAAGTGATTCCGTCACAAGACGACTCTAAAAATAAATAAAAAATATTTGTAGGACATCAAGGCTAGTAGAATAACAAAACGCACCTTTTCCTGGCAATGACCTAAAATTAACATGAAAGTCTTCCAGAGAACGCTTTGTAGAAATTGAAAGGACTATGTGCAGTAAACACAATGGGGTCTGTTTATATAAAATCTGCACAGCTATTTGTCCAGTGAAACTGGGTGCACTTTATTTGTGTGAATTTACCAGCATTCTTGCATTTAATTGAAAGTTTTTTTTCTCGCATTTCTCTTCTGATCGCATGTTCTTTCTGGAACATTGAATGTTCATATGGCTGTTTCTCTTAAGTTTGAATGTTCTTGGATCATTTTCTCTTAGAACTAAAGGTTCTTAGAATATGTTGCATCTAGTACTGCTGAGCCTCGTGTATGCTGGGTGTTTAGCCCCGGTGCATGACACTTTGGCGTTTAGGGGCGGGTAGAAGGCACAGGCACACTGTCCAGCCCCGCTGCCGGCAGCCTGTAAAAGTTTGAGAGGCTGAAGGCTTCTGTGGCTGCACAGGGTTGTAAAGTGCACAGAGTGCTGCTAACATTTAGGGTAGTATGTGCCCAGGGACAAATGCCCGGAATGCAGACTACTTGCATTCCGGACATTTGTCTATGGGTGTGTATCGCTACCCCCGCAGGAGCCACTGGTTACTGGTCTCCCCTATTCCTGCACAGCCAGGCGACATGCATTTCCAACTTGCATCCAAACACAAAAAAATCAATCGATGGGCTTGTTTTATTTTGTTTTATTGGGGGAAACAACTTGGATAGGGTATAGGGATTATGGGATGCCCAACTTGACTTGAAGAACAGATGAGGACAAACCTCCTTCTCTATGTACAAAAAGGATGAAGATGCTGGACTGTACCCTGGAAGAATTGCAGTCTCTATGGATCAGTGGCAAAGTCAGGGGCGCTGCTAGGTCTACAAAAGATCTGGGGCTAGAGCCCATACCAGCATAGAAAATAAAGTCATAGGCTTGGGTGGCCATACTCATGTATATACAGTAATATACGTGTGTGTGTGTGTGTGTATATATCCCCAGAGAGCCCCCCACTGACATTAGGGTCCCCAGAGAGCCCCCCACTGACATTAGGGTCCCCAGAGAGCCCCCCACTGACATTAGGGTCCCCAGAGAGCCCCCCACTGACATTAGGGTCCCCAGAGAGCCCCCCACTGACATTAGGGTCCCCAGAGAGCCCCCCACTGACATTAGGGTCCCCAGAGAGCCCCCCACTGACATTAGGGTCCCCAGAGAGCCCCCCACTGACATTAGGGTCCCCAGAGAGCCCCCCACTGACATTAGGGTCCCCAGAGAGCCCCCCACTGACATTAGGGTCCCCAGAGAGCCCCCCACTGACATTAGGGTCCCCAGAGAGCCCCCCACTGACATTAGGGTCCCCAGAGAGCCCCCCACTGACATTAGGGTCCCCAGAGAGCCCCCCCACTGACATTAGGGTCCCCAGAGAGCCCCCCCCACTGACATTAGGGTCCCCAGAGAGCCCCCCACTGACATCAGGGTCCCCAGAGAGCCTCCCCCTTAAAACCAGGGTCCCCAGAAAGCCTCCCTCTTGCATTAGGGTCCCTAGAGAGCCCCCACTTACATCAGGGTCCCAGTGAGCATCCCCTCCCCTTGGGGACCCCTGCAGAGACCCGGGGCTATGGGCCCCAGATTCGGGGCTATAGCCCCAAAAGCCACCCCCTAGTGACGCCACTGGGCAAAGTTCTTTACAAACTAGGAGCTCTCAGTCCCCTTTAGTAAAATATCACAATCCCAAACTGTATGCAGGAGTATAGTGTCTCCTCAGTAGAACATTACACAGTCCTGACGCTTGTAGATACTAGTAGCCCACATGGGATTAGGATTTAGCTCAGCGCTGTCCCTGGAAAATATGCTACGTCTGGCAGTCTCTCCCATTGTATGCCCCTGGGTGTGCTGAGGTACTCGCACTGTCCTTTGCTCCCCGCTGCACTGGGCATGATTTTTGTTTAGGCATCCAACTGATCAGATCTTCCCATGCCAGCCAAGATGTCTTCTGCACAAAACCCAAAAGTAATGGAGATCCCTCTCTTAGGCTTCCTCTTCTTCCTTTCCTCCGCTCCACCCTGGAGGCAGAGCCCCCAGACCTGGGGGTCCTCTCCTAGGCCACACGACCGCAACCTCAGCACTCCATCTTCCACCCAACTCCCCTGCTGCTCCACCCTGCCAGTGCATTATGCCTAGGGATGGGCTAAATTCCCTCAAGCATGCAGATCCTAACCTCCTACCCGCCACCCACTAACTTCCAGAAGCTTCTCCAAGCTTCTAAAACCAGTGGGAGGCACCAGAGACCTGCCCTGCAGAGCCCTCCAGCCTGACCTGAAGTAACTTGACCCACTTGGAGACTTGCACAACTACCATGAGTCAACAAAATAAATTTACCTTCACTAGATGCACACTAGAGGGTGTTGCAGATGCATAGTGCCCTAAACATTAGTAACACTCTAGCTGCAGTAGCTGTCATCCTCCTCAGTTTTTTTTACAGGCTGCTGGCAGTGGGGGCTGGACAGTGCACCTGTGCCTTCTACCTGCACCTAAACGCTAGAGTCTCCTGCACTGAGGCTAAACGCCCAATGTTCATGGGGCCTATTCAACAGAATATATTTAACAGAAATCCATACAATAGCATGTATAATAATTA
Organism: Lithobates clamitans; assembly: GCA_037952925.1. Classification (NCBI taxonomy): domain Eukaryota; kingdom Metazoa; phylum Chordata; class Amphibia; order Anura; family Ranidae; genus Lithobates; species Lithobates clamitans. The sequence continues at coordinate 204,744 of JBBGZY010000692.1, read as the reverse complement.
AAGCAGAACTAAAGTTTTGCTGTGAGACTGCAAGCAGACTGACTCTATAGAGACATGCAATAAGATGCATCTATTATTATTATTATTATTATTATTATACAGGATTTATATATAGCGCCAACAGTTTGTGCAGCTCTTAACAAAATGAAGGCAGACATTACAGTTACATTACAATTTGGTACAAGAGCAATCAGAGGGCCCTGCTCAATAAAGCTTACAATCTAATATTGATACAAAAGGTAATAGCTGTGGGGGATGAGCTGATGGAGGAAGTAAAACAGTGTATTAGTTAGAAGCAGGATAGGCTTCTTTAAAGAGAAGGGTTTTCAGATATCGCCTAAAGATGGATAGATTAGGGGACAGTCGGACAGATTGGGGTAGGGAGTTCCAAAGGATGGGAGAAGCTCTGGAGAAATCCTGGAGGCGAGCATGGGAGGAGGTGACAAGGGAGCTAGAGAGAAGGCGGTCTTGGGATGACCGAAGAGAGTGGCTTGGTTGGTATTTTGGGACTAGGTTAGTGATGTAGCTGGGGGCAGAGTTATGGATGGCTTTGTAAATTATTGTTAGTACTTTGAATTTTATTCGTTGGGAGAGTGGAAGCCAGTGGAGGAATTGGCAGAGAGGGGTGGAGGACACTGAATGGTTGGTAAGGTGGATGAGTCTTGCAGCAGCATTCATTATGGACTGAAGGGTGGATAGTCTATATAAAGGTAATCCAATGAGGAGGGAGTTGCTGTAGTCGAGGCGAGCGATAACCAGGGAGTGAATTAGAAGCTTGGTGGTGTCATTAGTTAAAGAGGCGTATTCTAGAAATGTTGCGGAGGCTAAGGCGGCATGATTTGGACAGGGATTGGATGTGGGCCTGAAAGGACAGTTCAGAGTCTAAGGTTACCCCTAGCACCCTGGCATGTGGGGACGGACTGATAGATGTGTCGTTGATCTTGACAGAGGAGTCAGGGGAAGAGGCACGTTGGGGAGGAAATATTAGGAGCTCGGTTTTAGATTCAGTTCGAGGAAGTGGTTTTGACATCCAGGCTGATATGTCTGTTAGTAAATCAGTGATGCGTGAGGAGACTGATGGGGTGAGCTGAGGGGCAGAGATAGATTTGGTTGTCATTGACATATAAATGGTAGTGGAAGCCATGGGAGGCTGACCCAGGGAGGACATGTAGAACGAGAATAGTAGAGGTCCAAGGACAGAACCTTGGGAGACCCCAACGGTAAGAGGGGTTGGAGAGGAGGAAGTGGAGTTGTAAGAGACACTGAAGGTGCAGTGAGATGGGTAAGATTCGTACCAACGGAGAGCGCAGCCAAGGAGACCAAGCAAATTTTAGTTTTTTGAGGAGGAAGGGGTGGTGAACTGTAGCAAAGGATCAAAGCGGAAAGGTCTAAGAGTAAGAGTACGGAATAATAACTTCTGGTTTTGGGTGTTAGTCGTTTGTCAGTTTTAGGAGGGCAGTTTCTGTGGAGTGCAGTGGGCGAAATCCAGACTGAAGGGGATCAAGAAGGTTATTCTCAATGAGGTGGTCGCTCAATCGGTTGTAGACTAAATGAAAGAGTTTGGAGGCAAAAGGGAGTAAAGAGATGGGTCTTGCGTTGTTAAGATTGGGGAGGTCCAGTGAGGCCTTTTTTGGTATGGGAGTGACTAGCACATGTTTTAGAGGGTTGGGGAAGATGCCAGTAGAGAGGGAGAGGTTGAATATATAAGTTGGGGTGTAAGATAGAGCCAGAGGGTGACCGTAGTATTTGAGAAGGAACAGGGTCCAGAGAGCAGGAGGTTAGGTGGGCGTTAGTAAAAAGTTTAGCGACTTCCTCCTATAGTAGCTGGGTTAAAAGAGGGAAGTATTGATTGTGCAGGAGGACAAGGAGTGTAACGTGAGGTATCTGTAGAGTGAGGCTCTCGAGACGAATTGTCTCAATCTTATTTTTGAAGTGATTAGTAATCTCCTGGGCAGTGAGTACGTTAGTGGGTGGAGGTAATGGAGGACCTACCTGCTTGCTGTCTTCTCTGGCATGTAAACTGAGCTGTGCATGGACAGCTCGGCTTACACCGCCGCACTGCGTCCTGTGTGCCAGGATGACTGACTCCTCTGCATATGTGCAGGAGTAACCTCATCCTCTGTCAGCCAATGAAGATGGCTGACCCTACGCTACCCACACGCAAAATGCGCGCCAAACCCAGGAGCCGGCATCTTAAATAGACTCTGCCTGACCCAAGATGGCTGCCAAAGTCACATGGGACACCAGCATCCAATCGGATTCTGCCTCTCTGTAACCGAAGAGATCATAGAGGAACAAGGTGGCTCTCGACTTACTACTCCTCCCTCCTGCATCGCTGCTGCGGACAAGCGCCACCTACAGTGAAGAAGATAGACTGCACCTGCCTACAGACTGCCAATTCCCTTAAACTGTTTTACACCTTTTCAAGTAGAAAAAGTCAGTAAATACTACTTTTTTTTGTAGTACATTTTTGGTTTTGGGTTTAATACTGCTTCAAGTCCCTTAGAGATATAAGAAGCCAGTGATTATGTAGGCACAACTGATTTTTTGGGAGTTTCTCATTAAATGCAGACTGTTGTGTATTAAGGGTTTGTTTTGTCTCATTTCTACAATATGCTTTGTACAGTTGCGTACAGCGGGACAGCTTCCCCTCCTTGGGCTCCCAGCCAAACAGCTTGTAAGGCTCAGGAGCTAAACACAACTTTTCAAGCACTTTGTCTGAGCCATGCAGCTTTGTCTCGAGCTAAATAATACATTCTACAACTGAATTATTGCCTACAAAGATTACACTGATGGAGACCAAACCGATATTGCTCCTTTTTATTTATTTATTTTCAATGAAAAATTGAAAAGAGAAATAACCCGTTGCAAACAACCAGAATCCAAGCTCTGTTTTACTGCAGGGGGCTACTGTATTTTGGACACAATTTGTGCTGCTATGGAGAGAAAGCTGCAGAACAGCATGATGTTAGTAGTATTTTTATTATTATAATACAGGATTTATATGGTGCTAACAGTTCACGCAGCACTTTACAACATAAAGGGAGACCATACTGTTACAAATCAAGACAAGAGGGTTAGGAGGACCCTGCTCCTGATGGCTTGCAATCTGCAAGGGAGAGGATTGAGGGGGGGGGGGGGGTAATTACTGTCAGGGACAAGGCTTTCCTAAAGAGTTGTGCTTTTCAAGGATCACCTAAGGGTCGACAGAGTAGGAGATAGCGGGAGCGATTGAGGTAGGGAGCTCCAAAGGATGGGATAGGCTCTGGAGAAGTCTTTTAGGCAAGCATGGGATGAGGTGATGAGGGTGCTAGAGAGCAGGCAGTCTTGGGTGGATCAGACAGGACTGTTTGAGTGACATTTCAAGATTATATTTGTGGTATTGCTTAGGGCAGAGTTGTGGAAGGCTTTGTATGTTTTTTGTACTGGTGTATGGACCTCCAAATTAAAGCCCAACTCCAGGCAAAGAAAGTTTTCCCATGCAGTGGGGCTATGCCCGCACTGCATGGGTTATCTGCTTGTTTTTGTCTAGGGGATTTGAGAGCAGGGATATACCTATTCCTCTGATCCTCCCCGCACAAGACTGGTCCCTGTGGTTCCTGCCTCTCCCCCGTGGTCTAGAGGTGGACTGTTCCTGATGTCCTCACGCTCATAGACCTACTCTGTATGTGAGAACGTCAAGCACAGTCAACCACTGGATCATGGGGAAGCGCCATTTGCAGGTGGTGCGGAGGATCGGGTGAATAAAAGCTTTCTGCAATTCCTAGACAAAAAAAAGAGTGGTTGACCCGTACAGTGTGGGCACAGCCCCACTGCATGGGAAAATGTTTTTTTGCCCAGAGATGGGCTTTAATTCCCTCTTAGGCGCTCTGAGGAAGAGCGTTTGTCCCTCGGAACACGTCAGCTTATGTATATCTACTGTATTTTGATGAAGAATAGCTTTATTGATCTATTTGAGGATTGAGATGTGAAGAGGTCCGGTACACGGGATGTGTAGATGATTGCGTGCCTGTTTTTAACACTTTTGTGAGTATTTTTTTATTTTAGCAGATTTTAGAAATAAAAAATTATGCCGAAGGTGGACTTTGCACTCTCCCTATCTGATAATTTAGTAGCATTTGAAGATTTCCCCAATCTGAAGGGGGCTGTGAGGCTGTAAACCATTTTGACATCACAGGAACTGTATTAATGCATGAGAAGAGTTTCCCATTTTGTGCTTGACCTTTGGCACTCCAGCACTGGCATTGTGCTCATTTCATACCACTTAAAAGCAGATTTGTGAAATTCCTATGCAGAACAAAGCAACAGTTTTACTTGAATGCCCAGTAGCCTATACCCCCCTGCAGGGGCATTGCTAGGGGGTGGCTATCGGGGCTATAGCCCCGAGTCTCTTGCGGCAGGGTCCCTGCTTAACCAGCGCTTCAATCACCCTGACACCATATAAACCATGATGATTGAAGCATCAACACCAGCCATTGCCCGCGAAATATGGCTTACCACCGGCGTGCCCCCCCCCCCCCGCGGGCCTGCAAAAAGGTTGGTGATCACTGCTATGGGCTCTAGTCCCAGATCATTTGCAGACCTAGCAACACCCCTGCCCCCCTGTCTTTTTCTCCCCCATTGTTCTGTTCAGTCTTTGGGAATGGAGATATCAGTTGTATACAGGTATAGAGGAGCCCATGACTTGCTCCCCTTCCTCTCAAGCAACAACTCTTGTTCAGTGATTGGTCCGACACTGTCACATGGGCGTGGAAACTGAGCGCTAACTAGAGCTTACACGGGGCTTCCTTTCCTTATTTCTGGTGGCTGAGCAGCGCATTGAGGGAGTAAAGGAATGCTGAGCGTGCTGGAGGTAGGCATTAAAGAGCCTTTTTTTTTTTTTTTTTTTTTTTTTTGCCTTCCGTGGCACAGAAAGAGAGAAATCTTTTGTTGTTGCCACAACTGAATTTCCCCTTTTAGTTACCTATTCTGGTGACTAAACATTTGATCTTCCTTTCACTTTCTATCCCAGTGACAATGACAGTGAAATGCAAGGTCCACTTTTTTGGAAACCCTCAACCCCCCCCCCAGTATCCAACGACAACGTCACTAGACCTCACTAGAGGATCATGGAAAAGGTGGAGATTCAAAATCTTAAACATTTTTATGGGATTTGGAACCCTCAGCTTTCCCATCATCCCAAGAAAAGCCCAATAATGTCACTCTTGCCTAGGTGAGCCCATCAGAAGTCTCTGTGCTTGGTAAGTGTTTGTTTTTTAAATTTTCTTCTCCGTTGCTTTACTCTATTTTTGCTCTCGGTCAGGGCTGGATCTAGCCTGTCTGATGTGGGGGTGCAGTAAAAAATGTCGGGGGGGGGGCAAAAGGATGGGAGGTCAGCAGGACAGAGGAGAGGATAGGGTCAGCAGTTTGTAGGGCAGCGTACAGAGGCTATTAGGTTTTTAGAGCAGTGTACAGGGGTCAGCAGGGCAGAGGACAGGAGACAGCAGGGCACTGTACAGGGAGTCAGTAAGGAACCGACTGAGGACAGGGGTAAATGTGGTTGAGGGCAGGGGTCACGGCTGGCGAGGCGGAGGGCAGGGGTCACGGCTGGCGAGGCGGAGGGCAGGGGTCACGGCTGGCGAGGCGGAGGGCAGGGGTCACGGCTGGCGAGGCGGAGGACAGGGGTCACGGCTGGCGAGGCGGAGGGCAGGGGTCACGGCTGGCGAGGCGGAGGACAGGGGTCACGGCTGGCGAGGCGGAGGACAGGGGTCACGGCTGGCGAGGCGGAGGACAGGGGTCACGGCTGGCGAGGCGGAGGACAGGGGTCACGGCTGGCGAGGCGGAGGACAGGGTCACGGCTGGCAGCACTTGGCAGAGCTCCTTTCCCATCCCAGCACTGTACAGGGCTACTCCTGGGAAGGAGCTGTACAGGAGGATCTGTGTACAGTGCTGGATAGGGAAAGGTGCTTAGCAGCCAGGCAGAGTATCCAGGGTGGAGAGGGGTGGTCAGGCAGCTTTGGGGGTACGCAACTAAGATCTGGGGGGGGTGTAGCACATCCCAGTACTGCCCTTGATCCGGCCATGCTCTCAACATTTTTTTATTTAGTGGTGAAGGCTGCAAGATAAGTCAACCTTTTAACCTGTAAGTCTGGCTAAAGGCAGGGCTAGGCTTTCCTGATGGCCTGGAAAATCATGGGTTGGCCTAATTTTGAGATTTAAAAGAGACCTTTCCCCTCGTAAATTCAGTAATACTCATTTTGCCACCCCCTTCCTCCACTTCTACCTGGCACTAAAAATGAGCAGCGCCGAAAATCCCTAGCGCCTGCTAGTGTTGAACACTAGGACCTCACTCTCTCGGTCATGGGAGGAGGTCACATTTCCCCATGCCTGGAAACCCTGGGTTTTGCTGATGGGGGGGAAACTGGCAAGGTGATGCTTTGGACACTCAACAGCTTATCAGTCATTTTGTTTAGATATTTTCTCCCCCAGGACAGATTTTTGTATTTTGGAAAAGGAAAGTTTGTTGCATTCAGCAGTATAATCAGTTACTGTTCTTTGTTTCTTCATTGATCACTGTTCTCTACTTCCCTGTTCTCTTATCTCATTTTAACATATAAGTGAGAGTGAAACACTGGCTCAGAACAGGGACGACATATCTCCACAATAAGGGAACTGATAAAGTACAGATGTGCATTGTGGATAACCAAGACCTCTACAAATGGTATGCTGTGGGCCAGATGCCAAGTCCTATCTTTTTTTTTTTTATTCTGTGTGTCATCACTGAAATACAAAGAATATATTATTTCATAAATCCAGTAGAAGCCTCAGATTATCAGAGCTGAGATAATCATCTCTGGTCACGGAGAGACCTATGCCTTCAACCAGCGTCTTGCTCAGAAAACCCGCTGAAGGACAAAGCTATCGACCTGCGGTAAGCATCCTTAAAGCAGGATCCAGGTTTTAATCTTATTTTTCGAAACCTCCCTCCTTTTACTTTCCAGAATCCCTTTTATTGTAAGATTGTGGTCATTTTCAAGGATCTATAATATTGTGGTAGCCAGTAATGGAGAAACAAAAATTCAGCTTTATTGTAGTCTGCAAAACAATATATTGGTAGACCAGCGTAACGTGGTAATTTGCCTAAAGCTGAACTCAAGGCAAATGCAGAAGAAAGACATGAATGTAGCTCCTGTAAATATTAATTACGATATTAAGAGTAAGTACCTGCAAATGACTCTGGTATCAGCCTCTTGCATTCCCTGTACAGCAGGGCTGGAGACTGAAAGGAAGAAAGCAGCACGTGGAGTCATTTAGTGCATGTGCTGACTAGACAAATGCTGATAGGCAGGGAGATCAGAGCGACGGAGATTCGAGCTCATCACTTTCACTGTCCAATCACATGCTTGGGGTGGGTCCAGGATGAAGTAGTGGGTGGAATAATGGTGGCCATCAGATGGAGGACAAGTGATGTGAGGGAAATCTCTGGATTGATGCTGAATATTGCGGTTAAATCTGGTTTTATTTTATCTTTTATATGTCCTTTTTTTTATTTTTATTTTTTTTTTTTGACTGGGGATCTGGTTTACAGTCTAAGCAGATTTTATCCAGAATCCTGGATATTGCTGGCAGTTGTGAAAGAATTTCCTGACCTCACCGCCCTATTGACACTTGTATATTGTATATAATCTATACGTGCTTGCTATATATACCGTACTTGTGTATATTGGCACTTTATATATTACCCTATTAATACTTGGTTTACAGACCTCAATAGTACAAACTGAGATTTACACCCACAAGTAAATGAGTTGGAGCAGTAAAATTTCACATGGCTCCATCCAAAGTTTCAATTAGAGCGAGGCAAACAACTTCTAGCGTGCTCACTCTTTAAAGCAGAAGTTTAGGTAAGGCAATTTTTACATATATACATTGGTCCAGCTTGGACCAAAGTACCTATGTATATGCCATACTTGTGGTATCCCCCTGGAAGTTGGAAATATTGTAGTGGACACCTCTACTCCAGTCATCTCCACTAGCTTCTGGGTCCCGTGCTGAGCAACTGCCCTGCTGCTTGCTGAACTATTATTTATACGAACATACGATTTTTCAGGACACGCTTTTGGGGTATGTCCTCTTCTTCAAGGTCCCAGCAGTGCTGGCTACAATCACCTCAAGCTCAATTGACACAAAACGTTCTTTGATTGGAAGAGGTGGGGTGGCGACGTCAAGATTTCCACTTCATCCAATCAGAGAATGATAGGAGTTTGTTTAATTTATATCCAGTCAGCAGGCCTTGGCACCACTTAATAGTTGGTGGATCTAAAGGAGATTGTAAGATAAGACTGCAATGCACGTGACCAAATTTAGATGAATGCTGCTAGAAAAATTAGTCCCTAGATGTGGAGTTTTCCATATACTTTGCATTGGACGGTGGTCGGGTTTTTTTTTTTTTTTTTTTTCCCCCCATCTTAAAGCAGAATCAAATTGTTTCTGAGCACCACAAACTAAAAACACAATTTTAATATGCTTAATATCTGAAGCAAACTCATCCATCCATCCATCCATCCATCCATCCGTGTCTCCATGATTTATTTTGTTGGGAAATCACTTTGTGAATCCTCCCCCTAGCATTTCTAGCCACAGCCATCTTGAGTAAGGGCAGATGATTCAAGTAGCATTTACTTCCTGGGATCCATCTTCCCATGAAGACTCCTGGGATGTATGACATAAGTTTGGCCTAGGCCAGAAACCAGGAAGCAGCTAAAGAAATAAATATAAAAAAAAAAAAAAAGTTAAAACAAGTAAATATAATATACCATTCTTATTTGCTAGAAGCACAAGCAATAAAAAGTTTGTTGCTTGCAAGAGTTTACCATGTTTCCCCAAAAATAAGCCCGGGTCTTATATTAATTTTGACAACAAAAGACACAGTAGGGCTTATTTTTGGGGTAGGTCTTACCATGTAATGTGCTTCTCACCCCCTCTACCTCACTGCCTGTCAGGAATCCCCAGTGTGAACCGTGTTAAAATGCTTGTAAAATCCTATAATCCACTCCTATTCCTGTAGTATAATGTTCAATATGTGTGTTTCTGTAATATAATTGTGCCAAATACCATCGTTCCAGCACCGCTGGGTGCTTCCGTGACCCGCCGGAGCTCTCTTCCCCCACTCCGAGCACTGCAGAGGGGGGCAAGAGCCTCCGCTGACAGCTGGGAGATCAGGAGGAGAGCAGAGGGAGGTCCGCTGAGTGCGGAGCGGTGCTGTACCGAAGGTATTTGGCACAATTATATTACAGAAACGCACACATTGTACATTATATACTACTGTAATAGAGTGGATTATAGAATTTTACAAGCATTTTAAACTAGGGCTTATTTTTGGGGTAGGGCTTATATTGCAGCCCTCCTAGAAAATAACAGCAGGTCTTATTTTCAGGGTAGGTCTTTTTTTCGGGGAAACATGGTAGTTCCGCTTTAAAATAATGAAAGCAATATTCAGATGACCACTAGAGGGAATGTTTACAAATCTATGCAAATATCAAAATGTGGAACAGCAAGTAAAAATGCCATGCTAATGCTGAACTCCAGGATAAATAAATTATTGAAATACAAGAAATGCATGTGCAGTAATCCAGGATGAAACGGCTCCTGTACTCTTCCTGTGTGTAGGCATTTCCTGTAATTAAAACCAGTCAATGCCGCTCCCTCTCCTTGTGCAAGATGATTGGTCTTGTCTCTGCCCCCCTCCTGTGGTGTTCTGCAGGCAGCCTGTAATAGATGCAGCTGCTAGGTCCCTCCCACAGTTCTGCTTTCTGCACAGTGATGTCACTGCTACTTTTACAAGGGAATATCTGTGTTTGCAAAGGCATTTAATGCACACAAGTGGACTTAAAGGCAGGACAGGTACTACTATAGTAACTCCTAGCATGCTGCGATTGTGGTGTCCTGAGCAATTGGGAGGCACTGTGGTATAGCATGGCTGCCCAAACATTATCTTCCTATTCAATATACTGCTCTCCTAGGTGAGTTAGATGAACCATCATCACACACCCTTGTGAACCCAGCCTAAACACCACCAAATTCACCGAAAAAAAAATAAAAAAATTCTTATGATCAGAATTACTTCAGTCACCATCAAACAAAACATTTTCAATCTTCAAAGAATTTAAATGTAACTGACATAAATTGTTACCGGAACTTTTACTTCCACATCTTTGTGCTATTTATACCTCTTTCTAATGAAGAAAGTTACATTTAATGTTCCGCTAGTTAGTTTTACATTGTGAAATGTTGCTGGTTCAGTGTGGGAATTGCAAACTTCTCAGTTTCTAGCTGCATGATATCAGCCTAATGTAATGTCCCCCATCAGCCATTAATGGTATTTATGTTCATTTCACATTCTGCTTACAGCCATCTGCATTACTGGTGCAGAGGAGCTTTACTGACCTTTTTTTAAATTAATTTAATTTACACAAATTTTCCTGTTTTTTTTTTATTTTTTTTTATTTTATTGTCTCTGTTGTCTGTTTTTCGAAACGGTGGGGTCTGCTTGCTGATGCCTGGGTAGATGTAAATACCATATGTCACCAATGAAACAAGGTCTTCTCCATATAGGAATTCAATTATTAGATAAAGAGGCATTAGTCGGCCAAGTCTTTCAGTGACCAGATTCATTTTTATAACGCAAGTCTGATTACATGCACTGCCAATCCAACAAAAATCACTGGAAGATTTCCATAGGACCTGGTTATTGATTCCTAAAGACCTGCAAGCACATTTAAACCCCCCCCAAAAAAAAAAATATATATATATATATAGATATAGATAGATAGATAGATAGATAGATAGATAGATAGATAGATAGATAGATAGATAGATAGATAGATATATTGCAGTTTACCAATCTTGTGGTGGCTGCATTCATTTTCTTCAGTTTTTTTTTTTTTTTTTTTTTAATTTTTAACCTGGGGATCAAGTCAGTAACACTTACTGTCTTAGGGTGTAGACTCTATCCATGGAGGGGCAATGAAGACACCCCTGGACAGCAGCACTGCCTGGAGAGGATAATGTTTTACATGAATTGGTAGATTTCGATGTAATTTAGATATGTTCTCCCTTTTTTATTTGTTAGTCACCTATGGTAAAGGTACCTCATCCATAAATAACAAAAACAAATAGAAAAAAACTAGCAGACTTTACTGGTACCAGAAAGAGACAGTCAGATATGGTTATAAAAAAAGTAAGTATTTATTACAAAATATGGTTAAAACACTGTTTATAGATAACATGAAAAGGGTGTTCTCCTTGGATGATCCAAGCCATACAATCGGACTACATTTGTAGATCTTTGCTATATGCTTCAAGAGGTTGACAGGTTTCGCATCTAACCGCTTCCTCAGAACCTTATTTTCTTTATAGCAAATTAACAAATTGAACTCCAGCCCACATTTTTTTAAGTCGTTACAGCAGTTTTTTTTTTTTTTTTTCCCTTTTTGTGATAAAGATTTTACATAAATAAGTTGACCATTGTAAGCACCGCTGTGCACAAGGTACCACGGGTTGTGGCGGGTAGTAAACACAGAGTCTTTCCAATTCTTGAACAGCCAAGAATAAATTCGGCATGGCCCACCTTCTAACCTTCTACCACCTGGGACACATCACACATCTCAGGAGGCTGCAGGACCAGTCTGACCTCATGTATGTGCAGTGGGTAATCGGCTTTAAGGATTCACTGCCAGCTCCCACATCCAAGATGGCGGATTCAAAGCCTGGCAAAGAATCGGATCCAGTGATGACAGCGCTGGACTCCTGAGCTAGTAAATACCTGTTTTTTAAGTGTTTAATTTTTTTTAATTTTTTTAACAGGACTGATGTTTCTTTTTTTCAACTGCAAGTGTTCTGCTTCTATGCTTAGGCATACACCAGGTTTTCTTAGGCTTGTTATCCCTGATTAAAACTACCTTGCTGCTGGCTAATTTTAAACCGCTGTTTCCTCTGCAGTATTTTAATTCTTGCGGTAAAATCCTACCCTATGCACTTTGTCTCTAGTGAATTTGGGCCTAGCCTTGCTCGGCTAGCTGCTGGCCAATTAGAAACTACCATATAACTACCATATTATCTGTATTCTTGTAATTCTTGTAGTACATCACTTCCTATATGCTTGGCCTCTTGTACATTTTGGACAATTTCCCTTATTAAAAATGACCTGCTGGCCATTTTTACACTGCTATATCACCTGGTCTTCTAATTCCTCATGAGACCGTGAAAGAAACTGGCCAGTGACAGGGCAATTTTGAATCAGCACAAACAGGAACAGCTTCAGCAACCTATTGGCCAACTTATATCTGGCAGTGGTCATCTTTTGATGAAAAGCATGTGTCACTGCCAAAGTTACCTGAAAAAAGCCTTTTGTTTCTCAGACAAAACAACTAAACTGAAATTAATCGGATTGGGGTGCTGCTGCTGTAATGTAAGCCAAGATAATTGTAGCATCATGCACATAAGCTCTAAGGCTTCTCCCAAGCATGTTTAAAAGATTTACATATTTTTAATGTTGACCTCGCAGCTGCGTGAAAAGACCTCCTCCCTGCTTTACAATATAGTGTTTCCTTTTTTTTTTTTTTTTTTTTTTTCCAACATGTCAATGGCCAGCTTCCGGTGCCTTTTTTGACAGTGGTTTGCCTATTAGCCTTCTGAACAGAATTTACTGTAAGGAATTAACCCCCCTCCCCTATAGACTTCAACAAGACTAAGTTTGGGTTCACTAAATTTCAAACCGGATTTGCCAAACCCTTGGCGAATCGAACCTAAGCAGTGTTGCCATACCCTGGTCAAGAGTGGAGATTCAGATTCCTATAAATTCCTAAACTGTTATAATGGTGCAAGCTCAGGTCTCAGTAATACAATCAAATTAAAAAAAGAACAGCCAGCCTCTGCGTGTTACAAGGAACATAAAGATTTAGAATCCAACATTGTGGAAGCACATCATGCTACTGTATCCTCGCTGTTAGACCACCCCCCTCCCTACCAGAGGCTGAACAATCTTCTGTAGGAGCTCAGGGCATATGCCTCAAAACTTTTACGGCCCATTCACGTTACTGTGCTTTGGTAATTCCGCTGGCATAAATCCTTGTCTGTTTTGGCTTATTAATGCACTTTTGTTAAAGGCAGGGTCATGGACCACCCATGACCATGGGGCCCTTGGTTTTTGTTTTTTTTGGGGGGGTTTTTTCACGTAGTCCTGGCAGCATCTTTGTTAGACTCTTAGGAATTGTGAGCCTACCTTACAGGAAAAACAGTGTGTCTGTCTGTGGAATGGTAGCCCCTTACCACCAGCTGCAAAATATTTATCCCAATATGGCTCTGCACTAGGGATAAGTGAAATGGGTGAGGTTTTTTTTTGTCTGAGAAACTTTGTAGATATTTGGGACAATTCACTGTAATTTTACCAGAAATGTAAGAAATTTAACTTCCACAAGCCACATCCGAAATACTTAGAAATAGTGTGTGTACTAGATAAACCGTGTACACTGTAATAACAACCAGACTTTATAGGCTCCGCATGGGAGACGACACATTTATAAAATATAACCAGCTTTATTATACTTATTAAAAACACAGATAAAAGGGGAATACCCTAAATGGCCTCAGGTCTTGCAGAGTTCAAGGTACAGTACCCTGCTACAGTACAACTAGGAGACCCAATTATATCACATATGATCAAATATCCATAATGATGACAATAAATATACGGTGAATACAGAATTGTGGATCTCCAGTAAGAAGGTCAAAGTCAACACTTTTCATCAATTGTCTTATTCAGGACCCAATAGGGAGAGAGTAGTTGCAATGGGTCAAGAGGTATCCAAACATTGGTTCCGGAGGTGGGCAAAGGGCCATCAGAGCCACAAAATCATCAAACAGGTCATATGGAGGACAACATAGAAGAATAATGAATTTTGTTAGTAGAGCCCGTGAATTGCCTTCAAATATTTGAAGGCCGAAAGAGTAGCCCGGAAGTATCAGTATTGCCTGATTCACGCAGTGTATGGAGCACACATATCAGCCCACCATCTACTAGTTTCATGACATTCAACCCAAGGAGGAAGAGCAAAGGTATCTGAATCCAAAAATTGTAGGGATCTTCCCACACTGACTCAAGGAATAATCAGGCTCGGAATATCATCCTAAAATCACGCCATGCCCCTGGTGCAACATAATCTACACACTAGGTCTAACCCCCCCCCCCCCCCCCCCCGAGATCCTTCTGCACAAATAATCAGCCAAGATGCATCCCAGAATGGTCATGTGGCTTTGTAAAGAGGACATTTCATTCCAGAGCTGGCATCATAAGGGCTAATGACTCACGACCGTAAATCATGTCCCCCCTCATTTGTCCATCCTATAGGATTTACCCTAATATCTCTCCTATAGTAAGAGTGACCACTATTGACTATACAATGCCCCCTCAGGTCACGCCACTACCTGGAACCAGCTCTGTGTCTCCCTTTTTATGCATCCAATAAAACTAATCGGCTGCAGGTTTGTTTTAAATTGGACCAAAACCGCTAATTGATGCTGAAGGCAACATAATCCTAATAAGTTAAAAGTTGTTTCCACATTGTCTCAGCCTGCTCTGTAGCACTGTAATCTTCCTTCACATTCTAAAAGGTCTCTCTAATGATTCAATGGCGTAGCTGAGACCCCGTGTCACGTCTCGCAATAATACCAGCTGCTCCTAATGCAATACAAAACTGGAATTCTCATCTAAAACCTAAAGAGCATCCACCACCGCTGGCTGTATAGACTGATCTGAGCCGAGATCTGGTCAGACAGGAAATGACAATGCGATATAGAATAATCATCCCTCTGCTTTTTTCTTCATTGGGGCACAGTTATTTTTCTTCATAGTGACAGTAACAATAAAGGGCTTAAAAGGGCATGTGTCCTAATATATTAAATGTTACTGTTTTTAAGTGCAGATATGAAAGGATGCACATTTTCTATCTGTTTCTTTCTTTCCTTACCCACTTGAGTACCAGCCTGTAATGCCCTTTCGCTACCAGGCCATTGTTCAGTTTTCATTGCTGTGATAGTTTGACCGACAATTACTGTCTTGCAATACTGTACCCAAATGAGTGTTTATACCAGTGTTAATTTTGTCGACTTAAACGACTAAAACATTTTAGCCGACTAAATGAGTAATATTACAGTCGACTAAAATACGACTAAAACAATTGAGATGACTAAAATGGCATTTTGGTCAAAAGACAAAGACTTAGGCTCGATTCACACCTATGCATGTTGCTTTTGAGCGTTTTTGGAGGTTTTTTTTTTCATGCTTGCCACGTTTTTCAGCAGCGTTTTTGCCGCGATTTGCGTTTTGCGTTTTTTTTTTTTGTTTTTTTTGTTTTTTTTTTACAGTCTTAAAAAAAAAAAAAAATTAAAAAGAAAAAAAAAAACGGCAAAAACGCATCAAAAACGGTGCACTTGCGTTTTTGATGCTTGTCCATTGAATTCTATTACATGCAAAACGCTGCATTTTGCATGAAAAAAAAGTCCCTGACCCTTTCCAAAAATGCAGAGAAACAAAAAGGCATTGATGTGAACATGTTCCATAGGAACCCATGTTAAATAATTCCCGTGCATTTCTGCAAAATGCAAAATGCATCAAAAAACGCGCTAGTGTGAATGGAGCCTAAAACTAAATTAAAATTTGACTTCAAAATTAACACTGGTCTGTAGTGCATGTTCATATCTCATGCCATAAAAAATAAACATATTAGATTTTTCACTCCAGCAGTATATAATGAGTTTGGAAATTGTAGAGAAATGTTAACTAATGCATTACAATTTAATTGCACTCATTAGATTTTAGACGACTAAAATGATTTTCAGTCGACTAAAATGTACTCGAGATTTTAGTCGACTAAAACGTAGGACATTTTAGTCGACTAAAATATACTGGAGATTTAGTCGACTAAATACGACTAAAACATTTTCAGAAGACTAAAATGGGACGAAAACTAAAATCCAATTTAAGTCCTAAGACTAAATCGAAATTTGCTGCCAAAATTAACACTGGTTTATACTCCTTTCTTTCTTTTTTTTTTTTTTTTTTTTTAACTTTCTTTTGGTGGTATTTAATACCTGCTTTTTTTTTCTTTTTTTACTATAAAAAGTAGAAAAGACCAGTTTCCATTGTTCACTGTTTAAAATAAAAATGCCAGTTTAGCACCAAAACCGCCAAAATGAAACTTTTTGGGAAAGTAGATACTAGCGATGGGCTCGGCGTGTTCGGATCACGCCCGCCAGGAAGCCGGCACTGCACACCGCCAATCATAGGCAGCGTGTGTTTGTTTGTGCAGCTGCTGGTGGGGAAATGCCGCACTGCCTATGATTGGCGGTTTACAGTGACGGCCTCCTGGCGAGCTCGAACCAAACACGCCGGAGCCAATTGCTAGTAGACACCCCAAGGTAATCTCATATTTTCCCACAATTTTTTGGGAATGAAGAAACATGCCAGTACTGAGGGGGTTAATCACAGTGTATGAGTGCACTAGATACATGAAATATACAAGTCGTATACGGAAGGAGGAAGTGAAGGAGTGAAGTGAAAGTGATATTAAAGTCTTTTTTTTTTTTTTAATAACAAATGTTATACTTACCTGTTATGTGCAGTTGGTTTTGCACAGAGCAGCCCTGATCCTCCTCTTCTCGAGTCTCTCGCCAGCGCTTCTGGCCCCGCCCTTCTGCCAAGTGCCCCCACAGCAAGCAGCTTGCTATGGGGGCACCCGCGCTGAGCCACTGCTCTGTGTGTCCATTTAGACACGGAGGTGTGGCTCGGCCCCGCCCCCTCTCGACTCACTGGCTTTGATTGACAACAGTTGAAGCCAATAGTGCCCGCTGCTGTCTCAGCCAATGAAGGGAGTCCCGGACTGCCTTAGCTCTCGTGCAAAATCGCTGGATCGAGATGGGGCTCAGGTAAGTATTAGGGGGGCTGTTGCACACAGACTTTTTTTTTTTTTTTATCTTAATGCATAGAATGCATTAAGATAAAAAAACCTTCTGCCTTTACAACCACTTTAATGTACTGGTCGCATACAATGACAGGATGGAGATGAAGGGGTTAATACTCAGATGTTGTTAAGGGAGGTGAAAGGTGTAACGAGGAACAACACGTATCTGAGCACCGCAAACCAAAAAGGCTGTTTATTTTATTTTTAATATTCAACACACTCTTCCCCCATCCATCCATGTCTCCATACTTTACTTAGCTGAGAAATCACTTTGAAAAACATCCCCCTAGCATTTCTGGCTGCGGCCATCTTGAGTAAGGGCAGATTATTCATGTAGCCTTTACTTCCTGGAATCCATCTGCCCTTAACTCAGGCGCACAGTACAGTGTTTCCATGCACTGAGGTACCTAAAGACCTCTCGGTTCACAGTGATTAACAGGTAGATTGGCCACTGCAACAGAAAATGCAGGTTTTATATTCATAATGTGTGCAAATGAAGGCCCTGTTTTAACATATACTTATGGTGGCCATACGCTACCATAAACCTGTCATTTGGACAGTTCGTTAGTTTTATCGTCCAGTTTAATGGACACAGATCGAAAATCGGTTGTGATGTTTTTGAGCCAAAAAATCGAAGGAAACGTTTGTAAAACTTTGGCCGTACGGACGATAAATTGGAAGGTTTATGTGTTTCTCGCCCGAACAGTTTGCACTAGGTATATGTGACAAAAAATGAATTAATTTATGTCCGTTGAACGATTTATCTATCAAAATCTTTGATTACATGATGGCAAAATCGTTTGCTCTCAGGACCATGTGTTATTGTTTTTCAAAAACTTGTTCGAAACTATTTTTCGACAGGTGTATGGCTAGCATTAGACCGGTGGTTGCAGACTGGTTGGTTAGTTGAGCTGGGAATTTCTTTGGTTCTGTTTTGCATGGGTTGCCCTGCCATGTTCTCATTGCTGCAAAGGCCAGTTATAGGTGGGGGCAGTGGCCATTGTGCTATGTGCTGGGTGTCCAGTGTGCCCCTGTGATTTTTAACTACTTCAATACCGGGCACTTATACACCTTCCTGCCCAGGCCAATTTTCAGCTTTCAGCGCTTTCGCAATTTGAATGACAATTGCGCGGTCATATGACACTGTACTCAAACAAATTTTTTTATCATTTTGTTCCCACAAATAAAGCTTTCTTTTGGCAGTATTTGATCACCTCTGCAATTTTTTTTTTATTTTTTGCGCAACACATAAAAGACCAGAAATTTTGAAAAAAAAAGGTTTTTCTTTGTTGCTATTAAATATTTTTTGTAAATGAGTGTGTTTTCTTCAATGACAGGCACTGATATGGCTGCACTGATAAGGCGGCACTGATGGGCACCGATTAGTGGCACTGGTATGTGGCACTGATGGGCACTCGTAGGCGGCACTGATGGGCATTCGTAGGCGGCACTGATGGGCACTCGTAGGCGGCACTGATGGGCACTCGTAGGCGGCACTGATGGGCACTCGTAGGCGGCACGCATGGCACTCGTAGGCGGCACGCATGGGCACTCGTAGGCGGCACGCATGGGCACTCGTAGGCGGCACGCATGGCACTCGTAGGCGGCACGCATGGGCACTCGTAGCGGCACGCATGGGCACTTGTAGGCGGCACGCATGGGCACTTGTAGGCGGCACGCATGGGTACTCGTAGGCGGCACGCATGGGTACTCGTAGGCGGCACGCATGGGTACTCGTAGGCGGCACGCATGGGTACTCGTAGGTGGCACGCATGGGTACTCGTAGGTGGCACGCATGGGCACTGATTGGAGGCAATGATGACACTGGTGGCATTGCTGGGCATCACTGAATTTTGTTTTCATAATGCTGCCAGTCAGTGCCCATTTGTGGGCACTGATTGGCATTGATTGGGCATATGTTGGCACATGTGAATGGCCATGCCGGATGTACCTGGCCATCCGCATATTATGTTTTTCCCTGGTGGTCCTGGTGGCTTTCCTGGTGGTCTGAAGTGGGCATCCGAGGGGGCGCTGTGCTGATAAAGAATCAGCGCAGACCCCCCCCCCCCGTCAGGAGAGCCGCTGACCGACTCTCCTCTACTCGCGTCTGTCAGACGCGAGTGAGGAAAAGCTGATCAACGGCTCTTCCTATTTACATGGTGATCAGCCGTGATTGGACGGAGGCTCTTTACCGAGATCGGTGTAGCGGTGTGTCAGACTGACGCACCGCACCACCGATCGCCACGGGCGCGCGCCAGCTGTTATCCTGCAGGGCGTCATGACACCCAGTCAGGATAACTGATCCACCGCCCGGCCGTCATTCTGCTAAAGGCTGGGCGGGAAGTGGTTAGGGAGGGGTTGGCTCCTTCCAGGCTCACCTGCCCTCTGCCTATCCATTTATATTATGCATGTACTTCTACTATAGAGGCTCTCAAAAATTTAAAGAGTTAGGACTGCAAATAATACTGGGGTGCCGTGAAGTGGTTCTGCAGCTTACTCATGTATTTGCGTTAAAAACAGGGGTTTCGTTTGCACACATTTGCAGGATAATTTGGTTGGTTGTAGGCGGGTTGGTGAGTTAAGCTGGGAATTTCTTTGGTTTTGTTTTGCTCATATTCCTAAATGGCACTGGGTAAATAAAGGGCCACACTCTAAAGGCTCTGGTTTAGTGTGCGGGCAGTTGTCCGTTTTTGGCTGCAGTTGGCCACAGTGAAGGACTGGTGTGATGCGCGTTTCAGCATTTTCCCATTATTTTATTTTTATTTTTCTGTCAACTTTATTTGAAGTTCCCAAAGCAGCAGCGTGGTGCATTGGACTGCTGTGCGGTGACCTACCTGTCCGTTGCAGTAAAATGAAGCATGTTTGCATTTTATTACAGCTCATTGCACTGCATCTCCAGGCTGCATTGCGGTGCGAATGGGGCCCTTTCTATGTGTCCTAGCGGTGCCCGGTGTTCTTCCAGTGTGGAAAAATGCCAGTCACCAAAGAAGTTCAGGGTAACCATATCATCATTTTTATTTACTTGTGGGGGGGAAAAAACATCTAAAAAGCAAATATAATCAATATTGAACCTAAATATGTTTGTCTCTCTTTTTCAGATATTTTTCTTTTTCCACCTGTTTTGGAGACCACAACCTTTTTAACAGCACATGGAAACCTCAGTTGATTACCGGTCATTGACCCAGAGGTAAGCTTTCAGTGTTCCATTTCAGCATTTAAATGTTTGTCTCTGCCTGCCTTTTACACACACATGAACTTTAATGGCATCCCAGTCTTATTCCGTAGGGTTCAATATTGAGTTGGCCCACCCTTTGCAGCTATAACAGCTTCAACTCTTCTGGGAAGGCTGTCCACAAGGTTTAGGAGTGTGTCTATGGGAATGTTTGACCATTCTTCCAGAAGCGCATTTGTAAGGTCAGGCACTGATGTTGGATGAGAAGGCCTGGCTTGCAGTCTCCGCTCTAATTCAACCCAAAGGTGTTCTGTCGGGTTGAGGTCAGGACTCTGTTCAGGCCAGTCAAGTTCCTCCACCCCAAACTCGCTCACCCATGTCTTTATGGACCTTGCTTTGTGCGCTGGTCCAAATCATTTGGTGGAGGGGGGGATCTTTTTCAGGGGTTGGGCTTGGACCCTTAGTTCCAGTGAAGGGAACTCTTAAGGCGTCAGCGTACCAAGACATTATGGACAATTTCATGCTCTCAAATTTGTGGGAACATTTTGGGGATGGCCACTTCGTGTTCCAACATGACTGTGCACCAGTGCACAAAGCAAGGTCCATAAAGACATGAATGAATGAGAGTGGGGTGGAGGAACTTGAAGGACCTGCAAAGTCCTGGCCTCAACCTGACAGAACACCTTTAGGATGAATTAGAGCAGAGACTGTGAGCCAGGCCTTCTTGTGCAACATCAGTGCCTGACCTCACAAATGCTCTTCTGGAAGAATGGTCAAACATTCCCATAGACACACTCCTGAACCTTGTGGACAGCCTTTCCAGGAGAGTTGAAGCTGTTATAGCTGCAAAGGGTGGGCCAACTCAATATTGAACCCTACGGACTAAGACTGGGATGCCATTAAAGTTCATGTGCATCTAAGGGCAGGCGTCGCAATACTTTTGACAATATAGTGTACATGCGATTATATATATATTTTTTTTTTAATTTTACTATATTTTTTTCACAAAAGTAGATTTACCCTTCAAGGCAATGACTGCTGTGTAAATAGCTTTATGAACATGCATCTAATTCCTTATTTCAAGTAGAGATCTAATTAAAGAAAATTACTGAAGTAATAACGACTATTTGTCAACAATAATAAATGATGCAATTAATTATAGTAACACCCCCCATTCCAGTATCAGAAGTTCTCTTCCTGTAATTCTGGATTTTCACTTAAGTTTCATCAGGAAGGAAGTGTACAAATGACCCATTCCTCTTCTCTGACAGTCAGGTACTTGAGATGAATAGCTTCTGTATTTGGAGTTTCCTCATCTTTCACGTTGCTAGTATGGCGTTCTCACCATTCACTGTACTTCAAGCCGCAGATGTGAAAGATCTTACCGTATTTCTGGAGAAGTAGACGCGTTCTGTTTATTTTTGTGACTTTGATTGTTCTATTGTTCATACGTGAGCCTATTTTTATGTTTGGGCTATTTGTGGCTTTCTGTAGGGACCCAGTGACAGTAACTTGATTGATATCAAAAAGTCATGTTCTGTACATGACGGCACATTCTGCATTTTCTAAATATAATTTGCAGTTATATATACATAAAAGAAAAATTATCAAATGCATTTTTAATGCAACTGCATCCTCCTGTTATCCCTCCTACATGTTGCGTGACGCCCAGTGCCATTCAACCCACTTCGGGTGAGTCCAGGGTGTCATGTCTCTGCCTACCCTGGACTTACAGAAGAATGCTGCAGGTTCGTGTCACGTCTTTGTGGTACTGCTGTCTGCAGCAATTCAAGATTCACGTACCACTGAAGGAAGAAAAGGACCTGTGACACCACCAGGCTAGACCATAGACACCTGGAAAAAGGGTATGTATGGGATTTCTTTTTAAGGGTTAGGGGTGTTGAAGCCTGAGGTAGGGGAAACCCTAAGCCCAGAGTTAAAGCGGTTGTAAAGGCACAAGGTTTTCACCTTCATGCATTATATGCATGAAGGTAAAAAAACTTGTGTGCAGTAGCCCCCCTAAGACTTACCTGAGCCCCATCTCGATCCAGCGATGTCCCCGAGAGCCTCGCCTCTCCAGGGAATCGCACTCCTGATTGGCATTTGGCAGCAGTGGGAGCCATTAATAGATAAAAAGTTAATTTTATATACAACTATATAGATCAGACCAAAATGAGGGACAAATGAGGGGGACAGAGGGACATTGCTCCAAATCAGGGACAGTTGGGAGCTATGGTGTATGGCCAACTCAAACCAACGTAAAAATAGGCTCACGTATGAACAATAGAACAATCAAAGTCACAAAAATAAACAGAACGCTTCTACTTCTCCAGAAAGACGGTAAGATCTTTCACAAGTACATTGAATGGTGAGAACGCCATATCAGCAATGTTAAAGATAAGGAAACTCCAAATACAGAAGCTATTCATCTCAAGTACCTGACTGTCAGAGAAGAGGAATGGGTCATTTGTACACTTCCTTCCTGATGAAACTTAAGTGAAAATCCAGAATTGGCCATTGGCTCCCGCTACTGTCAATCACAGCCAGTGAGCCAATCAGTAGATGAAGGGGCAGGGCTGAGCAGAGGCTCCTTGTGTGAATGGACACACAGAGCTGCGGGTCGGGAGTGCGCCTTCTTGTGTGCCCCAAGGCAAACTGGTTGCTGTGGGGGCACCCGGCAGGAGGTAGGCGCTAGGAGCGCCAGCGTGAGACCCGAGAAGAGGAGGATCCGGGCTGCTCTGAAGCAAAACCATTGCACAGAGGGGAAGTATGACATGTTTGCTATGTTTTTTGGTTTTTTTTTTAAACAAGGGTTTATGATCGATTTGAGTTGGCCATACACCATAGTTCCCAACTGTCCCCAATTTGGAGCAATGTCCCTCTGTCCCCCTCATTTGTCCCTCATTTTGGTCTGATCTATATAGTTGTATATAAAATGAACTTTTTATCTATCAAAAAGTGTTTCCCAGTGCTAAACCTTTCATCTGATTTTCTAAATTGCTGCATTTGTTAATTCCAAAAGCCAATATAAAGGAATTATAGTGGTAAAAAAAAACACTTGTGGGTTTAACCAATCTTGTTTTTTTGTACAATTCTCCTTTAACCTGTTCAATACCGGGCATTTTTACCCCCTTCCTTCCCAGGCCAATTTTTAGTTTTCAGCGCTGTCGCGCTTTAAACGTCAATTGCGCGGTCGTGCAACGTTGTGCCCAAAAAAAATTGACGTCCTTTTTTCCCCACAAATAGAGCTTTCTTTTGGTGGTATTTGATCACCTCTGCGGTTTTTATTTTTTACGCTATAAACAAAAGAAGAGCAACAATTTTGAAAAAAACACAATATTTTTTTACTTTTTGCTATAATAAATATCCCAATTTTTTGGGATAAATTTGGGATAAATTTTTTCCTCAGTTTCGGCCGATACGTATTCTTCTACATATTTTTGGTAAAAAAATCGCAATAAGCGTATATTGATTGGTTTGCGCAAAAGTTATAGCGTATACAAAATACGGGATAGATTTATGGCATTTTTTAAAAAAAATAAATTTTTTTTTTTTTTTTACTAGTAATAGCGGCGATCGCGATTTTTTTTTTTCCGTGACTGCGACATTATGGCGGACACATCGGACACTTTTGACACATTTTTGGGACCATTCACATTTATACAGTGATCAATGCTATAAAATTGCATTGATTACTGTGTAAATGTGACAGGCAGGGAAGGGGTTAACCACTAGGGGGACACAAGGGGTTAAGTATGTTTCCTAGGGAGTGATTCTAACTGTAGGGGGAGGGGACGTATAAGGGGAGGAGACCGATCAGTGTTCCGCTGTACTGGGAACACAGATCGGTCTCCTCTCAACTGACAGGACGTGCATCTGTGTGTTTACACACACAGATCCACGGTCCGTCCCGGTTAACGGGCAATCGCGGTGCGTGCGCCCCCACCCCCTAGACAGCCGGGAATCCCAGCCGTCATATGACGTCCACCCAGGATGGGAGATCCCATCTGTGGACGTCATTTGTCTATGGCCGGTGCTGAAGTGGTTAAGGGGGTGTGGCAGGGGGTGTGTCCTATGCCTGCATACTTTTGCTGATAGGTGTACCTCATTCCCATCTCAAAGTTGGGAGGTATGCACACACTGGTAGACTTTCAAACGAATGTTTGTATAAATATTCGTTCAAACGTTCATATGAAAATTCTCACTGCATTTGATGACCATTGAAAAGTACTTCAAAATCTTGTTTGCTTTTAACAATTGATTTTAAAATTTAATGTGATTTTCTCGAATGAAAACCACACACACACTGCTAGAAATCTGTTCTGTCAGGAAAAATTTCCATCTGCTCTCAAATTTTTTTCATCACTATGGTCAAAAACCAACGTCGATTTGACCAAACTGATAAGAAAATCAAAAGAATGTTCTTAACACAAAAAAAAATTGTAACAAAATTCTACACGTGTTTGGTCAGCTTAAGGTTTTAAATCTTTATGAAAAAACTTTTTAGTGAAATGTAATTTATAGTATTTAGTAACAAGTATTATCTATATATGAGAATACAGTATTTTCTGCTGTAGAAGTACTTTAGTACAGGAGTACAACACTACATCCAGAAGGCGTCTCGAAAAATCCCAGGAGACAATCAAATTCTATTATCTGCAGATCTGTTAAAGCTGCCCTTCAATAATAGGAGTTTCTTCCTGATCTCTGCTGCTACTAATGAATGAAATGAACAACATCTGTGTTACATCTGACTATTCATACACCATTATTGGACTCCTGAGATAGCTTCCCAATCTTGAAAAGGGACTCACTTTCCAAATAACAGTGGAGTGGGGGAATAAATCATACAGTGCATCCGGAAAGTATTCACAACACTTAACTTTTTACACATTTTGTTATGTTACAGCCTTATTTCAAAATGGATTCAATTAATTATTTTCCTCACAATTCTACAAACAATACCCCATAATGACAACGTGAAATAAGTTTGAAATCTTTGCAAATTTATTAAAAATAAAAAACGAAAAAAAAAAATCCCACATACAGAAGTATTCACAGCCTTTGCTCAATTCTTTGTTGAAGCACCTTTGGCACCAATTACAGCCTCAAGTCTTTTTGAGTATGATGTTATAAGCTTGGCACACCTATATTTGGGCAGTTTCTCCGATTCTTCTTTGCAGGACCTCTCAAGCGCCATCAGGTTGGATGAAGAGCGTCGGAGCACAGCCATGTAAAGATCTCTCCGTAGATGTTAAATCGGGTTCAAGTCTGGGCTCTGGCTGGGCCACTTGAGGACACTTACAGAGTTGTCCCGCGGCCGATCCTTTGTTACCTTGGCTGTGTGCTTAGGGTCACTGTCCTGTTGGAAGATGAACCTCCATCCCAGTCTGATTTCCAGAGTGCTCTGAAGCAGGTTTTCATCAAGGATGTCTCTGTACATTGCTGCATTTATCTTTCCCTTGATCCTGTCTAGCCTCCCAGTTCCTGCCACTGAAAAACATCCCCACAGCATGATGCTGCCACCACTAAGCTTCACTGTAGGGATCGTATTGGCCAGGTGATGAGCGGTGCCTGGTTTCCTCCAGACATGATGCTTGTCATTCAGGCCAAAGAGTTCAATCTTTGTTACATCAGACCAGAGAATTTTGTTTCTCATCGTCTGAGAGTTCTTCATGTGGCTTTTGGCAAACTCCAGGCAGGCTCTTGTGTGCCTTTTCATTGAGAAGTGGCTTCCGTCTATCCACTCTACCATACAGACCTGATTGGTGGAGTGCTGCAGAGATGGTTGCTCTTCTGGAAGGGTCTCCTCTCTTCACAGAGAAATGCTGGAGCTCTGTCAGAGTGACCATCAGGTTCTTGGTCACCTCCCCGAATAAGGCCCTTCTCCCCCCATCTCTGTTTGGCCAGGCAGCCAGCTCTAGAAAGAGTCTTGGTGGTTCCAAACTTCTTTCATTTATGGATGATGGAGGCCACTGTGCCTATTGGGACCTTCAAAGCTGCTGAAACTTTTCTGTACCCTCCCCCAGGTCTGTGCCTCCATACAATCCTGTCTGGGAGGTCTACAGACAATTCCTTAGACTTCATGGCTTTGTTTGTGCCCCGACATGCATTGTTACCTGTTGGACCTTATATAGACAGGTGTGTGCCTTTCCAAATCATGTCCAATCAACTGAATTTACCACAGGTGGACTCCAATCAAGTTGTAGAAACATCTCAAGGATGATCAGTGCAAGCAGGATGCACCTGAGCTCAATTTTGAGTGTCATGGCAAAGGTTGTGAATACTTATGTACTTGTGATTTTTTTTTTTTTAATACATTTTCAAAGATTTTAAACAAACTTCTTTCACGTTGTCATTATGGGGTAATGTTTGTAAAATTTTGAAGATAATAAAAAATGTATTCAATTTTGGAATAAGGCTGTAACAGAACAAAAAGGGGAAAAAGTGAAGCACCATGAATACTTTCTGGATGCACTATAAGTGTTTCAAGGTATGCTAATTTGAGGTGTCAAAATTTATATTGTACACGTTCAAAATTAAAGGAATGATAGTGTTTTCAATTGTATAGAGAAAGATGGATAGATATACATGTACACAGCTTGATGTTGAAGTGTGAGACAAAATAAATCTAAAACATGAATACTCACCTATGAGGCTGCAGCATCAGTCAGATGCTGCAACTATTCTCCACTAAAAATTGCAAACTTTTAACCCCTATGCTTTGTCCTGCCAACTACTGATCCCCGTACTCTGCCCTGACAACTGCTGACTCCCAGACTCTGCCCTGACAACTGCTGACTCCCAGACTCTGCCCTGACAACTGCTGACTCCCAGACTCTGCCCTGACAACTGCTGACTCCCAGACTCTGCCCTGACAACTGCTGACTCCCAGACTCTGCCCTGACAACTGCTGACTCCCAGACTCTGCCCTGACAACTGCTGACTCCCAGACTCTGCCCTGACAACTGCTGACTCCCAGACTCTGCCCTGACAACTGCTGACTCCCAGACTCTGCCCTGACAACTGCTGACTCCCAGACTCTGCCCTGACAACTGCTGACTCCCAGACTCTGCCCTGACAACTGCTGACTCCCAGACTCTGCCCTGACAACTGCTGACTCCCAGACTCTGCCCTGACAACTGCTGACTCCCAGACTCTGCCCTGCAAACTACTGGTCCCCCGTACTCTGCCCTGCAATCTACTGGCCCCCGTACTCTGCCCTGCAATCTACTGGCCCCCTGTACTCTGCCCTGCAATCTACTGGCCCCCTGTACTCTGCCCTGCAATCTACTGGCCCCCTGTACTCTGCCCTGCAATCTACTGGCCCCCTGTACTCTGCCCTGCAATCTACTGGCCCCCTGTACTCTGCCCTGCAATCTACTGGCCCCCTGTACTCTGCCCTGCAACCTACTTGCCCGCCGTACTCTGCCCTGCAACCTACTGCCCCCCCGTACTCTGCCCTGCAATCTACTGGCCCCCCGTACTCTGCCCTGCAATCTACTGGCCCCCCGTACTCTGCCCTGCAATCTACTGGCCCCCCGTACTCTGCCCTGCAATCTACTGGCCCCCCGTACTCTGCCCTGCAACCTACTTGCCCCGTACTCTGCCCTGCAACCTACTTGCCCCGTACTCTGCCCTGCAACCTACTTGCTCCGTACCCTGCCCTGCAACCTACTTGCCCCGTACCCTGCCCTGCAACCTACTGGCCCCCCGTACTCTGCCCTGCAACCTACTGGCCCCCCGTACTCTGCCCTGCAACCTACTGGCCCCCCGTACTCTGCCCTGCAACCTACTGGCCCCCAGTACTCTGCCCTGCAACCTACTGGCCCCCCGTACTCTGCCCTGCAACCTACTGGCCCCCCGTACTCTGCCCTGCAACCTACTGGCCCCCCGTACTCTGCCCTGCAACCTACTGGCCCCCAGTACTCTGCCCTGCAACCTACTGGCCCCCAGTACTCTGCCCTGCAACCTACTGGCCCCCAGTACTCTGCCCTGCAACCTACTGGCCCCCCGTACTCTGCCCTGCAACCTACTGGCCCCCAGTACTCTGCCCTGCAACCTACTGGCCCCCAGTACTCTGCCCTGCAACCTACTGGCCCCCAGTACTCTGCCCTGCAACCTACTGGCCCCCAGTACTCTGCCCTGCAACCTACTGGGCCCCCAGTACTCTGCCCTGCAACCTACTGGGCCCCCAGTACTCTGCCCTGCAACCTACTGGGCCCCCAGTACTCTGCCCTGCAACCTACTGGGCCCCCAGTACTCTGCCCTGCAACCTACTGGGCCCCCAGTACTCTGCCCTGCAACCTACTGGGCCCCCAGTACTCTGCCCTGCAACCTACTGGGCCCCCAGTACTCTGCCCTGCAACCTACTGGGCCCCCAGTACTCTGCCCTGCAACCTACTGGGCCCCCAGTACTCTGCCCTGCAACCTACTGGGCCCCCAGTACTCTGCCCTGCAACCTACTGGGCCCCCAGTACTCTGCCCTGCAACCTACTGGGCCCCCAGTACTCTGCCCTGCAACCTACTGGGCCCCCAGTACTCTGCCCTGCAACCTACTGGGCCCCCAGTACTCTGCCCTGCAACCTACTGGGCCCCCAGTACTCTGCCCTGCAACCTACTGGGCCCCCAGTACTCTGCCCTGCAACCTACTGGGCCCCCAGTACTCTGCCCTGCAACCTACTGGGCCCCCAGTACTCTGCCCTGCAACCTACTGGGCCCCCAGTACTCTGCCCTGCAACCTACTGGGCCCCCAGTACTCTGCCCTGCAACCTACTGGGCCCCCAGTACTCTGCCCTGCAACCTACTGGGCCCCCAGTACTCTGCCCTGCAACCTACTGGGCCCCCAGTACTCTGCCCTGCAACCTACTGGGCCCCCAGTACTCTGCCCTGCAACCTACTGGGCCCCCAGTACTCTGCCCTGCAACCTACTGGGCCCCCAGTACTCTGCCCTGCAACCTACTGGGCCCCCAGTACTCTGCCCTGCAACCTACTGGGCCCCCAGTACTCTGCCCTGCAACCTACTGGGCCCCCAGTACTCTGCCCTGCAACCTACTGGGCCCCCAGTACTCTGCCCTGCAACCTACTGGGCCCCCAGTACTCTGCCCTGCAACCTACTGGGCCCCCAGTACTCTGCCCTGCAACCTACTGGCCCCCCGTACTCTGCCCTGCAACCTACTGGCCCCCCGTACTCTGCCCTGCAAACTACTGACCTCTGTACTTTTCTGGATGACAGTGAATGCCAGGTTTCTCACTGAAGCCATTATTTTCTTTATGCCATCCTTACTATTTATTGGGGCTGCACCCCAGTGATCTTTGACCTATCCCCATATAGCTCAGGTAGATCTCCACCTCTCTAAGGTTTACAGTGAAGTATTATGAAACGCTACCTGAGTCGCATAACTAATGACATTTAGATGGCATAGCACCAGCCCTAGGCTGTGTGGCTCAATGCAATCACAAGTAATGTCAGGCAACATACCATTGTTTCCAGTGTTACCAGTTCACACCAATGCCCTGCTGAAAAAAAGGTTGGTCACATTTTGTTGCAACATGTTGCAGAGCACATTTAGAACATTTTGGCATCTGGCATGTAGAATGGTTACATTCAATAAAAGGCAGCTCAGTTGAACTGGCCTCTCTTTTTCACTAGGATCCGTAGATGGTGCGTGGTAAGCGGCAGTGCTGTTTATCTTGGCAGAGACTGGCAGCTTCAGGAGGTCCGGATATATTACCTCCAGCTGCTCTGAGTGATGGAGTCTGAAATTAAAGCAGAATTTAAAAGATCCAAAATAAACTGGTTTTAAGAGGGAAATGAAATAACCAGTCCACCCAGAAGTAATATTTCAGTGATGGGCAGATGTTGCAGAGTTTTTTTTTTTTTTTTTTTTTTTTTTTGGAACTCCGGTAGTAAAATCTCTGCACTTGTGTTTGCAGGTTTGCACATTTGCTATGGCCGAAGCTCCTTGTTCCTTTTTTTAATATTTGTAAGACCCTTGACAAGTGTAGATAAGCTGTCCCAACCTTACTATGACTGTCCAACCATTGTCATACTCCAGCCCTAACCCACTTATCGTTGCCTAGGATTAAAGAGACCACACTTGAAATGGAGTATAACTGGCCATAGCAGCCTTTTTAGTCACAAATATTAAATATATAACATTCTTTAACATGTAACAAGACCCCAAATATCAGTCGCTCCACCCGGTGGTCTTTAATGGCACTTCCTAACTTAGCTATGTTCCACCTCTACACTGCGGGCCTTTTTACGTACTAGGCCTCCAGCCATGGCACACCAGCTCGGAGACTATTAGTGGGTGAACAATCCAAAGCTTGGTGGATTAATTGGAATGCATTAAAAAGGGGATCGACTCCAGAGATAAAACGATAATTCTCCCACTCGACAAGACTCTGGTCCGGCCGCACCTGGAGTATGCTGTCCAGTTCTGGGCACCAGTCCTCAGGAAGGATGTACTGGAAATGGAGCGAGTACAAAGAAGGGCAACAAAGCTAAAAAAGGGTCTGGAGGATCTTAGTTATGAGGAAAGGTTGCAAGCACTGAACTTATTCTCTCTGGAGAAGAGATACTTGAGAGGGGATATGATTTCAATGTACAAATACCATACTGGTGACCCTACAATAGGGATAAAACTTTTTCGCAGAAGCGTTTAATAAGACACGTGGCCACTCATTAAAATTAGAAGAAAAGAGGTTTAACCTTAAACTACGTAGGGGGTTCTTTACTGTAAGAGCGGCAAGGATGTGGAATTCCCTTCCACAGGCATGGTCTCAGCGGGGAGCATCGATAGCTTCTAAAAACTATTAGATAAGCACCTGAATGACCGCAACATACAGGGATATACAATGTAATACTGACACATAATCACACATAGGTTGGACAACCCATCCCCCGCAGTGCAACCATTACCATCTTCCAGCTAAACCATGTTAACTGGAATACACCAGAGGGCACATACCACCGATGAGTCTCCCACATTTCCATCTCGTAGGTTATCATTGCCACCATCAAAGACCACCATAGCTAACAAGGGTGACCCCTTACTCTTGAGAGCCCCTCCACACTCTCAAAGCCCGCTGAATCCCATCCTGCAACCCCAGGGACCACAAATCAATACCCACCACAGACAGACACCGCAGAACCCCATCCTGAGATAAAGCCTGGTATCCCTCTCCAATTCCCTATGGCGGATAACCAAACCCCCGTTACGAATCACAAAGCGGCGCACCATTTTATTCACTTTTATACAGGCTTTGTTGATTCTGTCCATTGACCTTACCAATCGCCAGGCTGTCCTGGCCACAATGTCAGACCACAAGACCAACATATCTGGGAAAGCCGTCCTCAGCCTTAAGAAGTCAAACTTGACATCCTTGATGAGCTCCCGAATGAACCGAACCCCCAGGTCATTCCCACCTACTTGGAGCACCAAAACGTCCGGTGGTCTGTCCAGATGTGCAAAACGATGCACTTCCGGCATAACTCTACTCCACATCATACCCATCCGGCCTAACCAACGAATACACGCCTCCACCATGGAAATCCCCAGCTGTCTGCCATTAGGCCTAACGTCTGCTCGCCTGGGCCCCCAAAACACATAAGAGTGGCCCATGATCCAGATGAGGCGCAGCTGGTCTCCACCTGAAAGGAACAAAGACACCACGGGATACCTACAAGACAAACAACATATACTTACCCTACTTGATAAACCGCAATATATGTGTGCCTGCCAAAACATCCCTTCCCCTTTTACTCTCGTCGTAGCTCTACTCAGCCACCAAATGTGGGCGAATGTAGCTACGGAATGTTCTAGAGTCCCATCTACCGATCCGCTCCACAGCCGCCTCGTCCAACCCACATCGCGCAACCTATGTTGCCTCCCCGATGCGGAAGGAGTGCGAAGCATACTGTGTGCAAGCCAAACCTGCTGCTTTAAGGCATTTTCGGAAAACTGGAACTTGGACAGTGGAGACCCGTCCCTGTGCAATAAAAATGGCCCATACGAAACCGAGCAAACTCCCTTACAACCCCCACCGGGCACACAGGAGAGCCTGGTACAGAAAACAGCCGTACTCAGATGCCCTTACCACCCTGGTCTTTCTTGGACCGCCGTAGTAACAACTTAGTGCTATCCCCCTGCAAACCACATCCTGAGCCCATAAGCCCCCCCGGAACCCTCTTAGATGGGCTGACTATTTCACTAATCCTGAAGACTCCAAAAAAGGCCAATGAAAATGCAGCTTTAAACAAGGAAACCTTGTAAGCCGACGCACAGAACGAACCCAACTGAACAAAAATTGTCTGCAGGTTAATAAAGCATACATGCCTCCTAGTGTCCCTGCACTTCTGTGTCCTACGATATCCTTTCATAGCCTGTCGGACCCAAAAATCATTGGTAAAATCAACACCGCCCCGTAATTTGAACAAGAATGCCAAACCCGCTAGTTTCCGGTCTATGGCCGACACAGATACCCCCTGTTCCAGGTTTCTGGAAACAAAATAGATGACCAGCAACCGTACCTCCACGCCCTCCAGATCAACCCCAGCCTGCCATACCTTATCGTAGGCCACCTACGTGACCTCACTCACCGACCTCCTGATCCATCCAGCGACTCCAAGGCGATCGCCCACAGCCATTGGGGACACGGAACCCCCTGTTTGGCCGCCGGTGCCAGCTCTCGAAATTTGTCCCACTGAAAGCGAGACAAGGCGTCAGCCAAAGTATTGTCAACCCCTGGGAGATGTACCGCATACAGAAAAATATTCAACTGTAGGCAACGCAGCACCAGTGTCCGAAACCATAAATCAGACTGAGACAGAAGTACAGTTAAATGACACTTGCTTAATAATAATAAAAAAGGTAAACAGAGTAAACGTAGTAAAAACATAGCCAGAGTTCAGGAACCGGAACGGATAGTCAGACAAGCCAAAACGTCAGGGAGCCAGAGATAAGCGTAGTAGATCAGCAAGCAGGATCTGGAGCCAGAAGAAATGTCTGCCAAGCAAGTCTTTAACAGGAACACATCTCTCTAGAGATGTGACCAAGGTGAAGGCAGAGATCATCTGGACTGGACGGCTTAAGTAGGCAGGACTGACAAGCAGGATATCAATAACAGGTGAGTCACTGTGGAGAGATAGGAGAGATAGGAGCATGCCGTACTACACGCTATGGCAATGCGGTTAATGACTCCCAGTTTGTCGCAATTCCATCTCGCCTTCAAGTTCCTGAATGACTCACCCCATATTTCCATAGCCAGCACCACTGGAAAAAGCTCCAGGAGCACCAGATTTTTTTTAGGAGGCCTGCCTCCAACAAAGAAAACTGATTGTCCCCTTATGCCGCTTTCCCCAGTCCTAGCTCTGCTGCACAGAGGATCCCAGAAGATGAGTTACTGGTCAAATTCTGGTACTTCCACTGCTTGCTTTAACAAAATGCATAACATGTATTAATGATTACAGAGCTGCATTGATTTATGCATTTCTTGGCCTGGAGTTAAGCTGCGAGATATGAAAAAATCCATTTTATAAATGTAATGGGATAACCTTTCCTGTTGTGTACTCAGATAACCTTTCTTATTGGGAATTATTGCATCACCTTTAAAAATAGAAATTCTGTGAAATCATTTTGTATGAAGGAAATGTAGAAATCTGTTACAGAGCTACACCGTAGCAGTGATTAGGTAAAGTGTTGACCACGAAGGCGGAGGAACCTAAATTCCAGACTGCCAGCAGCAATGATAATGGTGGAATATGAGAGCGCTTTGTGGTTTTGTGGAGCAGTGTTCCTCAACTCCGCTCTCCAGGGCCATCAACCTGCTAATTTTAAAGGGAAAATGTAAGCCTTGTTAAAACTTTTAGTTATTTACATGAATGCGATAAGTTTTATGTTATTAATATTGTTAATGTGTGTTTTAAAAATTAACAATAAAAGATCCAGCAGTCAAGAACTAAGGCATGACTAGGCCTTGAAAAAGTTGTTGCGTTGCAGCTTTACCATCCACCGGATGTCCACCTAAAAGAGAACTTGCAGCTATTTAGGGCTTTACACATGTCACAGCAAAAATGATACACCATGCTATGTTCGGCAGGTAGTACCATCACCAAATGCAACCCATTCAGTTGAATGGGGCCATGCTGCAACTACCCTTATTGGACAAGGTGGAGAGGTGAAGTCACTCTCCACCTCTTCCAATCAGAGAAGGCTTTGGATTCGTTGAGAAAACGCAAAGCATTCTCTAAATGGGGCCTATGGCCAGCGGCTGACTTCCTGTGCTCACAATACAGCAGGGCAATTGCTCAGCACGGGTCCCAGAAGCTAGTGGAGATCGCTGTATTAGGAGTGCCTGAGTGTAGTACCCATAGAGTCTAGTACCCCTCTCTGCAGCACATGAGTCCCGTGGAATTCTCGGCCCCAGTGTCCCATTTCCTGCTAAAACATCCCCTGGCAACAGGGCCATCTGAACAGCATCATGGGCCCCTGGGAAAAGTAATGCACTGGGGCCTCTACAAGCCCGTCCCAATTTTCACACCTACTCTCAAAAATTAAAGTATAATGCTTCACTGTGCCCAACATTGCTGCCTCACTGTGCCCAACATTGCAGCCTCACTGTGCCCAACATTGCAGCCTCACTGTGCCCAACATTGCAGCCTCACTGTGCCCAACATTGCCAGGGCGGAGGAAGAGAGGGCGGCCAGGTCATGACTGGAGGAAGAGGAGAGCTGGGGATCACAGAGCGCAAATAGCATGCTGTTACAGCTTACATGTAATTGCCTCTGCTCTGCTCACCGTCACACACAGCCCCGCTTCCTCCTGACCCCGCGCCTGTGATAGACAGACTATATCCCAGCATTGGACCCGTATTCTGTCTATCACAGGTGTGGGGTCAGGAGGAGGTGGGGCTGTGTGTGATGGCGAGCAGAGCGGAGGCAATTCCAATAGCTTCACTCTAGATCCGACCGGCCCTGATGGGGCCCCATGTGCTTCTGGGGCCCCTGGGCTTTGCCCAGGTGTGTCCGCTTGGTAAGACAGCCCTGCCTGGCAACAATCCCCTGCCTCACCTTTTTACATCCCCAGTGATACCTTCACTGTTCCTGGATTCCATGATGCAGTAGTTGATCATAACCCTCTAACTAGTAGTTTTCTTTTAAACCTCGATTTTCCCAAAGTCCATTGACACATTCCTCCTGTTTTCATTTTTGTCCTACCGACCACCGTGACCGGCTGTGGTTAGGGTTGCCACCTTTTCTTGGGGGAAAAATACCAGTGCTTTGGTCATTTTTACTTTTAGTAACAGTGCAATGATTCTGATTTTTACAGCCAGGCACATAAAATACTGACCAAGTGCCAACTCTATTTACAGTACTGCTGTCACACTCCCCACCACGTACACTGTTCTAGAATAACCTGACCTCCTATTCTTCCTCTGTAAGCCCAATGTGTGAAGAGCTTGGCTCCTA
Organism: Lithobates clamitans; assembly: GCA_037952925.1. Taxonomy (NCBI): domain Eukaryota; kingdom Metazoa; phylum Chordata; class Amphibia; order Anura; family Ranidae; genus Lithobates; species Lithobates clamitans. Next base: position 169,100 of record JBBGZY010000692.1, on the reverse strand, counting down.
TACAGCCACTTTATAATAAATCTGTTTTGTGAAAGTGTGCTAAAATGCTATATGGGGAGCCCTGCCCCTCTCGTCTTCTACAGAATTTGTGTGACACTATGACTGCATTTTTAAATGTTGTTGCTAATTATGAAAAAATCAGTGCCCACCATTCATGAGTCGAAAGATTAACTTTTGTTCTGGTTGTCATACCCTTACACTCCTCTCCTGACTACCTGTCAATATTCCACACTTGTCTACTGAATATACTTCCCCCTGTCATACTCTCTACACTCCTCTCTTGCACATACTATCCCCCCTCCCCCATCATACCCTGCACACGCCTCTACTGTACATATTGCCCCAATCATACCCTCTGCACTCCTCTCTTGCACATACAAGCCCCTCTCATACCCTACAAATGCTTCTCCTGTACATATGGCCCCAATCATACCGTTGCACTCCTCTCCTGAATACCTGTCAATACCCTCCACGTGTCTCTACTGAATATACCCTACACCCCCCCCCCCCATCATGCTCTCCACACCCTTCTCCTACACATACATATGGCCCCCATTATACCCTCCACACTCCTTCTGCACATACTACCCCCTGTCAAACCCTACCAACTCCTCTTCCCACTGTCATACCCTCCACACTCCTCTCCTGTACATATGGATCCCATCATACCCTCCACACTCCTCTCCTGCACATACTACCCCCATCATAGCCTCCACACTCCTCTCCTGTATGTATGGCCTCCATCATACCCTCTAAACTCCTCTCCTGCACATACTACCCCCGTCATACCCTCCACACTCCTCTCCTGCACATACTACCCCCTGTCATACCCTCCACACTCCTCTCCTGTATGTATGGCCTCCATCATACCCTCTAAACTCCTCTGCTGCATATACCACCCCCTGTCATACACTTTGCACTCTTCTTCCCACTATCCTACCCTCCACACTCTTCTCCTGTATATATGACCCTCATCATACCCTCCACACTCCTCTCCTACACAAGCCACCCCCTATTATACCCTTTACACTCCTCTCCTGTACATACTGCCCCGTGTGATACCCCCTGCACTCCTCTTCCCACTGTCATACCCTTCACACTCTCTCCCTTCACTCTCCTATACATATTGATCCCATCATACCCTCTGCATTCTGCTCCTGCACATACTATCCCCGTCATACTCTCCACACTCCTCTCCTGCACATTCTACCCCTGTCCTACCCTCCACGCCCCTCTCCTGCACATACTACCCCTGTCCTATCCTCCACACCCCTCTCCTGCACATACTACCCCCTGTCATACCCTACAATCTCCTCTTCCCACTGTCATACCCTCCACAAACACCTTTTCTGTACATATGGATCCCATCATACCCTCCACACTCCTCTCCTGTATATATGGCCCATCATACCCTCCATACGCCTCTCCTGTACATACTGCCCACTGCCATACCCTCCACACTCCTCTCCTGCACATGCTACCCCCGTCATACCCTGCAAACACCCCTCCTATACATATGGCCCCCTCCACACTCCTCTCCTGTATGTTTGGCCCTCACCATACCCTCCACACTCCTCTCCTACACATATTTCCCCCTGTTAAACCCTACACACTCCTCTCCTGCACACATCACCGCAGTCATACTCTCTGCACTTCTCTTGCACATACTGCCCCCTGTCATACTCTTGACATTCCTCTCCTGCACAAATTTCCCCTGTCATACCCTCTGCACTCCTCTTCTACATAGATTGTCCACTAATATAATTTCAGCACTCCTTTCCTTCACATACTGCCCCTGTCATATACTCTGCACTCCTCTTCTGCGCATACTTCCTCCTGTCATATCCTCCAGACTTCTCTTCTGCACATATTGACACTGTCCTATTCTCTCCTACATATATTAACCACCGGCATACTCTCTGCACTCCTCTCCTGCACATACTGCCCCCTGTCATACCCTCCACGCTTATCTCCTGCACATACTTTTTGCAATAGCATGGTATTTCCCCAATCTTTCCCGCTGTCGAACAGGCACGATGATGTTGATGATGATTTTATGAAAAAGGGCGTACCATCATTGCTGTAGTTCTCTATATAAAAGTAGACAAGTGCAATTCGTTTAGTTCCAAAATTCGTTTTACAATGAATTTCGACAAATTTTGTTAATTCGGAAATATTCGCGTTTACGAATGTTCGAAATTTTGGAAGTTCGGAAACCTGAAAATATGAATGAAAATCCGAAAGTTCAAAAGAACGAAAATCTGAAATTTGGCTGTTGGTGAACGTAACGAATACGAACTTATCCGAAGTTACGAATCATGCGAAATAACGAATGCCGCATCTAAATGGATGGAACAGAAATAATTAATAATAATAACAATAATAAAACTTTTTATTATCATTTTTATATTTTATTCATTCCGTTCCTTTTGTTCAAAATACCTATAATTTCATAGTTAATATTAGTTATTAATTCGGATTTTCTTTCGAATTTACGAATGCCGAATTTTCGAATTTACGAAAAAAACAAAAAGCGAATGAAACGAAAACTAACAAATTTTTTTGGCAGTGCACATACATATTTATATAAAAGATACAGGGTATATATGCAAAGTGGTACCTCCACCATATCCTCCTTTCTCAGGGCTTGGGTGTGGAACAGCGACCAGAGTGAGCTCTAATTGTGCTTTCTGAATAGCACCAGAACATCAGCCCTGGATTCCAGTTCCTTCAGCAGAATATTCCCAAGCCTCGATGAAGCTGGATATTCATAATCCACCCCTATCACCCCCCACTTCCCCATCCAACCACATTTAGCTTAGGTTCACGTTTCCTGCACCGCATTGCAGTCGCACTGTGTATGCGATCTGCTGCAGGTTTCAATAACAAAGTTAGCAACACCCCAAAGGAATCGAAAATGCAGTGTGGTTTGCCCGCACCGGATCGCATAGTACAAAACGACCCTACGATGCGGTCACGGTGCAGCTCCAAAAAAGGTGCCTCCAAAATGCACTGCACTGAAGCGCATGTGAATTGCACCTGGATTGCCACTTAAGCGTTTGTACACACCAGCCTGCACACGCTATGCCTAGGGTTGCCACCTCATCCCTTTAAATCTGAACACAAATGAATTACACAGGTTCTGAGGCTAATTTAATGCCGATAAGGCACCAAGTGAGTTTAATTACCACCTTAATCAGCCACAGATCCTGAGTAATTCATATGTGTTCGGGTTTAAAGGGATGGGGTGGCAACCCTAGCTATGCCCCATATAACACGTTTGTGCTGTCTAGGGGTGTGCGATACATTGTTACAGTGCATTGCATGGTTTACTGTTTGCCTATGTGCTGAACCAACCGGCCACGCCGCTCTCTGACAACACTCACCCCGCCTCTTTATGCTTGATCTGCCCAGGACAATCATGCTAAATTGTGCACCCCCCCTCCCCCAATGTATTATGAGTATCGTTTGCCTCCGGGTAAACATCTTCCTGCCCACTCCAAATCCCCCCTCCCAGCACAAATACCCCCCCAATACCCCTCCTAGCACTAATTCCCCCCCCCCCAATCCCCCCTCCTAGCACAAATCATCTTCCTTCATCCCCCCTCCCCCCCAATGTTCCCTCCTAGAACAATACCTACCCCTGCCGAACCCCAAATTCCCCCTTCCAACACAAATCCCCCCCCAATCTCCTTGTGGTGCCCCCCACCTCACATTATACCATAGTGAGTACACATCTTCTCCCCCCCACTCCTAGCACAAATCATCTTCCTCCATCCCCCCTCCCCCCCAATGTTCCCTCCTAGAACAATACCTACCCCTGCCGAACCCCAAATTCCCCCTTCCAACACAAATCCCCCCCCCCAATCTTCTTGTGGTGCCCGCCCACCTCACATTATACCATAGTGAGTACACATCTTCTCCTCCCCCCCTCCTAGCACAACTTATCTTGCCCTCCCTCATACCTCCTCCCAACACAAATCACCACTCTTAGTACACTTACCCCTCAGATTCCCCCTCCACGAACAATGCTTTCCCCCCTGCCGCCCCCCAAATTCCTCCTTCCACAACAAATCCCCTCTCTCTCTCAATCTCCTTGTGGCACCCCCAACTCTCATGATACCACAGTGCCCAGGACAGCCGCCCCTCCTGCCCACCCCTTGTCCCGGCCCTGCTTGTAGGTCAGGGGATCTAAATCTATTAAGCTTTTTTGTAAGCATTGTCACTGGCCTCTTTATGGCAGCTTCTATCTGAAGTATCTCACATGGGTATGTTGTTTTGTAACCGACTACCTTAAAACGGTAGTAAACTCTGTAAAAAAAAAAAAAAAAGAAAAGAAAAAAAGTTACTACCTGCAAGGCAATACAATAATGTGCTACTAAGCAGTACCCACTAGCACATTACTAAATACTTTCCTTAGAACAAAGCCCTCCAGCGGCCCGCTGTCACTGCTGCAGAGGCTTCCATTTTCACCTGGTTTTCCTTATGGGTTTGTGGACTCCGGGTGTCTGGCTGAGCCTCTATGACCTCACTCCCACGGCACGCAGCGCTGAAGGAACGGCATGTGTATGCCGTTCCTTCAGAGCACATGCAGCGGTGATGTCATCGGCTGCTGCTCGCTAGAATATCTCCACAGCGGTGCACGTTTAGGTGATATATTGATTTTACCTTCAGGTACGCCTTATTATAAGCTTACTTGTAAGTAAAATTAACATTCCAGGGTTTACTACCACTTTAAATCAACAAGGACCTTTTGTAAGAATGCATTCCAGTCCTCAGCTAGGTTCCCATTTGTGCAATGCAGGAATGCACAAAATTGCATGTGTTCCTGCAGCGTAGAAGCACATCAGTTTTTTGGGGTTTTTTTGTTTGTTTGTTTTTTTGCAGACACACAGCAGTGCCATTCATTTTTAATGACACCTCAACAAGTACCATGCTTTTTGGTGCGGCATGATTTCAATAAATGTGTTTGAACTTCTTTTGGGTGACTCATGCGTAGCCCAGCCCATTGAAATGAATGGGCTGACCAAAATGCGTGCCCACCTGCACCTACATAGGTATGAACAGAGCCCGAGGCTTCATTCACACCTCAGTGCTTTGTAGCTCTAAGCTCCAAAATGCTGCAGGAGGAAAAAAAAAAAAAAAAAGATTCTCTATGTAGATGGTTGACACTCCGAGTCGCCTAGAGCTTTTTTCTTATCTTTTTTTTTGTAGCTCAAATTGGGTAGATTTGAGCATTTTTGGTTCGTTTTTATTCCCATAGAAATTAACGGAAATGCTCCATTTGCGTTTTTGTGCATTTTTTAGGTGATTTTCTACTTAAATTAAAGTGTAAAACATAAAATTGTAATAATATACACAAATGACTAAATATCATCATAAATAAAATAAATAAAAAAAACGTGTAATACATGAAAATTAACCCCTAACCTTAAAAAATATTAAATTAATATTGTTAATAATACTAAATACCCAAAATAATGTATTTTGTGTTGGGGTGTAATTTATTTATTTTTTATTAATTTTTTTATGGGTTAATTTATTATTACCTAGTATTCATTTATTGAACTTATTTATTTATGATTATTTTTATTGTGTATTTATATTACATGTATGTAATCATTTAGTATTAACACTCTAACAAAAAAAATTAATTATATAATAATAAATAATAACCCTAGTCCTAACCCTAACTCCAACTCCCAAACCTAACCTTAAAGCGGAGTTCCACACAAAAATGTAACTTCCGCTTTTCGGAACCCTCCCCCCCTCCGGTGTCACATTTGGCACCTTTCATGGGGGAGGGGGGTGCAGATACCTGTCTAAGACAGGTATTTGCATAGACTCCCATGGGAGTCTATGCCTCTTCCTGTCCCTCCGCGCTGTCTCCTGGGAAACACACAGCTCCCAGGAGTTAGCGGGGACCAGTTACGATGCGCAGCGTGACTCGCGCATGTGCAGTAGGGAACCGGGAAGTGAAGCCGCAACGCTCCACTTGCTGATTCCCTCACCTAGGATGGCGGCGGCAGCTGCCGAGAACCGAGCGGGTTCTCGGCGTCGCCTGCCGACGTCGCTGGACCCTGGGACAAGTAAGTGGCCATGTATTAAAAGTCAGCAGCTGCAGTATTTGTAGCTGCTGGCTTTTAATATTTTTTTTTTTTGGCGGTTTAGGTGGACCCCCGCTTTAACTCTAACCCCTTACCCTAACGGGAAAAAAATAATAAATTAAATAAAGGAATAATAAAAGAAATAAAAGCTAATGGAAAAGCTAAAATACCTAGCGACAAAGGAAGCAACACATACACTTTCTCTATTGGCTAATAAAAAAAAAAACCCAAAACTCAAAATCGAGCATAAAAATGCACAAAAAAACATCGGGGAAAACCGCTCAGGTGTGTGAATGCAGCCTTATGGTTGCAACCTCCATGTAAACATTGTATCCACTTATCCAATATCCCATTACCTCTAATCAAAAATGAAGAATGAATATGACAGACTAACCAAAAACATTAGGTTCTGGCAAACATTATCCTACACAAGAACAGAAAATTGTATTCTACAAAATATCAAGTAAGAGGGGAGAGGAAATGTGAAACCTATGCAAATTATGTAAATGATATGTAAAAATATGCAGCAGTAAAATAGAGTTGATTAATCAGCACCAAACTGTTTCCAGAAAAAAGTGTTTTCTGTAATAAATTTCACTTTTTAATCAGACTATAAATAGATTTGATTAGGAATGTAGAGATCACAGTATGGCAACGCTGCCATCTAGTGTCGCACATACTGTATATACTTTAGTTCCAGGCAGCACTCAGACCAAAATACTGCAGCTCTTTATTCATCAATGCATCATTGCATCCACTTTTTTCAAATGCTATCAGTACCTGTGCGAGTACCTGAATTTGACTTGCCCATCAGCCTCTTGCAATCCCTGTACAGCAGAGCTCAGACTGGGAAAGGAGGAAGCCTCACAATAAGCCTATAAGTTGTGCTGCAGCGCACACATGCTAACAAGGAGCATGCTGATAGTTGGAGAGGGCAGAGAGACAAGCTCATCAAGCTGCAGCTTCTCCATTCACTGCCCTGGGGGAGAGACAAGACATGTAAGTGTTAACTGCAGCAGAGATCGATCGGGTCTTCTCCCCTGCTAGAGAGGGCTGTGCTCTGGAGCAGAGCTGTGTCAATTTTAAGGTTTGGAAAGACGGATACAAATTCTGGCAGGGAAAACCACTTTTTATGTATTTTTATTTGTGTTTAGTTGCTTCCTTAAAGTGAAATTAAACCTCTGCAAAAAAAAAAAAAAGGGCCCCCAGGCGCTTTTAGCCAAAATGGACTATTGGGCACAGAATTTTATTTCTAATACCTTTATTTTTCAAAAGAAAAAGATTACCGCGCTAACACAAAAACATGTACCACAAGAAAAAAGCTGCAGCATTAAATTTGTGAGATATGCACAAGTAGATAAGTAATAAACATGAACCGCGCTATAAACAGGTGAAATAATATATAAATAGATCCCTGAAGGACCCACATATGTGCCAGAAATAAACACTGAAAACAACCTAAGTGATTAAGGAAAAAATAATAAAACAATAAAAAGTCCCAGCAGTGAAATAAAGTCAGAATGTAAAATCCCAATGATATCCAATAGGGGTGCAAGAAGGCTTAACAACGTTCCCTAGACGATGTCTTTCTAAGACGAAACGTACGTCGGATGGTTGACGCGCTGACGTCATCGCTGAGTACCTCGTCCTGAACGGGTGTTTGCAGGCCGGCCGGCTGCTGTGTTTTATCCTTGCATCCTTGCTTTTAATTCCGTTTTTTACATAAGTGTAACCTTTATTCTAATAAATTCTAAATACCAACTGATTTGCACTATGGAGAGCCGTCTTTATTTTTTTGGGTCCTCCCTGCTGATTGCCCATTTATCTACCGGACGGAGCCTTCCTGTTCCGCCTTTCTCCACACTGTGAAGTCGTATTGGGACGTTATTACTGACCAGGCACCTGGTTTATTTACAAGCTGATTTACAGCTTGCCTTTGGTAAGCGTTCAATTTACCGGGTGGTGGATTTTTCACATGGTGTTATCTGAAGATTTGTTAAGCTTTATTGCACCCCTATTGGATATTATTGGGATTTTACATTCTGACTTTATTTCACAGCTGGGACTTTTTATTGTTTTATTATTTTTTCCTTAAATAAAAAAACGGAATTAAAAGCAAGGATGCAAGGATAAAACACAGCAGCCGGCCGACCGGCCTGCAAACACCCGTTCAGGACGAGGTACTCAGCGATGACGTCAACGCGTCAACCAGGACGAGGTACTCAGCGATGACGTCAGCGCGTCAACCCTCCGACGTACGTTTCGTCTTAGAAAGACATCGTCTAGGCCTAGGGAACGTTGTTAAGCCTTATTGCACCCCTGTTGGATATCATCGGTATTTTACATTCGGACTTTATTTCACTGCTGTGACTTTTTATTGTTTATTTTTTCCTTAATCACTTAGGTTGTTTTCAGTGTTTATTTCTAACACACATGTGGGTCCTTCAGGGATCTATTTATGTATTATTTCACCTGTTTATAGCGCGGTACATGTTTGTTTATTCTTTATTTTTCAAAGGCTCCGGAAAAATACAACCATTGACTATTTCCACTTAAGGACCGAGCCTCTTTTTGAGATTTGTTCTTTACAAGTCAAAAACAATTTTTTTTTTTTTGCTAGAAAATTACTTGGAACCCCCAAACATTATACTTTTTTTTTTTTCCTAGAGAATAAAATGGCGGTCGTTGCAATACTTTCTGTCACACCGTATTTGTGCAGCGGTATTACAAGCGCACAATAAGACAACAATAAAGTTAGCCCAATTTTTTTTTTTATATATTGTGAAAGATAATATTACGCAGAGTAAATTGATACCCAACATGTCACGCTTCAAAAATGCGCCAGCTCGTGGAATGGCGACAAACTTTTACCCTTAAAAATCTCTATAGGCGACATTTAAAAAAATTCTACGGGTTGCATGTTTTGAGTTACAGAGGAGGTCTAGGGCTAGAATTATTGCTCTCGCTCTATCGATCACGGCAATACCTCACATGTGTGGTTTGAACACCGTTTTCATATGCGAGCGCTACTTGCGTATACGTTTGCTTCTGCGCACACGAGCTCGACGGGACAGGGCGCGTTTAAAAAAAAAAATTTAATTAAAAATTTAAAAAAAAAAAAAAAAGCATGACGGGAGTCAAAAAGACCTCACTCGTCTCCATGCCACACACGGGAACGGACACTATCGCCTCCACCGCTATCTCCAGTAAGTGGCGTAGGGCATTGGAGCGCAGTGGGAGGGGGGTGGCTCTTTCCCGCCGTCGATTAAAAGTGATCTCGCAGCGAATCCACCGCAGAGACCACCTTTTTTCTGAAAGCGGACCACCCGCTGAAGAGGAGGATACCAGGGTTATGGTAGCTAGCTGCTGCCATACCAACGATGCCTCTATTTAAACAGCCGACGTATAACGATGGCAGGCGGTCCGTAAGTGGTTAATCATAGATGTTAAACATTGCACGTGGGTGCTACCTGAGGTGATCTGCATGCAAATATAGACTACCTAGTACTGAGTCCAGACTAACCTCCACCCATCAAGACATTTTGATATTTGCATGACTCCTACAAAGAAGCCAGCCCACTGCTTACATCAGGGTTGAGGGTTCTTGAGAGGAGTACTGAGGCTGGGTGCTGTGATGCTTTCAGGAAGCTATTTACAGCACCCTTCTGGCCCCTCCCACCAGCCATAATCTGTCCACATTGTATAGAGTAGCATGGGTTCAAAATAAGCTATCTCATAAAATGGGGGAAAAAAAAAATTAAATATCATTCGCATGTTGAGGGACCAAGCAAGGAAAATATAAGAATAAACTATAGCTTTAAACACAGGCTAAAGTTTTTTTTTTTTGTTTTTTTTTTTTAATTTATGTGTGAGATATTTTTGTAACATTAGTCTTTTTGTTTTTGTTTTTTGTTTTCAGATTTCTGATCTGACCATGTGACCTCTTCTGCGTTCTTCAAGCATGGATAACATCACATCGGTTGTCACCGGGAAGAATTCTTGCACCTTTCATGAGGAGTTCAAGCAAATTCTGCTCCCAGTGGTCTATTCTGTAGTGTTAGTTTTTGGTCTTCCACTCAACTTCATTGTCATCCTTCAAGTATGGCTGTCAAGAAAGGCCTTGACTCGCACTGCCATCTACACCCTGAACTTAGCCATGGCAGACTTGTTCTATGTGTGCTCCCTCCCACTTCTCATCTATAACTATGTCCAACATGACTACTGGCCCTTTGGGGACTTCACTTGCCGGTTTGTCAGATTCCAATTTTACACAAACCTACATGGGAGCATCATGTTCCTCACCTGTATGAGCTTCCAAAGATATATGGGCATATGCCACCCCTTGTCTGTCTGGCACAAAAAGAGGGGCAAGAGGTTTACATGGGTGGTGTGTGGGGCGGTTTGGTTCATCGTTATTGTCCAATGTATCCCCACTTTTTTGTTTGCGTCCACCGGAATTCAGAGGAACAGAACTGTTTGTTATGACTTAAGCCCCCCAGAACTCTCCTCTCGATATTTTCCTTATGGAATCATTTTGACTATCACAGGGTTTTTAATCCCTTTTATTGCCATTGTGTCCTGCTATTGTGCCATGACCAAGATCCTCTTCCAGAAAGATGACCTTGCTGATTCAGCAGTTCGAAGAAAGAAAGACAAAGCCATCCGTACGATCATCATTGTGGTTCTGGTCTTCGCCATAAGCTTCTTCCCATTTCACCTGACCAAAACCATATATTTGGTAGTACGTTCCAGGACCGGTGTTCCTTGCCTGGTCCTGCAGACTTTTGCCATTGTGTATAAGTGCACGAGGCCATTCGCCAGCATGAACAGCGTGTTGGACCCCATCTTGTTCTATTTCACCCAACAGAGGTTTCGGCAGAGCACCAAGACATTGATGAAGAGAGTCACTTACAAGTGGAAAAGTGAGACCAGCACCAAGCCAACACAATGACCATCACAGCTGGAGACCCTAAACTCATAAGGGACATACCTCCTAAATGACAGGCAAAACTGATGAAAATTATTGATGTACTGGAAGATCTCAAATGTCCATCTATGAATATAGAGGCAGGTACATGTTCTCCTGTAACACCAACTCCACTGCCCATTCGTTTGACATTTGTGTTCTCTGTTAGAGGTGTTCTGCTGTCCTTCGATATTACAAAAGTCTGCTTTCGTATTACAATTTAGAGACCAACTGTAAACCAGGGCAACAAAAATAGCTGTGCTTGTATGAAGAAATGTAGAAAAAGCAAGCTACAAAGACTGGTGTATTTACTTGAGAGAAAGCTTGCACAAGCTGATAGATGAAAGTTGAAGAAGTCTTTTAAAAATGCTTAATTTTTATACATCGTTTAAGGCAGTAACTGTTGCATTTTAATTATTTAATTACATGGTTTTATTTTTTTAGCGTAAAATTGAAAATTACTTTTCCTTGTTAAAAACTGGTTCGGCTAACTAAGGTAATATTCAGCCTTCAGCCTGCCCTGTCCTGCATCTCTCAGCAAATGGGGGTTTCCCTGTAACACCCTGACAGCATTATGAACCATTAAATTCCCCCAGCAGCTTTAAAGTATAACTAAAGCCAAAAAGTTTTTTTTTTAGTTTTGGATAAAGTGCAGAGGGATTAAAATGCTTGTCGTTTTTTTTTTATTGCTGTCTGTGCCCCCGTTAAGGAGATTCATTCTCTTTATTGGTCCTGTTTACCATTATCATTAAAAGTAAAGGTAAACAAAAAAATAAATAAAAATTGGGGTTGTCCCCAGAAAAGCAATAGAGGGGGAACTCTTCCAATGGGGACACCAGTTCTGGTGATCTGGGGTTCTCCAAGGAATTCCCTTCATTTGCAGGGATTTTCTTTCACTTCCTGTCTGGCTGTGAGACAGGAAGTGAAGGGAAATCTCCACAATGGGACACAGATGGTGATAAAAATCCCTTGCTCTATACAAAATAAAAAAATAAACAAAAGGTTTTGCCTATAGTTCTACTTGAAGACCAATGGCTAAACAGCATTGACATGTCGCGCTACTCCCCATTAAATACCCATTAAGTCCTTTGCCAACCAACCCATATAATCCAACAATGACCACAAGTGTGGTCCAAACTGAACAGAAGTGTCATCTTGTTTTCCAAGCTCCCATGTCCCTATTTGTAAAAGCCATTCGGGTCTCTGCCTGACATACATTCTAGCTCCTATAACTCCCTGCTTTATGCCAGCTGTTCCAGATGCTAGGGAAGGGGAGAGTTCTCAAAACACTCTGAACCAGGCATGCCCATTACCACCTTCAGTGTCCTTGTCTGTACGTGGCATGTCTGCCTGTTTTGGAGCAGGCCTGGAGGAGGGAAGCTACAGTCATGTAAAAAAGTCCCCCATGGAAATTGGGGAAATTGTTTTCAACCACATTTGAACAGGCAAACCTTTAGATCTTCATTTAAAAAAGCGCCTACAGATAAAGTTGAACAAAAACACAATAAAAATTCAACAAAAATATGAACAGATGTAATGGCGTATAGAGAAAGTGAAGGAGTAAAGTACGCTCTTGGTCGCAGAAGCTGGTATTGTCTCTCTTCGCAGAAATTACTTTTTGAAGGCCTTTTTAAATGACTACACCCACTCTCTGACGTTGACCTTGCCTTCAAGAAAAATTCCTTCAGTTGCAAGGTGATTGTGGGGCTTCATTGCATAAACTGCCTTTTTTTTTTTTCAAATTCCCCCACAAAATTTCAATGAGATTTTAACTGTTTTTAACTAGTCCATTGTCCTTAATTTCTTCTTATTGAGCAATTCCTTGGGTGGATTTCTAAGTTCATTTGTTAGTTATAGTATTGAAAAATTAATTTTCAGTTCAGTGCCATCTAGAAGGTGTCGCTTTTTTTCTTATCAAAGACACTGTGATATGATACAAATTTCATAGCTGGCTTAATGAGACCCCTTTCACACTGTGCCGCCACTTTACCGTCGTTTTAGCTATTCGGCCGCTAGCGGGGGAGGTTTTAACCCCCCCTAGCAGCCGAAAAGGGGTTAAATCCGCCTGCAAAACGCCGCTCATAGTGGCGTTTTGCCGGTGGTATCGCAGTGCTGCCCCATTGATTTCAATGGGGAGCGGCGATGGAGGAGTGGTGATTTCACCGCTTCTTCACCGCTCCAAAGAAGCTGCTGGCAGGACTTTTTGTGATGCCCTGCCAGTGCACCCCTCCAGATTGAAATCCCTCGGACTTTCACAGTGGAGTGAATGGAGCAGCTGTTTTAGGGCGGTTTGCAAATGCTATTTTTAACACTATAGCACCTGCAAAACGCCCCAGTGTGAAGGGGGTCTGACTGCAAGCTTCCCAGTTTCTGAAGCAGCAGACCTTAAAATTTCCACCACTGAGTTTCACAGTTGCTCTAAGGGTCTTTTCCCAAAATGCTGTCTTCAGTTTTCACCAAACAGGTCTGCTATTACTTTGGCCAAAAACAGTGGCGGCTGGCGCCTAACCCCCCGTCGGTCGGCCTCACACTTACCCCATCTAGATAGCAGGTGGCGACTTCACCTGCATAAATTTGCTGGACCAGCCAGTCCTGGAAAAATTAGTAGTCATTTAAAATGTATTTTTTCAGTGGATGCAAATTTCATAGTTGACTTGATGACTGTCATGATTGATTTACAATCTTAAATAATTTGGCGATCTTTTTAAACCCTAGGCAATTTCTTTTTGAGCGCCCTAAAGAGCTTTTTGAGCTTGCCATAACACCACACGTTATTAGCATAGGGAACATAAGACCCTTGATGTCTGGGAATTTAAATAAGACCAGTTTAACCTGTGTACACCCTACAGAGGTTCCAATCATTAGCTCCTAACATAGACCACCTGATTTTATTTTCCTGGATTTGAAGTACCTGTAAATGTAGGGCCGTACTAACTTTTTCCATCTGACAGGTCTCCTTTCTTGTTATTTGGAATATGATAATGCGCTATGTCAATTTTATTTGTGATATAAGTGTATATCATCTTCATCTATGATTCTCTTAAAATGGTCACACATTTCCATAGGGTGTACTCAGTTTTTCACTTGACTGTATGTACAGTGCTGTTAATTCAATATTAGATTTTCATTATTACCAGACAGTATAGATAGCACACCTAACACGTACACTAGTCCTACCTCAACATTTGGGCTGTGCTGTTTTCTATAAGAGCTTTTCAACCAAACTAGATCTCAGAAATCCTTCAGTGATCGTTCAAATACTCACAACGACCTAATTGTTCTAATTTTATTTTTCATTGTTCCACTTTTTTCCTGAATGTAAAAGTAGATTACCCTAAAAAAAAAAAAAAAAAAAAAAGTGGCGTAAAGAAATGGGCAGTTTCAGGTACAGTTTTTCCTAGACAGTCATCCCCTGAAAAACGAACCCATCGGACTGGAAAGGTTTTTATGTTTTTCCTCAAAAACCTGATCTTCTCACATGTCTTTTTCCATCCTAATAAAACTACATGTGTATTGTTCAAATTATCTTTTTTTTTTTGCAATAAACTAAACGAGAACTGGATCCATCTAGACTTTATGGATCCATCTTTCATCCGTAAAACTGGCCACAAATTTGCTAAGCATTAGCGTATGTTTGTAGTGTGCCCTCTGTTTATTCAAGGTGTTAACTATGGAAGTGGCTGATCTAACTCCTCCATTTTCTTCACAAATGGTCCTGGGACCTACTACCAGTTGGCCATACCTTTAATCCGCTCTAGCAGTAGCCTTTCCAAAGGAATCCTTAAAAACACCTCAATGAGATCTGTTCAGGACCCATATAGTCCTAAAAAGGCAGTAGGGCAGGTATGCACTATTTGGTTACCCTTGAGGGCTAGAGACACTCTGCAGGTTCTTAAATAATGACACCAGACACCTTTCCTAGGCACAACAGACCCAGTATATGAAGATGAACCTGTGCTTTGCTCATACAGGACAAAGCAGCAGGTGACACTCTATCCAGCACCAAACTTACCTGCCTGTTTGTTCCCCTTTAGCTTTGAGTCACTCGATTTAAACTGAACATAGTGTTAAGGACCCTTACCCACCTACATTGTGACAGTGGTGGGACAATCCAAAAGTACTGTCACATGTGCTTTCCCATGGGGTTCGACAGGTGAGGAAATGAAGGAAACATTGGTATGTGTTGCTGGGGATGGGGCTAATAAATAAATCAGTTGCTATGACCTGCATGGGCAAAGCAAAGGTTCACTTTAGGCCTTGTTCACACTGGCTTTAGCTTTTATGAGAGCAGTACAGAAGATTTTTTGCATAGCTTTTAGCAAACTTCAAGCAGCTTTTGTTGAAGTCTTTGAAGAACATTTTAGTTCCAATACAATCATGGTAAACAAAGACCTTAATGGGAGTGCTATCACCTAAATAGGCTGATGGCAGGCTTTAAACAAACTTTAGGTAGTGCTGAAGCTTGCTAACAACTTCTTTTAACCACTTGCTTACTGGGCACTTAAACCCCCCCTCCTATCCAGACCAATTTTCAGCTTTCAGCGCTGACGCACTTTGAATGACAATTGCGCGGTCATACAACACTGTACCCAAATGAAATTTTTATCATTTCTTTCCCACAAATAGAGCTTTCTTTGATCACCTCTGCGGTTTTTATTTTTTGTTAAAAAAATGTAAAAAGACCGAATTTAAAAAAAAAAAAAAAAAAAAAAAAATTTTTATATTTTTGTTATAAGATTTTAAAAAAAGTATTTTTTCTCCTTCATTGATGTACGCTGATGAGGCGGCACTGATGGGTGGCAGTGATGGGCACTGATGGGTGGCAATAATGGGCACTGATCTGTTACACTGATAGGCAGCACTGCTAGGTGGCACTGATTGGCACTACTGGTGGGCATTGATAGGTGGCACTTGTGGGCATTGATCTGTGGCACTCATGAGCATTGATGGGTGGCACTGTGGGCACTGTCAGGTGGCAATGGCAGGTGGCACATATGAGGCATTATTGCCCCTTCCTCTTCGGGACCGATGTCCTTTGCTGATGAGCCGGTGATCTGCTTTTTTTTTCTCCTCGCGCTGTCAGCATGAGCAGAAAAGAAAACCGATCAGAGCTTTTGTTTTGATCAGGAGATCAGCTGTCATTGGCTGACAGCTGATCACATGGTAAGGGGCCGGGACCGGCCCCTTACTCGGATCGATGATCACCCTAGACTCAGTGACTCGGTGATCACAGCGCGCTCCACGTGCGCCCTGCAGGGCGCGTGCACAGGGGTGGCCGTCATATGACGGCCCCCCGGGAATTCAGGTCTGCGCTGTAGCCGTCATTTGGCTATAGCGCGGATGTCAACTGGTTAAAGTGACAGTCCATTCAACACTCCTATTAACCACTTAAGGATAGAGCCTCGTTTTGAGATTTGGTGTTTACAAGTTTAAAACAGTTTTTTTTTTGCTAGAAAATTACTTAAAACCCCCAAACATTATATATTTTTTTCCCCTGACACCCTAGTGAATAAAATGGCGGTCGCACACTGTATTTGCGCAGTGGTCTTACAAGCGCACTTTTTTTGGGAAAAAATACACTTTTTTGAATTAAAAAATAAGACAACAGGAAAGTTAGCCCAATTTTTTTTTACATTGTGAAAGATAATGTTACGCCGAGTAAATTGATACCCAACATGTCACGCTTCAAAATTGCGCCCGCTCATTGAATGGCGACAAACTTTTACCCTTTAAAATCTCCATAGGCGATGTTTAAAAAATTCTACAGGTTTCATGTTTTGAGTTAGAGGAGGTCTAGGGCTAGAATTATTGCTCTCACTCCAACGATCGCGGCGATACCTCACGTGTGGTTTGAACACCGTTTACATATGCGGGTGCTACTCACGTATGCGTTCACTTTTGCACGCAACTCGGCGGGACAAGGCGCGTTAAAAAAATTATTTATTTTTCTTATTTATTTTACTTTTTATACTTTATTTTTACACTGTTATTTATAAAAAAAAAAAATGTCACTTTTATTCCTTTTACAAGATATGTAGACATCCCTTGTAATAGAAAAAAAAGCATGAAAGGACCTCTTAAATATGAGATCTGGGGTCAAAAAGACCTAATGGCTCTTATTTACACTAAAATGCAATAAAAATAAAAGTCATTTGAAAAAATAAATTTAAAAAAAATGTCCCTTCTAAGAGCTATGGGCGGAAGTGATGTTTTGAGTCCCATGAGGCATAGCAAGAATCTGACAGGAGGAGAGGAGGGATTTTCTTAGCTAAGCTCACCCTCCTGCCTGTGTTCCATCAGAATCGGCAACCTGTCAGAATAAGTAACGGAATTGATGTTCCATCACTACACCGCATCCACCATCATGGTACGCCCCGCACTCATCCACAGTAAGCCTGCAGTCAGACGGCAGCAGTGGACATCTTTTTTACACCCAGCCAAGTCTTGCATTTCATACTTTTTACCAGTAAACTGAGCTTATATAGTGAAATACAGTATTTTGAAATCCGTGACACTGTTTTGATGTTGAATTTTCAAAAGCAGCGGCAAGCCTACTGATCTCCGGGTTTGCTAATCTGACAGAACACCGCTGCTTTTGAAATTCCACATCAAAACAGTTTGATGGATTTGAAAATGCTGTATAATACTGTATACGGATCCTAAAAGAATTGAGCTCTGTCATTTCAAAGCCATTGTATCTAATTTTTAGGAACTCATTAATGACGGGAATAGTACCACTGGATTGGCGCAGGGCGAACGTGGTGCCTATATTTAAAAGGGATCAAAGTCTTTACCAAGTAACTACAGACCTGTTAATTTAACTTCTATAATCAGGAAGATACTGGAGCGTTTAATAAAAGACCACATAGACGAGTTCTTGCTGGAAAAAAACATTTTAAGCAACAGACAGCATGGATTCATGAAAGACAGAAGTTGTCAGACAAACCTGATTTCTTCTTATGAAGAGGTAAGTAAAACCTTGGACAGAGGGGTGGCTGTGGACGTGGTATACTTTATTATATAGGGGTGGCTGTGGACGTGGTATACTTTATTGTATACTATATTTTGCAAAAGCATTTGACACAGTTCCCCACACACGGCTCATGTGTAAGGTAAAGTCTACAGGCTTGGAAATATCAGTTTGTAAATGGATAGAAAACTGACTAAAAGACAGAATTCAGAGAGTAGTGGTTAATGATTCTTACTCTGAATGGTCTAAGGTTATCAGTGGTGTACCCCAAGGTTCAGTGTTGCGACCCTTACCTTTTAATACCTTTTATAAATGATATTGGGTCTGGCATTAAAAGTACCATTTCTGTCTTTGCAAATGACACCAAGCTATGCAGTGAAATAACGTCCTTACAGGATGTCTCCAATTTACAAGCCAACTCCAATGCACTAATCTAATTGGGCGACTATGTGGCAGATGAGGTTTAATGTTGAGAAATGTAAAGTTATGCACTTGGGGGCTAAGAATATGCATGCATCATACATACTAGGGGGAGTACAACTGGGGGAATCCGTAGTGGAGAAGGCTCTGAGGGTTTGGTGGATCATAAGCTCAATAATAATATGCAATGCCAAGCTGCGGTTTCCAAAGCAAGAAAAGTCCTTTCTTGTATTAGGAGAGGTATGGACTCCAGAGAGAGAGATATCATTTTGCCCTGTACAAATCTTTAGTAAGCCCTTATCTGGAATATGCAGTTCAGTTTTGGGCACCAGTTCTCAAAAAGGATATCTGGGAACTGGAGAAAGTGCAGAGAAGGGCAACCAAACTGATGAGAGGCATGGAGGAGCTCAGCTATGAGGGAAGATTAGAGGAACTGAATTTATTCTCTCTTGAGAAGAGGACAATAAGGGGGGATATGATCAACATGTTCAAATATTTAAGAGGTCCATATAGTGAACTTGGTGTTGAGTTTTTCTCTTTACGGTCAACCCAGAGGACAAGGGGGCACTCTTTAGGTCTAGAGGAAAAGCGATTTCATCTCCAAATACGGAAAGGTTTCTTCACAGTAAGAGCTGTG